>OZ005648.1:6274304-6499304 GCA_963930645.1 Salticus scenicus | reverse complement strand
AATTGTAATATTTTTTATTTTGTTTCAGAAACCATGAAAGGATATAGAAAAGTAATCGTGAAAAAATATTTAGAAGGACAGAAAGCAGGCAAAATCTTCAGAGACCTGAAAAACTTAGGTGTCAAACGTGATTTTGTTTATAGGACAATACGAAGGTATAAGGAAACTTCATCTGTGCAGGACAGGTATAGATCCGGCAGACCTTGCACTGCACGGACTGAAAAAGTCATCAAAGCAGTAAGAGAGCGCATCCAGAGAAATGGACAGACCTCTCTTAGAAAGTTATCACGAGGTTGCAAGATTTCAAAATTATCTGTCCACAATCTTCTAAAAAAAATGATCTAAGATATAAAGCTTACAAAAAAACAAGAACACGTGGAATTTAAAAGGCCTCAAAAGCAAAGAGGTATGTAAGAGTTAACACCTTGCTTTCTTGGCATGCAGGTGATGAATTCATCTTCTCCGATGAGAAACTTTTCGTTCTAAAACAATCCCACAATCCCCAGAATGATCGAGTATGGTCGGCATCCATTCAAGATATCCCTGACAATCAAGC
This sequence comes from Salticus scenicus, assembly GCA_963930645.1. NCBI lineage: Eukaryota > Metazoa > Arthropoda > Arachnida > Araneae > Salticidae > Salticus > Salticus scenicus. The sequence goes on along the minus strand of OZ005648.1, from coordinate 6,498,748 downwards.
TACTGTGCCAAGATTTTAAAATGCTTCATCATTAATGGTATGGTTGGGTTTTTCAAAAAGGGGAAACTTCCTTTGGTTTTTATTGAAAATGGAGTAAAGATTAATGCAGAAATGTATCAGAAGGAAGTTTTGGAGAAAGTTTTATTACCAAATCTTCAAAACATGTATGGAGACGATTATTATTGCTTCCAGCAAGACGGTGTGCCATCCCACAGAGCTAATAAGGTGCAACAATGGTGCCGAGAAAATTTGACCGACTTTTTGCCAAAAGAAGAATGGCCTCCCAGCTCCCCCGACCTAAACCCCTCAGATTATTTTGCATGGGGTTATACGTTGTCGAAGCTTAAAGATGTGAAATGCAGCAATTTAACAAAATTCAAAACATTATACATAAAGTATGGGATGAAATCCAAATGCAAGCCATAGGTGCCGCATGTGATAGCTTCGAGAAAAGACTAAAGCTGGTAAAAAAACAAAAAGGTGGAAGCATCCCTAAATATTTGTTATGATAGTTTTCTGAACGTTTGTTTTGTAATTTGCTTTAAATAAAAGCCTTTTATTTTCTTGAACTTTTGTGTATTTTAAGTTTGTAATTGTATGAGAACTTATTGGACACCCTGTATATATATATATATATATATATATATATATAATGAAAATATCGTCATCACGATAACTCCCGAAATAATACTCCAAATCGAACCAAACTTGGAAAGCGAACTTATCTTACAAATATCTTGGATGAGTTCGTTTAACCAAGTTGCTCTGCCTTTTTGTTTTCAAATGGCGGCCACTTAAAAATTTAAAATTCACATTGTAAAAAGCGTGTTCCGAATTTGTTTGAATTTTGACGTATATATAGATCCTATAAGGGTCTCGACCAAGTTTATTAATGAACTTTATCCGTCATTTTTAACAAAGTGGCGGATATATTAAACTAAGCGGGGCCACTTGAAATGGCGGCGCCACTTGATAATTTATCGCGATAATTTTTGAAATACTGAATGAGTTTGAACTAAAGTTGGACAGTGAACTTATCGTATAAATATCTTGGATGATTTCAATGAGTAAGTTGTTTCGCCCTTTTGTTTCCAAGTTGCAGTCACTTAGACTGCCACTTGAAAATTTGTCATAACAATAACCTGTTAAACACTGCACTGATTTGAACCAAAGTTGGACAGTGAACTTATCTGCTCCGTTATATTGTTTCCAAGTGGTAGCCACTTGAAAATTTGTTATCACGATAACTTTTCGTAATAAACGAAATATATTCATAAACGTAATCTATAACATGTAATATATTCATATTCAATAGAGAAAACTGTATTCAATAAGTTTTCGATCGATCTGTATATTGTCTATAAATTACATACCCACAACATAATGTATTTAAATTTATCACAATATGAAAAAAATCACAACGTAACTTGAAATGCAACAATTTCTTACTAATTGTCCTAACATATCAAATTCTTTCCGGTGACACTCTAAACATAGGATAATTGATTTTCATATCCTATTCTATACAAAAAATAATTTTACGCATTTAAAAATCATTTCATATTCATTATTTTTTTTTATTATAATGAACTATCAAACTTGAAATTAAAAACATGAAATGGTCCGTTTAAACTTTTTTTAAAAGATTTAAAAAGGAGATTTTTATAAAACCGTCTAACTCATTTCACATAGTTGTTCGTGATTTAAAGGTAAAAATTGCAAGCAAATAAAACGGAGTAAATTAGTTACCAGTCAAAGAATAATATATTTATTAATATTCTGTCGATAATTTTTTAAAATGTAGTTTAAGTATAAACCTCCCCATTGTGGAAAATCTACGTGTCTATGTGCATCGCACCTTTTTTAGAAAACTTATTTTTGTTTCGCGTTTTTGTCTGTTAATGCATGTATTCATTACCAAATTTTCATGAACGCCGTATCTCACAAAACCTAAAATGGCCCACAAAAAGACCTACAAAAAGGATCTAAATTTTATACGTTGCTCCTATATTTAAAAGAATGAAAAACTAAGACACTTTATGCAAGCACATGTGTTGCTCCGGTATCATTTCCAAGTTTTCCACACTCTGTAAAATTGCATTGTTTCAAATATTTACGTTTACAGAACAAAACAAGAGAAAGAAAGAAAAACCAAGCATGTAGACAACATCAGTTGTATTTATCAACATAAAAATCTTGTTTGCCATAGTAAAATCAACTTCAAATCGCATCTCAAAACCTTCGCGACAGAAAAAAAAAACAATTACCTAAGAGGTTCTGCTACCGCCTCCCCCGAATTTGGTGTCTGCATCTTATCCCTGCTGAACCCAGGAGGGTTCATGAATTACATATACCATATCACTTGATCTTTATTCCCCCGCAAACAAATCGAACAGGTGGTGAACAATGTTATTGTCGGCTAAGCTGACCCCCGCACTCGCACATCAAGAGCTTTCCTCCACTTCGGTGTGTGCAATCGTGACGTCAAAAAATCGTGACTAAGTCATGGCTGTTGGAATCACCATCATAAAACATAAAAGACAAATTTCATCACACTCGATGGTGGATGATTAGCATGATGACAGGGTGTCGCCAAATTACCCCGGCAATTTAAGATGGGTTATTATATTATTATCCCCCTTTTCTGCACATAGCACTAAATTGTAGGGTTATTTAGAAAAAAAAAGTTTTCCAAAATATAAACTTGCTTTTTATTTATTATTTTTTTTTATATCTGTTAAGTTCTGGGTTTTTAACTTTAGGCTTATGAATCCAATTACGCACTTTTTGTTGATCTACAAATTTTGTTGCGAATAAAATAGGTTGTTTTGGAAGTTTATTTACTTTTATGAAAAGGTTATTGAAGAGCAACAAAAGATCTATTATTTAATATCTAAGGGTCTTTATGAGTTCCGCTAATGTGCGTCGATTTTCAAAAGCATTTCAAAGATCAAGTATTGAATACCTGACTTTTCTACTGTAATTATTAGGACTGAGGGCCTATTAGTCTCAATCTGGGATTTTTGCGTTGTCCATTTCGATAGTTGGACATTTGTCGAAATTTAAAATTTATCGAAAATATAATTGGATAATTTGAAAGCGATGTTGTAATTTGAAAAAAGAAAAAAAAAAAAAAAAAAAAACTAATAGTCCTCCGTCCTAAACTAAATTCTGCTTTTGCCAGAATTTCATCAAAATCTTTTATTTTATTATTATTATTATTGAAAGAAAAAGAAAAGAAAATTAATAATAATCAGTATCGTTACAAGCGATATCGAAAAAGTTTTTTTGAATAATTTTGAATTAGGAAATAAAAAGTGCACGTGAAATAATATGAAATAAAAATAAGTAAAAAAAAAAATGAATTGAATGATTGAATGTTTTTGTTTTTCGGGGACTGTTCATGCATATGAAAAATGCGTATTAAAACGAGTCGAAGAAGGAAGCGAAATAAGTATTGAGTTATATTACGATCAATACGATATATAATAGGATACGATATATTAGATCTATCATCCAGGGTTAGTAGGCATTTTCGTTGAAAGAAATAGCTTGTTCGTTCGGTGCAACTTTCACATGAGTCCCGTGAGGTACAACTTTCACATTAGTCCCTTGAGGTACGACTTTCACTTTAGTCCAGTCAGGTACAACTTGCACATTAGTCCCCTTAAAATATAGTGACCAGCGAAGCTGTCAAAGCATTCGTTGATTCACTACCTCAATTGACTTTTATTTTATGTGTGTTGTGACTTTTCTTTTCTTTTTTTTTTTTTTTTTTTTAACGTGAAATTTAACTTGCGATAAGTTATGATCATAAGGAAGGTAGTTCAGTAAGGGTTTGAGGCTTAAAAGTGTTAAATTCTTCCTTTATTCAACCTAATGATGTTTCCGTTGTGCATATTTCTTTTTTCATTCGCGGTTGTATGATGTCAAATATTAAATAACTTTTAGTGAGACAGGAATATATGTAATGAAAGTGGGGATATATATAATCCCCACTTTTTTATGCCACTTAGGTGGGATCAAAATTATACCTCTGGGGGTTACCGAAGCGGGGGAGCCATCCTCACCGTGTAGGATTAAAAAATGTGATGGCATGTCTTCGGACCAAGGGTGAGTCCCAGACCGTCGCCAATTGCCCATTGCGCCGCACTAGTGTGACGTAAAACCCAACCAACCCACTTAGGTGGGACTTTTTATTCCAGTTTTTAATATATATATATTCTTTTTCATTAAAATTTTATAAAAAGGATTTTTTTTTTTTTTTTTTTTTTACCACAGGTAAAAAAAAAAAAAAAAAGACTGGGATTTTTATTACTTTGCTAAAAAAAAAAAGAGAGAGAGAGAGAGAGAGAGAGAGAGAGAATTGTATTCACTCAAAAAATTTCGATATCTAGTTTTTTCCTGATTTAGATATTTATAAAGACCTTTCTAGTACTATCCAATTTCGTTTATTTATTTACTTATTTTTATTTTATTTTGTTTTTATTTATTTTAGTTTTATGTATTGATTAATTTAGCTTTTAATTGGTCTGTGAGAAAAAAAGATGAGGAAATAGGCGAGATATTCCGACTATCATACTTCAAAAATAAACAAACAACCATAATTTAATAAAAGCAAGTTCGGTAAATAGATGAATTTTCCAAGTTTTAATAAACATCGGGAAACCAAAAGTGGGGCATTTAAAACCAGAACGGCACCGAAATTAGATGTCTCAAAAATGCTTCTAACGATTTCTTTTTTATATAAACCCCTGTTAGACGTCCTTTTGTATGTATTAGTTGATTACCGCAGAAAATTAATCTCGATCAGGTAGACGAAATTTAAATTTCGGAAGTGTCTGTATAAAAGACGGCCTCTGCCGATTTCCCTGAAATTCGGTTTAACCCTTAAATGTCGAATTTGTCTTTCGGCAACATACGCAATTTTGTCTTCTGAAGCATTATTAGAATAATATCGAATCTCACATGCCTCATGCTTGCCGATTGGCAATAAATTGCTTTTTAGCTATAAGCCATAGTTAAAATAAAATATGAAATTTTAAAGTATTTTTACATTGATTTATTTAATACAGGAAAGAAAGAAGTAAAACATTTTTTAAATTTACTTAAAAATTATGAGGTATTTAAGAGTTAACTTTCAATTTATAGATATCCTTTCCTGTGTATCAGTTGGTAATTACAGAAAAATTAGCATGCGTCCTAATTAATTTGATAAATTTCCTGTTGTCTGACCTTAACATCTCCATAGAAAATTTATAATATGCATAATAATGGATAATATGGAAGTCGTGTGCTTATTACGAAACAGATTACATTACTTGTTTATTTTTCATGCTAATTTATTTATGCTCTTTATGAAGCAATAATTGATAGAAAATGGAAAAAAAAAATATACTTAAGAATATTTAGTATTGAAACAAATATTCGGTAAAAATGACTATGCGGGGGCGCCATCTGACATGTTACCCAGGCCCTTTCCAGTCGAACGATCTCAGTGTCTTTCGAGGGGCGAAACTTTGCCTGTAAATGTCGTTTTCTAGCAGCAAGTGTACCCGCGCACGTAAGCTAAGCATTTCTCTGCATTCTCCGCGTTCTTTTCAGGATTTCAAAAATAGTTGAGTTGAACTCGTTTACATAAAGTTGTATTCGGTTCTGTTAATTCTCGCCATTGTCGAAGAAACGAACTAAAGAAATAATCTAGTGTGTTACTCACACGACTTTCTCTTACCCTGAAATATAATACTATAAATACAGGTTGGAGATTAAGAGGTAAGATAACGATGTTATGTAAACCTCTGTTAAACAATTCAAATTAGGCTTCGGGAGAGTTTTATATGATAATTAGTTCTGAGTGAGGGGGTCTACCGCCCCCCTCAACCGCCGTTTCATTAATGCACCTACATTTATATAGAATTTAATTCGGTTATTAAAAAATAATTCTGTTTTTAAAAAATAATTTATTAAAATTATTATTTAAAAAAATTATCTTTTATGACAATGCAGACGATTTCCATATTAGAGAAGTAGTATAACACCAAATATCCAAAAAAAAGTCCATTTTATTCTCAATATTAAAAAAAAATTTTTTTTTTTTTTTGTTAAAAGTAAAAAAATCGATAACTTTGTTTTAAATTATCGCAGATCGATGGTTCAACCATTCGTTTTAAAAGTGTTGGAGAGCTCTTTTGAAAGATACCCATCATGAAAATTTACTCTCTTCGAGGGGGGACTTCCCCCCCCCCTCCCAGGGGGTTGGCGAGGCTCCTACATACACAATTTTTTTCCCCTGTTAACTATCTCTATTACAAAAAATATATATTCGTTTCATTTGGTTTAGTGCAGTCTGTAGATGTTATTTCAGAAATCCCTCTCCAAGAGCAAATAATTGGCTTGAAAATATCTTAACCAGAAAACTGTTAATTAAAAAACTAAACAATATTTTCTCCCTCTTAATGGACATAACCAATTTGACTGATTAATAACTATTCCCACTGGCAGCTAATCTTCCTCCCAAATGAAGCTACTTATCCTCCCACCCTTTTTTAAAATACCCGTCACCAGAACAAAAATCTGTTTGCAAGGAAGCCTCTTACTCAAAACCTCTCTTAAAAACTAAGTAAACTCTATAGTTTAAATTAGCAACAATCGTAACTCTCTCATTCTCTCCTCTGTTTCCCAAATTAACCTGCAAAATCAGTTTTCTGCACAGTTGTTCTGCAATACTGTCATCCATGTTGTCATCCAATTGTACCACCTGGACTATTCTAGTCAAACTTGAACTCTCTAGTACACATCAAGAGCTATGGCAACTCATCTAGTGCCGTCTGTCACAATCCATCTAAAATTATCATCGCCCAATGTCGCGAGGTGGTTTTCAGCCAGGCGATGACCATGTACTCTTTCTATGTTGTTTTCCACTTCATGCCTGGCGATGCTCTTGCTTTTTAAATAAACGTCAGGCAGGTCTGTAGGGTTCTTCTCGGGACAGCCCACGTGAACTTCGGTTCTGGAAGCGCTTAACGGCCCTCTTCACCTAAAAAAAATTCCGATGCCGGCTGAAAGCAGATAAAAAGTCATAGAAAAATACTTTCTGAATATGTGCATGAGTTCGGAGTTTCCTCAAATTAGTTATTTAAATATATTTATAACAAATATTTCTTACTAATAATTCTTTGCTAAAATAACAGTGATATAATTAAATAAAGTTTGGCTTCCCCAAGGTCGGTTAATGGATATTCTTCCCTAAGTTGATTAATTAGTATGTCAATATCGTGATTTTTACCAGCTACAAGTAGATCATCAACATACACAAGAATGTAAGTTTCTGTGTTATCTTTGTTACGTATATATGCAAATCTGTCGGGCGGAACACCTTTATTTAATCGTTGTGATCGTCGCGGCAGAGTTTGCGTGTCATCCGGACTATCGTTATCGCCCGCTATATCTATATTTATATCAGTATCTAATATTGGTAATTTGGACACCGGAATTTCATCATTTGAATTTTCATTCTTGATTTGTGATGTTTCATTATTGTGGGATTCTCTATTCTCATCTTCCAAAAATTTTACAGTTCTGCTAATTATTACATTTTTATTATTTGTGCAAATTCTGTAGCCTTTGCTACGATTATCATATCCCACAAAAATTCCTTCTTGAGCGGTGCTATCCAGTTTTCCCCTATGTATTTTATGTACATATGCGTATGCGCGACATCCGAATGTTTTTATATTTGATAAATCGGGTTTACGACCGGTCCATTTTTCGTAAGGAGTTGAGTCGCATGAGGAGGTCGGGAGCCTATTTTGTATGTAATTTGCAGTATTTACGGCTTCCCCCCAAAAGGAATTCGGTAAATTACTGTCTTTAAGCAGACAGCGAGCCATTTCGGTCAGCGTACGATTTTTACGTTCTGCCACGCCGTTCTGAGCACTAGAGTAAGGAACGGTAAACTGATGCTCAATTCCTTCTTTATTCAAAAATTCATTTACTTCCATACTAGTGTATTCACCCCCGTTATCGGAGCGAATTGCTTGCACTTTTCGGCCAAATTTGTTTGCGGTCATAGCCACATATTCCTTTAACTTAGAAAATACCTCAAACTTATTTCTTAGCAAATATATAATAGTATAACGACTGTAGTCGTCTATAAATGTAAGAAAGTAATATTTTCCACCTACAGTGGGGGTTTTCATAGGGCCACATAAGTCTGTGTGGACCAGTTCGAGTGGTACGGAGGCTCTAAATTGTGCAGCTTTGGGGTAAGGTGAATCAGTTAATTTTGACATTATGCATGTTTTACATTCAGTATTATGTTTGCAATCATTTAATTTTATACCCACAGCCATGTCCTTGTTAATTAAATCTTTAATGTGGTTAGTATTTCTGTGGCCAAGTTTCACATGCCACTTGTTTATGCAATTTTCGTTATCACAAGTTTGTATTACAATGTTCGCTGTGTGTTTGTTTTCAGAATAATTTAATTGACATTCATATAAGTTATTTTTCACATATCCCTCAATGCATGTATTACCCTGATTTACAATTTTACAGGTTTTATCATCAAATACAGCGATACAGCCATTCTCTGTTGCTCTTTTTATAGAAATTAAATTAGTTTCTATTTCAGGGACATAAAGAACATTTTTAAGTGTTATTTTGTTCTGTGTGTTTTCCGAATTTACGGTATACAAATCCACAGTACCGGAACCCAAAGATTTTAGCTGCGTGCCGTTCGCGATAGTGACGTTAGAAAAGTTATTTTTAAGATCGCGAAATTTTAGTTTATCATTGCAGATATGTGAAGACGACCCTGAATCAACCACCCAATTTACAGTTTTATCTCCAACATAAAAAGAATACAATTTATCAGCTTTTGGTTTATTGCTCCCCTCTGCAATTTGAGCGCTATCTGGCTTCTCATTGTTCTGAGAGCATATGTTGGATCTGAAGTTGGGTTTTTTGTTGAAATTTTTATTGTGACTTTTAACAGCAGAATTATTTTTGTTTTTTAACTTATAACATTCTTCTATATTATGATTACTTTTCTTACAGTATTTGCAGAATTTCTCCGATTTGTTATGGTATTGGACTTTTAACGCTGAATTTTGATAAGTTTTGTTTTCAAGCCTTTTGGCATATTCATCAGCTAATTTGTTTCGTATATACTCAGGTGTCAATTGCGCTTCGTCTTTCGATTCGAGACTTGTTATGAGAACGTCATACGAAGGAGGGAGTGAGCATAGCATTAATGCAGCTAGGTGCGATTCATCTATGACTTCACCTATAGCAGTGAGTCTGTCGCGTGTTTTATATATATCAGCTATATGTTGGTTTACATCACCACCTTCCATTAATTTTATGGAATAAAGTTTCCTAAGTAAGAAAAGCTTACTCGTAAGCGATGATCTTTCGTGGACTTGGCGCAGAGCATTCCAGCACTCTCGTGCTGTATCTAGATTCATAACATACACGATTTGTTCGTTATCAATAAGTAAATTAATTAAAGCTCTCGCTTTTCTATTTTTTGAACGCCACTGATCGGTTATTGGGTTGGGAGGATCGTCAGTAATGACTGTAAAAAGATCCTCTTTTTGCAAGTACATCTCAATACGAAACTTCCACACATTATAATTTGTGGAGTTCAGCGGTTCAATTTGTATATCTTTTGTTGCTGACATACTTAAACAAAATTTTTGTAATAGTTTTGTTAATATTTGTTCAATTCGTAAATATTCATTTAATATTTTAAATCAACACAGTTAGGATAAATAGTACTTGAAGAAGAAAATAAAATTAAATAGTTTTCATAAAAATAAGCACTTTTCAATACTTTCGATTTAGTGTCACTTCGGTTTTGAAGAAACAAAAACAAATATTTTCGCTTACATTTTCATTTCTTATTTATTTTATTATTTAAATGTAGCAATCTCTTCCAATGTGCAATGAAAAAAAAAACTTTTGAACTTTTGTCAAGAATAAATCTAAATTTTCAATTCAAAATATCAGAATCATAATCTCATAGAGAAACTAATTTGTGAAGGCATGAATACGTTGTTTTCCTCAGTAAGTTATATAACATATTTAATAATAGATGTTCTTTTCTAATATTGTACAGTCAATTTATTAAAAGAAGTTTGACTTACCTGGGTTATCACAGGTAATGATGTATGCCATTTCTTGAAGTTGAAGAAAATCTCGTAACGCAATCATCAGATTGTACGCTTAAAAATGCAGTATGAATAACTTCTGGTTTAAAACCACAACAACTTGTTTTGCTGTAATTAAAGGGGATTAATATTTGTTTAATAATTTAAATATTAACTGCATGATAAAGGACTGCCTAGAATTTCACCTTTTACAATTTATTTAATATTATTATTATAGATTTCTTAGGCACAAAATACGATTAAAATGGAACGTCAGTTCCGAATAACAAAAATTACATGATTGATAAAAATATTACAATGTACTTGTAGAGAGACGCGACATATCGTCACGTGATACGGCAGGTGCACAAAAACAATCAGTTGGCGGGAAATAAAAAACAAAAAGAGAAAGTCCGGAACAAGAAAAATGAAAGTTAATAAAAGAAAGTTCTGAGATTAAATATCACAACAAAAAGTGTCCCACGTGGTTTTGACAGGAGGTGGAGAAGATTGACAGATTCACTGACGAATCATTGACTTTTTGGAAGAATAAATCAAGAATCAGCCACATCCATATTGCGGTTTCGCCGAAGTTTTGTTTTGTTTTGATTCTTTCTTTCTTTTTTTCTTTTTTTATTTTTGTGTTTATTTTTTTCTTTTCTTTTTTTTTATTTTCCATTTTCACATGACATCAAATAACTTTCCTCATTTATTCTAATCTATTTATATGTATTTTAACAGAGTAGCTCGATCCGACCAAGTACTTTATACTATTTTCAGCCCGGTTCAGGCTTTCTTTAGTTATACCGGCGAATTACGTAACAGTGAAATTTAAAATATATATACTTTATAATTATACTTGAAGTCTGATATAATTAATTTAACTAAACTAGTATGTTGTGGCCACCACATGACTTTCTTCTATATTTTCCTATACAAATTCCCCCAGTAAAAATAATTTATTAAAATTATTATAAAAAAAAATTTTCTTCCATGATAATGCAGACGATTTCCATATTAGAGAAGTAGTTCCATTTATTCTCAATATAAAAAAAATAATAATAATAATAATAATAAATTACGATTTTTTTTTTTTTTTTTTTTTCAAAAGTTTTTTTTTTTTTTTTTTTTTTTCCGTTAAAAGTAACAACAACAACAAAAAAAAACGATAACTTTGTTTTAAATTATCATAGATCTACAATTCAACCATTCGTTTTAAAGGTATTGACGAGATCTTTCGAAAGATACCCATCTTGAAAATTTATCCCTCCCGGGGGGGGGGGGGACTTTCTTCTATATGTAATATAGAGAAAGTATTGGATCCGTGAAAATTTTCGAACTCCGGTTTTCGATGGATTTGCACGTTTTGGGATGTGCTGAACATGATTTGATAGTTTTTAGAAAATGTCTGTCTCTCTCTCTGTGTGTGTGTGTGTCACGAATTTTTGGAGGCTGTATCTCACGAACCAATGAACGAAATTTAACCAAACTTGGTATTTAGTTGGACCCTGACATAAACTGGTGCTGATTAGATTTAGGGATCAATCGCCCAATAGGTGGCGCTGTGATAGCATTTTGTCTAAATTTTTAACATGGCAGTATAGGACAAAATTTCGTATAAATGTACATAATGAGAGTTATTTTTAACTTTTGATTGTAAAACTAATATGAATTATTGATAAAAGTAGTTGTTAACTAGGGAAAAAAAATTGTGCTTGTGGGGGCGTCGCCCTCCCCCGGGTGGAGTAAATTTTCAAGATGGGTATCTTTCGGAAGGTCTCGTCAATACCTTTAAAACGAATGGTTGAACTATAGATCTGTGATAATGTGAAACAAAGTTATTGATATTTTTTTTTTTTTTACTTTTAATAAAAAAAAACTTTGAAAAAAAAAAAAATCGTAATTATTATTATTATTATTATTATTATTATTTTTTTTTTTTGAGAATAAAATAGACTTTTTTTTTTGGATATTTACTGTTATACTACTTTTCTGATATGGGGGGAGGGGGGGGGCAAAACGTGATTTCACATGCGTAAAACGTGATTTCGCCTAATCCTATATATCTCAAACAAAAAAAATAGATATACGTGAAATTTTTGCTCTAAAATATAGCTAATGCAACTATCTAAAAACCAATTTCTGGAATTTTAGAAATTCAGCCCCCAGGTGGGGCAGCAAGGGGGGGGGGCTATGGAGCAAAAACAAATAGAAGTACAGTTAAGCCGTTCAAAATTGGTACAAATAGGTTTTAAAGGCCTGCAAGTCGAATTGGGATATTTTCGATTGTGTAAAGTTATTAGGAGGGGCAAGAAGCGGGGAGGGGAGGGGTGGGGGGCAAAAAAAATAAAAATAGTGTCAGATCGTTCAAAATTGGTACGTAGAGGTTTTCGATACTTACAAATCGATTGCGGATATTTTTGAATTTGTAAAATTATTAGGAGGGGCGGGTAGGGGGTGGGGCGGTAAGGGGGGGCTATGGGGCAAAAGCAAATAGAAATACAGTTAGGCCGTTCAAAATTGGTACAGATAGGTTTAAGAGACCTGCAAGTCGAATGGGGATATTTTCGATTGTGTAAAGATATTAGGAGGGGCAAGAAGGGGGGAGGGGAGGCGGGGGGGCAAAAAAATAAAAATAGTGTCAGATCGTTCAAAATTGGTACGTAGAGGTTTTCGATACTTACAAATCGATTGCGGATATTTTTGAATTTGTAAAATTATTAGGAGGGGCGGGTACGGGTGGGGTGGTAAGGGGGGGCTATGGGGCAAAAACAAATAGAAATACAGTTAGGCCGTTCAAAATTGGTACAGATAGGTTTAAGAGGCCTGCAAGTCGAATGGGGATAATTTCGATTGTGTAAAGTTATTAGGAGGGGCAAGAAGGGGGAGGGGAGGGGGGTGCAAAAAAATAAAAATAGTGTCAGGTCGTTCAAAATTGGTACGTAGAGGTTTTCGATACTTACAAATCGATTGCGGATATTTTTGAATTTGTAAAATTATTAGGAGGGGCGGGTAGGGGTGGGGTGGTAAGGGGGGGCTATGGGTCAATATCATCCAAATGCTTTTTTTCGAAGGGTAGGCAAAAAACAGGTTTTTTTTAGGGAAAAAAAAAACTTTTTAGGATGATTTTTTTTTAAATCGTCCTATTGCAACCACTTCGTTTATCTATATATTTATCTGTCTATTTATAATGAAATTTGCCCATTTCACTGGGCACTATACTTAAATAAGTTGTCAAAATCCCATATCATTGTTAATAACCTACGTTCAAATTTCCGATGTGTACGGTAGAGGTTTTCCCGCTCGCAACGTGAGAAGTCCGGGTCCACACTGCCTTCGGCAGCGACTTACCCACTTCTTATCGCTTCCCCAGCGGGTAAGTTCGAAATTATGTGAAATCCCACCAAAGTAAATAATGCGTACACTTGATCCACATCCATACACCAAAATTCGCCAATCTAAGATAATTTAAAGCAAATTCAAAAGGAAAAACGAGATTTTACACGTGTTTCTTGTCCCCCCCCCCTCGGGTGGTAGGGTAAAGGAGGAATTTTGTAAAATCCCGTTACAATAAGTGTCGGATACATATAAAAAATTTACGCGCCAAATTTAGCGACCATTAATCCCGTGGATTTCCCAAGACAAATTTAGCGCTAAAAGGGAGGGTCTCGAATAAGCTCCGTCGAAACGCCCCCCCCCCCAAAAAAAAAAAAAAAATCGAAAATTTTACACACACACACACACACACACACACAAAGAAAGAAAATGTGTTTTTGGAAATATCCTAAATAAGGCACATAGCTTTTTTCAATACATTTGTACCATTTCAGTAGAGCTCTACTAAAAAATCCGGAATTTCTGAAAATTTCCCCCAAAAAACGATTTCTTTCCTCCCTCCTGTCAAGAATTACAAAATCGTACATAATGTTTTATTTATACTCAAATCTTGTTTCCTCATGTGCAATTTCTTCAGCGTGAAGTAATTTGGGGCCGAGTTATGCTTACAAACTTTTTTTTTTTTGCTTCCTACCCCCCAGGGTGAAAGGGGGGGGAGATTTCGATAAATTCCGTTACTTTAGGGGTCGGATACATATATAAGCAATCCAAGCATCAAACTTTCTGACCAGGGCCCGATTAAGCTTTGAAGCTAGGGGAAGCTCAGTATCATTTCTGCCCCCCCCCCCCCTTTTCATTTCTGGTTTTTTTTTTTTTTTTTTTTTTTTTTTTTTTCCATTCATATATCTGGGTGGTTTCTACACACAACATTAAAATCGTATAACTTATTAATTAAGAACATTCAGATTTTTGAGGCTAAATAACAGATTTTTCCCGAAATAATGAGTATTTTACCTTGCTTTAGGCGACCTTTCTCAGAAAAAAATTCAATCTGAGGGTGAAAATATGAAACAGAAAATCCAAGAACCTGTTTTTAGTCATTTTGGGCCCCCCTCTTAAATTTTAGAGGGGAAGCTTGTGCTTTCTGAGCCTTTTGGGTAATCAGGCTCTGTTTCTGACCCTGACCACAGCTCTCATAAATTTCGCAGGACAAATTTAGCGCTAAAAGTGGTGACTCGAATTTGCCCTTTGTAACACATACCTATCCCCCCCCCCTTAAAAAAAAAAAAAAAAAAAAAAAAAATGTGTTTTGAAAATGTCTTAAAGAAGACCCATGGCTGTTTTCAACATCTTTTTTCCATTTTTGTTAAAATTTTACTAAAAATCTGGAATTTGAACAATTTTCCGCCAAAAGTTGATTTCCCTCTTCCTTTCCCTTAAAAATCGAAATTTCCTAAATCGCAATGTTTTATTTATTCCAATAAATCCCATTACTTTAGGTGTCGGATAGATACATCTAATCCGAGCACCGAAATTCGTGACCGCAGCTTCCATAGATTTCTCAGGAAAAATTTAGCGCTAAAAGGGTTGTCTCGATTTTGACCCTTCGTAACCCCCTCCTCACAAAAACATCCGAAATTAGGAAAAAAAAAATGTGTTTTTGGAAATTTTCTAAGGAAGTCTCGTAGCTTCTTTTAACATCTTTGTTCCATTTTTTTGTAGAGTTCTTTAAAAAATTCGGAAATTGCGAAATTTCTCGCCACCAGAATTTACGAACAAAATTTAAATAAAAGAAATTTTAAATTTTCAGGTTAAAAAAAAAGGGCCTTTTCTAATATGTTATAAACGTAAATTTTTGCTAAAAAATTTACGGGATGAGTTTTTGCACTTGAGAATTAAAATTAGGTGTTCCATCAGCGGGAACACTGCGGCTGAAAGGGTTAATAATCGAAAATTTCTAAATTGCAGATAACGTTTTATTTATACTCATGTCTATTCTTTATATGTTCAATTTCTTTACAGTGAAGTAATTTGGAGCGGTGTTATGCTTACAAACATGTTTTTGACTTTTGATCCCCCATCCCGGCGATAACTGGGGAGGGAATTTCGAAAAAGTTGGCAGATTTTAGTTGCGTAAAGACCTAAATTTCTGCCAAGCGCCGTTGAATTCCATCCAGCCATTCTCACGTGATACCCGGACAATAATAGCGTTACAGACATACAGACACGATGACACACACACAGACAAAATTTTCTGAAGTAATTTTCGAATTTTATGGTGTGTGGAAAGTGAAGATATCGCTTTTTTTTTTTTTTTTTTCCTGATAAATTTACAGAGAAAAGTCTGATTTTATTAATATCGATACACAGCTTGATATCCAGTTACTGTAATTCTAAAAGAACGCATAGAAACAGCGTTCATGTTCAGGTACCATACTTAAAATTTCAGCTGTGCTTTTATGTTAGGCGCGAAAATAAGAGCGCAAAATCTTTGAAAATAATAGTGTGATTTCGTCGTTTATAAATAATTTCATAAACACTTGACTCCCATTTCTTGCAAACTTTAATTAGTTTTAGTTTCTTCAGTTATAAAATCAACTTGCTTATGTCCTTAAAAATATTTGTTTCACTCAATTCCTAGACTTCAATATTAATACAACTTATTTTGCTCAGGAATGTAAATTAATTCTTCATACCTAAGAGTAAATAAAATATTTAGTTTAATTTGAAGTCTTGTTTTTTTTTTTTTTTTTTTTACTTTCTCTTACCCATAAGGTAGAGAAAGTATTGTTTTTGGGTCAAATTTTCGAACGCGAGATTTTGTTATATTTACACGTTTTGAGGTCCCCTGAATACGAAAATCATGTTTTTAGCAAATGGTCTGTGTGTCTGTCTGTTATCAGCATATCTCAAAAGCAAATTATGGCAGAAAGTTCAAACTTGGTATTCTAAATGTGTATCATATAGGGATGCTACACTAAGCTTTTCGTTAATATCAAGCAAATGGTTCGTGTACAGGGACAATCAAGATAATTCTAATACATTACGTCTATGGGGGAAATTGCAGGAAAATAGAGTTTAACGTCTATAGACTGCACTAAACCAAATGAAACAAATATATAATAGAGACAGTTAACTGGGGAAAAAAATTGTGTATGTAGGAGCCTCGCCTCCCCCCCTGGGGGGGAAGTCCCCCCTCGAGGGGAGTAAATTTTCATGATGGGTATCTTTCAAAAGAGCTCGCCAATACCTTTAAAACGAATGGTTGAACCATCGATCTGCGATAATTTAAAACAAAGTTATCGATTTTTTTACTTTTAACGAAAAAAAAAAGCTTTTTTTTTTTTTTTATTGAGAATAAAATGGACTTTTTTGGATATTTGGTGTTATACTACTTCTCTAATATGGAAATCGTCTGCCTTATCATAAAAGACAATTTTTTTAAATAATAATTTTAATAAATTATTTTTTAATAACCAAATAAAATTCTATATAAATGTAGGTTCATTAATGAAACGGGGGGTTGAGGGGGGCTACCGCCCCTCTCACACAGAACTAATTACCATATAAAACTCTTCAGAAGCTTAATATGAATTGTTTAACATAGGTTTACATAACAGTACTCGTTATCTTACCTATTAATCTGCAACCTGTATTTATAGTATTAAATTTCAGGGTAAGAGAAAGTCGTGTGAGTGACACACCAGATTATTTTAAATAACTACGTATTTTGAGATTCCGTGAATAATTAAACAAAGTTTTTAACAGTTGTTCTTTGTGAGTCTGTTATCAGTGTAACTTTAAAAACTAAATACCGGCAGGGAACTCAAGCGTTATATTTTAAAGTTCATATGAAATTCATACTTGAACAGTTTGATCAATATTGATAAGTTTCAACGAGTGATACGGATTAAAGTTGTCAATAAATGTGATTGAAAGTTATTGTTGAACATAATTTTAAATTTAATATTAGTCGTGAATTCTATAGAAATGTAGATATTAGTTTCAAATGTGGGTTGAGAAGGGTGGTACTCCCCTCCGCCCTTCCCACAGAAAATTATTTGTCAAATTAAATTATTCGTAAAGCTAGCTTAAATTCTTTTTACTATAGAATTTTATACAGTACTTGATATTTTATTCCTCAATCTGAATTTCTCTTTATAAAATTTAAATGTAGGGTAATAAAAAGTAGTGTGGGTGCCACACCAGATTATATACTTTAAAATAAAATTTATTATTGAAAATCTGCTTAATTTAGTAAAAAGTTTTATATAACTTGCTAAAAAAAAAATTTTGTATATTGTCAATCGTGGCATTATCAGTAAAATATCAGATTTATGTACAAAGTATTCATATAATATTAGTATTACGCGCAATGAAAAACTATTTAAAATAAAATGTGATCATATATGTCCTATAAATAAGTCTCTGAACGATTGTCTTCTAAATTGTTATGTTACTCACATCCGTAATACAGGTGAAATCTATAATAATAATAATAATATTTAAAAAAAAAAAAAAAAAAAAAAAAAAAAGTACCTGAATAAAAAACCACAACGCCTAGACGTATCTTCACCACAGAAATGCAAACATCTTTTCTTCGAAACCACGAACGAGAGGCGTAGCCAGATAAAGGGTGTGTCAAAGAGGAAAATCGGCACAAATTTGTAAAATTTTTGGACTTTCTTTGCAAATTTAATTGATTTAAAATTTTATTAAAATACAGGATTTTTTTCCGCATTGAATTAAACTCTTTGAGATTGACGCAGCTTTTTAAATTCCGTTTTAAAAAATTGAAAGAGTTTTTTATAAGCCATTTAATGCATCAACCCAAATATTGCAATAAAACAGCTTTCTTAAAAAACAACTGTTATTTTTTCATAAAATCTACAAAAGCTGCGTCAGTTTACGAAATGAGAGTAATCCAATAAAAAAAACCGCATCTCAATCAATTAATATGTCACTGTTTTAAGTGCAAAGAAAGTTTTACATAGGATACCATTGGATTTTAGAAAAGGAAATGCTGAGTGAAGAGGGCCCTTAACACCGCTCTTCGAGCGGTGAGCGGGGGCTGCTCTCCTGTTCAGTCTGTAGATGTTAAACTCTACTTACCTGCAATTTCCCCCATAGACGTAATGTATTTGAATACTTTTGATTGTCCCTGCACACGAACCATTTGCTTGATCTTAACGAAAAGCTTACAGTAGCATCCCTATAGGATACGCATTTAGAATACCAAGTTTGAACTTTCTGCCAAAATTTGTTTTTGAGATATGCTGATAACAGACAGACACACACACAGACCATTTGCTAAAAACATGATTTTCGTATTCAGGGAACCTCAGAACATGTAACTATAACAAAAACTCGCGTTCGAAAATTTGATCCGAAAACAATACTTTCTCTACCTTATGGGTAAGAGAAAGTAAAAAGAATTAGAGTCTCTTTTAAATATCCTTGTTATGTGTTATTTTAGATTTTCGTCACAGATAGAAAAAATACCTTGGATGTGACTTGCCAATTTGTATCGTCTCTTGTAATTAGAAATTTTAATAATTAGTCAAGTAAAAACTTATTGATACACGTGTTCTGTTTTCATCCATTTTACTCAATTTTGAGTTGTTCCTCATAATAATTTCTATATTAATTTTCCAATGGATCAAACTCACTTCCGAAAAAAATGTCTGGGTACAGTATTATTATGTATGAATGATTATATTTAATTTACAAAGAGTTCAATAAGAAAGGACGAATCTAGTTCCGGAATCTACTTCCTAGAATTAAGTTTCGCCGGTTTCAGTGCTCTAAAGTAGGCATTGTTGCAGTATTTAAAAAGGGAATGAAAGATAAACTAAATTCATAAGTACTTTTCGACTCTGTTGAAACAGGTTGGTACGGAGAAAATAACTATTTTGAACACAATAACAATAAAGTTTACGTAAAAATGTGAGTATACATCTTTTACATTTAAATAAGTATGTTATAACTTGGGATAAGTAACTCTGGTATTTTTTCGAAATTCCATTACATAAAATCGAAAAATGTCGAAATATCTTTAACATATGCTATAAAAACGATTGGAATTGCTATAAAAACGGACGATAAAAATGAGAAGCACTTTATAAAAATAAACAGATCTAAGTAGTTTCAGAAACAGCTTTATTTGACCTATATCTGTGTGAGAGTGGGATAGCGCCCCTTAAACTTACATAAAAAAAAAAAAAAAAACTATAAAATAGTATTTACAATTTTTTTTTTTTTTTTAAGAAAATGAATGCTTATTAAATTTATAAGTTTATTCCAATTTCATACAACTATCACACAAACACACATATCACTCCTTAAAATTGACAAGTTTCGGTCAAAATTTTAAAGCAAAACTCACTTTATCTCCAAAATGTCAAATTTGAGAATTTTGCATTTATTTGATTTTAGGTTGCAGTGATAATAAAAACACACACATATTAACTGCTAAACATTTTATTTTCGTATTCAGAGAACCTCAAAACACATTATATATATATATATATATATATATAGCCTTGAAAATTTGACTACAAACAATATTTTGTCCACCCTATTCGTATGAGAAAATAATTATTATTCCTAAATTTAAAAAGACACTTCCATCCATTACATTCCATAGAAAAAGGAAATGTTCTCGCTGAATTTTGAGTAGCTCTGTATATTATCTATTAATTATAATTACACACACAAAAAGGTGTACTTAAATTCAGAACAGTATGTAAAAGCACATACCACAACTCGAAATGCACTTGCAGAAATTATATTGCCTTAATATATCCTATTTCTTTTGTGCGGACCTGGCAAGCGAAAACTTTGTTTCTTGAATTAGGGTGATAACAACCCCATACAGAGACAGGCACACAGAACAAAAGCTAAAACATGATTTTTGGAATTAGGAGACCTTAATAAAGTAAGTATAGCAATATTTCAAGTTCGAAAATTCGACCTTAAATCAATACTTTTTCTATCCTACATGGGTTTGCATTTCGTCGTACCCATGTAGGATAGAAAAAATAAAAAAGTATCAAGTTAAACATTTTAAAAAGACATTTTTTTCGCGTAGTCTATCAGTTCCATTTCAGTGAGTTTTTGCTCCAATAATTTTAGAAAAGAGCACTGCTGGAGAGCCGAATGGTAACTACTTCCTATAAATAAAAGTTACAAGAATCGGTGCAAAATAATTAAAATTCTTCAATGAGTCATTCTTCTTTATTCATTTTTACATTGTTTTAAACTTTTCTTTCTTTTCAAATAGTTTAATATTTTATAACTGTTTGAGAAAGTATAAATTATATCTTTCTTAATTTCCCCCTTTTTTTTTCTGGCGCTGATAAAATACTTCCAAGATATTGCGGAAAATAACTACGAAAGTAATTAATTATTTCAAACGAATAAATGCTGCATGTCAACAATGAAAAAACAAAGTAAGCGTTGCAGCAACAAACGATAATGCGTTCCTATAAACATTAGTTAAAAAATACATTATTTCATTAGAAACAGCACGTTGTTTTGAAAAATTACTTTACTAAATTCGCCTGTTCTACCCCAACATCACTCGACTTTGTACTTCTTCCTAATCTCTAGCGATCGAAAAAGAAAGTTGTTTTCCAAATCTTTACTAGAATCTCGAAAAGTAAAATAAAATAAATAAAAATAAAAACGTTTTTTTCCGCACAATCTTGATACCAATTAATCAAGAAATTTAATACGAGCACCTTCACCACAATGGATCTCAATAATGATTTAGCAGCACCAACAACAACAACAACAAAGAGGTGGGCTGCTACTTATCACAAACCATCACCCAAGACGAGGGTGGCGGTGGAAGATGAAAATTTAATCGACCCCCTGCCTCGAAGTCACGAGCAACATTTTCCATGTAACTAAAAATTTGGGTCAAAGCACACTCAGTCACGAAGTCTTTTGGTTATTATTCACGGGCACAGCCTTGTTGTCTTTGTGGCGATCGCCGACATTCCGGTGCATAATTTATGATTCCGAGCTGCTGCGAGGGATTTTACAATTTCAGGGACCCTATGTTGCAACATTAAGCAATTAATTAAAACATGAAAGAAAAATCATGCGGTCCATATGCATTATGAACACTTTCCAATTATTTTCTTTCTTCAGCCTTCCATGTAACTTCCCGGTATTTAAAAAAATCAGGAGTGACTCCCCTCGACTTTCCGAACACTAATTAACAGTTTTGTAGATAAAGTAAAGAAAGAGGAGTTGTTAAACAAACAAAAAAAAAACACCATAATAGAGTGTTTGAGTATTTTTCTCCCTATATTACACGATGTTTTATTGAACGCTACTGAACTTTGCGCCCATACATCATAATGATAAAGAATTTTTCGTTGTGTCCCAGTAAAAACCTATAAATGCTAGATTCACCAAAATGCTTGTAGTGAGTGCAACAGTGATTTATAATATTCATATAGATTTTCAGCTCAATTGAAGCACTTTTAAAAATTGGGTCCCATAGGCCATAATGATAAAGAATTTTTCTTTGTGTCCCTGTAAAAAAACTATAAGTACTAGATTCACCAAAATCAATAGGGTTCGTACTACGGAGACTTACAATATACTTACCAACTTTCAGCTCATTCAAACAAAGCCTTTAGACGCTAGCGTGTTCACTCACAGACATACACACATACATACACACATCATCGCAAAAATAGTGAAAACGGACTCAGGGGACCTCGAAACGTAGAGAAACATCAAAATCTAAAATTCGGATTTTTGACATGATTACAATACTTTCCTCACTATAGTGTTCGGAAAGTAAAAAGATAAGGAAAAAAAAACATACAATAGATTGAAAATATACAGGGCTACCCAAAATCAAACAGCAAATCAATAAAAATATATTTAACGCTATGGAGGAAAATATGTCACAAAAGCATCTTTATTTCTGAAAAAGAAAGTATTAAAAAAATTGCTTTTGTGTACAGTCATGTAAAATTAGCGTACGCACCATACAGTATACTTTTAATAAAATTGTACTTTTAAAAAATTAAAGAACACGCTTTTATTGAAATGTGAACTAAAATGTACAAAATATCTATCTTTATAGTATTAAAATGAAGTGTAAGAGAAAATCGTGTGAGTGACACACCACAATATTTACATACTTTTAAATTTTTAATAAAATAATTTAGAATGAAAGAAAAACCGTTTTAAAAAATCTCCCCTGACTGGGCTCGAACGTTAGACCTTTAGGTTTGTAGCTCGGAGCTTTACCTCACAGCCACAGCGTTCACGTAGGGAAAGTCTTTTTTTTTTACAGTATAGATTTTTTTTTTTTTTTGCTCTCAGAGCGGTTACAAACATACAAACATACATACAGGTGAAGCTAATAAAAGCGTGTTAAAAAAGGTGGGCAATTTACTTTGAGTGTTTTTATTTTATTTTTAATTTAATTTAATTTATTTATTTTCGCAATTTTGTGGAACTCTCTGAACCAATCCATTGCGCTAATCATTCCTTATTCTATACGAAAAACGGTTTTGTGTATCTTAACGTATATTAATTTCCTTCTGTTGTGTACATGATAAAAATATCAAAATTCGCTATAAAAAATTCTTCCCGTGGGTCGCAATGCATCGAAAATATTTGTAAGTTTCTGCATGCAAACCAGTTGCGCTTTATTTGTGAAATAAAGAACCTCCGAATAACACAGATCATTTTTAACGAATTCTGAAAATATTTCCAGAAATTAAAGCATGAAGCATAAACTAACAGACGGAGAGAAAATCTGAAGTCAAAACCGTTTCAACTTATTTGAAAAATATTAAAAAACGTTTTTCTTGCACTTTAAAGATTTTGCAAGGTACATTCACCGCATGATCTAAATTAGCAGAATATGGAGAATAAATGTCATAGAATAAATTAAAAAAAAAATCTGAAATGATAAAACTGATACTCTTAAATTGAAAGGTACGATACTAATCAAATCACGCTATAGACTTGTTTTAATTTATTTAATGGCATAAATCTCATTATGTAACAACATTAGTATTATTGTAGAAGATGAAGCTTGGAAACTACAAAGAAAATAAAAAATATTGTAAGTAACTAAGTTGCAACTTTTCGAGGTCCTTAAATCTTTATTGTTCAACTTTCTGCGTTCGATCTTAAATGGCAATGAACGCAAATAGCATTATTTGACTTTGAATATTTGTTGTGTGTTTTTGCAATTTATAGGGTTTGCTTTTAAACTTTTTCATGATTAAAAAGTTTCTGTTAATCATCCTAGTATTTTAGTTTCTATTAATAGTTTTAGTGAATTGTAAAGTTTCATCATTGAAAGTCCATTTCACTGCAATAGCATGGAAATGTTTGCCTTCCTCTATTTTCTTTCTTGCAGTTCACGCTCGAAATATTCATTCCTATCGTCCTTTTGTCTTAATTAAGCTGTATTTAGAGGTACAGGGACACTATAAGCACGCAAGAGAATATTAGATATTTCTTTGAATTAGAAGTTACTGACCTTTTTTAACTAAACTGCAGCGAATGAAAGTGAAAATTCATTTTTGTGTAAATAATTCAAAAGTCGTTCTATTCACTCGAAAAGATGTAATAGCCACCGATTTTTAATTATGCTAAAGGGTCTTCTTTCAAAGCACCTTCTCTAAAGCGTCACGGCATTTCAAAAGTAAGGGGGAAAAGGAAAAGAACTTTTTGAAAAGAAAAGCAGTGTATTTTAATTGCTAAGAATCTAAAATTCTTTTCTATTTCTTTTCTTTTTTTTTTCTTTTTTCCACTCAAAGATACAAAGAATATATGTATTAAAAAAAATAATTCTCTCTTTTTTCTCCCTGTGTGACACTGGAACAAAGAAGAATTCCAGTCGAGGAAATTTGCAGAACAGCCTCTTGGAACAGAGAACCTAAAGTTAGAAGGAAACAAATGATTTTTAATCGCTCTCTTATTACTTTCCCTTTGATCTTTCACTCCCTGCCTCATCCTGAAATCAACCCCGGGGGTATAGGCACACATTTCTCCAACCACAAGTGTAAATTAAATTAAGCGACCTCGCACATTTATCCCTCATGTACTTTTTTTCCCCTCTCTTTCTCCTTTCGGTTACACAGTTGTCCTTTTCCTCCGACAAAAGGCGCATAATTTGCGGCGTACAAGCTCCTTGCCTCCGGCTGGCAGAATAATTAAATAGTGCGTCAGGTGTAGAGAAAATTTTCGCACCTCTTTCTATTGTCTCACTCATTAGGAACCCGCGTCGCTTAATGTCCTCTGTGCGCGGCAAAATCTTTCTTTGATGTTGTCCGCCCCAGCCAATTACGAAAGCCGCGCCAGGTCCCGCCTTTCCTCTCTTTTTCGATGCACTGTTGTTTCCGGAGGTTTCATATTTATTTTTTTTTCTCCTTCTGTCTTTAATACAACTCCCTCGTTGCTTCTGGCAATGTACATTATTTTAGTTATAGTTCGGCCTGCTTTTTTTTTTTTTTTTTTTTTTTTTTTTGTTATTCTGAATATGAGGTATTTTTTGCTTTGCTTCATCCGAAACTTTTTCTTTCGTTTCATGAATGATTAAACAAAGCCTATTTTAGATAGAGGCTTCTTTCTGAATGCAATACCGATTGAAAATCTAATAAAAATAGTGATAATCTGATGGAATTAAACAACGCTGATATCATATTTTGTTCTCACATTCTTAAGATACCATTTGACAAAGTTACAGCATTTAGACACACATCAAAGGGGAAAAAAATCTTATTTTATTTTTTTATTTCATTTTGCACGCGCACTTTTTATTTCCTTATCCAAAATTATTAAAAAAAAAAACTTTTCGTTACTCTTCGTTTCGAAACTGATTATTATTATTAATTTTCTTTTCCTTTCTTAAAAAAAAAAAAAAAAAAAAAAAAAAGGTTTTGATGAAATTATGGCAAGAGCAGAATTTAGTTTAGTACGGAGGACTATTAGTTTTTTTTTTTTTTTTAATTGTAACATTGTTTTCAAATTGTTCAATTATATTTTCGATAAATTTTAGATTTCGATAAATGTCCAACTATCGTAAAACTGGCATTGTAATAATCAGTAGATTGAGACTAATAGTCCTCAGTCCTAAAAAGTTGTTAAACTTTAGTTTTGGGTAAATACAAAACCTCGAAAAAAAGGTTGAGAATTAATATCTATGAGCACTTAACAAACCTAGCCTTCTTTACAATTATAAAAAAGATGCGAATGAAAATACCATTCAATTTAATCGATCTTTATTTCACAGCTACATTTAAAGTTCGATAAATACTAGACTTTCAGTCCATGTTAAATTTTTAAAACGAGCAACTTCATCAGGGCCACAGAAGATCGTTGTCTTTGAAAATGTACCTAATTTTTCATTTGCTACGTGTCTGATCTTTTATTCTTTTCTTCCGCAAATACACTCCTTCTCATATTTATAAGGACACTTTATATTTTGAAATAACTAATGTAAAAATAATTGTAAACAAGATTATACTAAGTGCACTTAATACATCTAATATTCTAAAAACCAAAACTGCTATAATTTTTTTAATATGAAACAAAATTAATAAAAAATAATGCAAAATGGGTTTTTCTCCACGTTTTTAGATGTTCATAATTATAGGGACAATCCAGATTTTTTTCATTTTATTTAACTTACTAGCGGATAAATTACAGTTGACATGCAAATTTGTTAACTACTGGGCTAGATTAATTCATATATAAGCCTTCAATTTTTCTTGGACGGACATTACTGATAATTCTTCGAAAAAAAGAACGTTCAAGTAGTGAAGTATGATAAATGTGATTTTCAAGTGGAAGGATAATTTCAATCCGCGCAATTTCTAATGAAATTTGAAGGTCTAAAATTGCTGAAGGAAATGTGATCAAACGTTGAACTGCTGGTTCGATAGGAGTGAGATCTCATGCAAAATCAGAGTTGTTTTACAGCGATCGAAGGCTCACAATTCCTCTTACTGTTCTACTCATAATGACTGCTGCTGATTTTGCTCGTAATTTTTAACGAAAGGTTAGGGTTCACATTTATGCATGTTTAAAATAATTAATAATATGTTAAAATGAATAAAAAAAAACCCGTAATAATCAATCAGCATTTAATGGGGGAAAGAACGTCTGTGTTAAAGTTGAATAAAGACAATATTAAATGGTAAAATGTTGCATTTTCGGATGAAAAACATTTTATTCTTGATTAACCAAATGGTTTTAACAGTTACTGGCACGATCTGAAGATAGCGAAAGACAGAGCAGATTTTTTAAAGGTAGATATGAATCGGGCAATTTAAAGGTGGATCTATGGTGCTCTGGAGAGCTGCTTCTACTGAAGGCAGAATGAATTTAATAATTTTTTCTAGTATTATGAACATCCGCAAATTTTTAACGTGGAATTATCAGATTTTTGTTAGATTTTTAGGGGTAATAATATTTTTTTCAACGAGACTTACATTTTTGCTCTTACTTTTAGAGCAATAGGAAATAGTTTGAAAAAAGAAACTTCTGTATTATTGCTTTTCTCGTGGCCTAAAAGTTGAAAAAACCTTAACTTATGATATTAAAAAAGTGCATGCAAGTGGAAAGCAATTTTAAATAGTTTAAATGTATTAAGAATATCATATATGCTATATGAAATGGTATTGAAACTGAATATTAAAAAAAAAAAATGTATATATATATATATATATATATATATATATACCAGAGAGAATGTCTGACTGTTTCACCCTAAAAAGAGACCCCATAAAATATTAATTTAAAGAATAACTGAAAAAAAATTACTAAAATTCGAGCTGTCCTTATAATTGTGAACACCTGAAAAATCATCTTTTTACCATATTTAACGTTTTTTAAGATAGAAAAACGATAAAACTTTTAAAATATAGTCTATTCATGAAATTCAAATTAATAAAAAATATATTTGTTTAAATAATAGTGTTCAGTGTTTAGTTAATATAGAAAAACGGGTGTCCTTATAATTATGAGAAGGAGTGTATTTAAGCATTGACCTTCCTTTCTTTATAATGTAATGCAAATTCAACGAAAAAGAAAACCGTACATTATCCACAAAATATTAAGATAATAATATTCCGATTCTAAAAGAATGGTATTGGATTCGAATTATTTTGGATGATGTCTATAAGAATTGTTATTATGCACTTTTTGAACAATACAATTTCTATACGCCTTTCTTTCCTATTCAGTATTTTAGCCTAATCAAATAACAGAAAAATATCGTAAAGGAATGCACCATAGTCTTTGACAATCAAACACCATATTGTTCTATGAAGAAATTTGGAAATCAAGATTACTCATCATTCAATGCATTTTCTGTTTAATTCTCTTTCGAGCTCGGAAAATTTACCAAAATGAGCTACAGAATAGCCAATGGACGTTCAAATCACCAAAAATAAAAGTACAATTCGTATGTACTGCCTTTTCGGTAGTATTAAGCGTACCGTCATCATTGCAGAATTGCAAGACAAGCTTCTAAATAGGACCGGGATGCAGATTCTGTTGTATTTATTTGATAGGTAGTGTGAATTCTTTCTTCATAACAGCCGTGAAGATAATCAGAAGAAGCGTTATGTCGCAAAACTACCACAGGCAAGCGAAATCTTTAATGCAATCATTTAATAGAAATCCAAGTCATCATATGTCTTGCAATTTCAATAATACATAAATTCCTTTGAAGAAATTGACAGTACAAATAGTCACCCAAAACATCCAGAATAAAGTTTTTTATGTATAATATATGGAAGGATGAGTATGAATTAACATTACAGGTACGGAATGGACACGGGGAGAGACGCAAATCAAGAAACGTCTTTACAGGAACAGCGAAGAGGCAGAAGTGATGAAATTGTTGGCTGGATACATTACACAAAACCACATAAAAATGAAGCCAAGACAACACCCAACTTTTTCAGTTACAGCTAATTTAGTGTAACTTTTCAAAATATATTGGCGATTGATTTCTTAGCCAAAAATCCGTTATCAGTTCGTGAGAATCTGGCAAACCAACCTTAACTCTTGACCACAAGAATTTTTATCGTTAAATTTTTATTCATAGACCTTAGTCTAAAAAGAATACGCGATTTCTATTTATAAGTAACAGATGTGAGATCTGTTCAATGTTCAAAAATGACATCAGGAAACATTTTATTCTGTTTTATTTAATTGAGATGAAACGAATTGTTCTCCACAGAATTAAGCGATTGAAAGATCATCTCTTGCTTTTATTATTATTATTTCTTTTAAATGAAAGGAATAGTATGGCTTGCTCTTTTTGTAAGAAGGAATAAAGAATGAAACCGCATATATTAACTCGCTTTTTATACAGATAGAAAATAAATTGGGAAAGAATTAAATTTATCAGAAATGTAATACATAATTTAGAATATGTGATTTTCGATATCACATATTTCTCCCCTTCGTCTGAAAAAGAAAGAGGTGTTGCCCAGGGTTATCATATACAACACATATTCTACATATTGAACAGAAAAATTATATATATGTATAAGATATCAAAAGAAATGTATATGTAAACAGTTGTACAACTTTGTATGAAATATATAGAGTAGCTACCATTACAATTCTTTTTTTTTTATATATATGTGCACATTTTCACTCATGTCCATGAGAATATTTTCCAGTCATATTATTTTTCTTAAATACATGCTTCATAGAAAAGGACCAAAGTTTAATTCTCTTTCGAGCTAGGAAAATTTACAAAATGAGCTACAGAATAGCTAATGGACGTTCAAATCACCAAAAATAAAAGTACAATTCGTATGTACTGCCTTTTCGGTAGTGTTAAGCGTACCGTCATCATTGCAGAATTGCAAGACAAGCTTCTAAATAGGACCGGGATGCAGATTCTATAGAGTCCGATGAGTCAACCAATAGAATGTGCGAATTGTAGAGGGCAAATATTTTTCTCTTCCCCGTTAAAAGTCGCCATTGATATGCACAACTCTCAAGCATTTTTTGTAAGTATGGACCATTCTATAACGACGCAAAAGTTTAGACATCGAACAAAATCACATATTTAGAAAAACATTTAATCAGTTTGCGTACGACGACTTCAGTGTTATGAAATGATGCATTTTACATAATAACAAGGAAACAAAGGATAACAAGAAAAAATTGACTGCATTTTTTGTGTAAATTACAAGTTATTAAATCGTAACAAAAAATTAAAACCCTCTCCAAAGTTCAGACAAGACCAAAATAAGTCATGTTTAACACGTCAAGCGCCATGCGAATTCTTAAAATCCATTAAAATTCCATAATGATTCATCCGGTAATAAATAAAAATTAAGCAAATTTTCAATAATTACTTAAAACAATGTAATATTTTTAGTTTCATATCCTATTTTAGACTGTCAACCACAGATGGTTGACGCGGCTTTATATCCTATTTGACACTGTCAGCCACCGATGGCTGACATGGTGCTCAACGTGTTAATTTTTTATTGGTACTGCTTTTACTTTCGGGGTAACACTTTCACTGAAATGTTTGAAGTATAACATGTTCTACACACTCCTAAAGTTTCAGTACGATTCCTTCAGTATACTTTTAGAGATATATGGCAAAATGTCTAGAACCTAGAATGGCTGACATGGCGCTCAAAGTGTTAAAAACCTGATTGTGCATTCATTCTTCTTTATTAATTCATGAATGCGAGTTTCCATCTAAGAAATTAAATCTGGCGTGGTTTGGAGATCGCTGCAATACCTCTCTTAAGATCCTTTACAGAAAAAGTATTGTCTACCAGTGCTGTGACACAGGATGTCCCAAATGATACTCTATATTGTTGAGATCAGGGCTACATGCTAACTAGTCGAGAGCTTTCCTATTCGAGAATTAAATCAGGATTTTACGTTGTTTGCAGTGTGAAACGAAACATTGCCTTGCTGAAATTCTTACTGAGGGCGAGTTAGAAGCTCAGAAAGTGGCAGGAGGCTATCCTCCAATATCTTTGTATAACGATGTGTTGTTTGTCAACCACTGGTGAAATTCGGAGACACTTGCCCAAAAGCAAAAGGCTGCCAAACTATTTTTGAGCTACCAACTTGTCTGTGATTTAGAAAAACATGAAGACTTCTCGTGCAAGTCCTACCATTACGATGCCATCCAGGTTTCCATTTTATCCCTGATTGCCATTTCGGTCCACACGACAAATGATTTCGAACTTACACCATTCTTTGGGACTTAGGATGAGGCTTCAGGGCTGGTTTTATTTTGATTTTTGCAGCGAAACATTGTTTCTATTGGATAAATTCATCTACGAATCATATCCTTTGATACTGAGATTTCCGATGACTTAAAAAAAAAATACTATTCGTGAAGTTCTACAAGTCGTTGAATTGGATGATCATCGCGTTTATTCGTCCCATGCGTCTCACAGATCCGCGTTTTCTTTGTATTTGCAACATTTTGATACAAGTCGATAACAGTGGCGCCGGAAGTCGATTAAACTTGGTATGACAAGAAAAACAAAAATCAGCAGAAGAGATGAAAATTAGTACTCTCCACCTAGATGGTATTTGGGATTAGATACGATTGACTACGAATGGATCCTAGGTCTGAGTGTATTTCTAAGAAAATCTAGCTGATATGGAAAACACCGAACGGATAAGATCAACGTGTGCAATCTGAGTTCGAGACGAGCCCCTCCTATCTGTTAGATGAAAGATCACAACGAAAACCTCTAGACCGCTGCCGGGGCGCCCTCTGTCAAGAATTTAGACCTTACGCGCGCACACACACACATAAAATACCATGGACAAGTTTGCCGATTCCCTCAGTATGTGCGAAGATATTTATCATATAAAAAAGTACGCCTAAAGAGAAGCAAAATGATAGTAGCTTTAAATATATTTTTATTTTGAATCAACAAACTTACATTTCTGTTCACTGCTTTTAAATAAAAATGTGTAAATAGCCCCTTACCACAGATTGTTTCCTTCGAGAGCACTTGAAATTAAATTATTCTAGCAACGATGTCTTTTTCTAAATGTTAACGATATTTTCCAGGTTTTTCCTTTTTTTTCTCCTAAAAGTAAAACTATACATTTGGCTAATAAATTATGACTGCTCAAAGTATTTTGATATATTGGAGCTATAACTTGGAAATTGTTCGAAGTGTAATTCATTTTGTGTTATGCATGTTTCATAAAGAACTAAATTTAAGTGAACATTGTGCTATGCATATACACTCATATTTGTGAAAATTGCAACACCAAGAAGGAATGCGGATATCAGAATGATATTTATTGGTCACATAAATTATAATAGGAAGACCAATTGATTAAAATTTCAGAAAATTTCGAGTAATATGTACTGAGAAAACAGTACATAAAGCAGCGACCTCTTTGAGTAATAACAACGCTTATCTGCCTAGGCATTGACTCAAACAGCGATTGGATGACATGTACGGGTAGACCACTTCATGAAGCTTCAATACAATGCCACAATTCATCGATCGTAGTTACTGGTGAGTGGTGGGGGGCCAGTCGCTTTTCAATGTTTAAACAGTCATTTCCATTGGTGCAAGATCAGGATAACGGGCTGGGCAGAGTTACAGTCGAACATATTCTGCATCAAAGATGGTCTGGACAATACGGACAACTTTCGGTCGTGCATTATCCTGTTTAAATATTACGCTTAGGGTTCCCTGAATATATGGCAGAGTGATAGGCCTTAGCTCGTCAGAAATGTAATGATAGGTATCCAGAGTGGCGGAAATGAAAACAATAGTTGATCGAGGCGTGTATCCAAAGGTACCGCATACCATCAGTCCAGGTGGTGACCCAGTATGCGGCTACCAAAATTTTGATTACCCTCAAAACTGCATCACTGATATGGGCACCTTTAATGTGTTATCAACGACGAACCTAGACACTGGAATGGCGGAAAGTCGCTTTTCAGACAAATCACAATCCTGTTTAGAGCATCAAGATTGCCTCATCCATATTTAACAGCATTGTGATTAATGCACATTACCATCTGGGATTCGACATCGTAACATTGTCCATCACCTGCAGTGATGGTATGCGGTCCCACTGGATACACGTCTTGATTACTTCTTGTTTGCATTCCCGGCACTCTGAGTAGCGGCCATTAAATTTCTGGTGAGTTAAGGCCCGCCCCTCTGCCCTATATTCTAGGCTTACGTAGCACAACATTTAAGCAGGATAATGCACGACCGCAAGTTGTCTGTATTGTCCAGAACCTTTCTTGATACAGAATGTGTTCAACCGTTGCTCTGGCCAGCGCGTTCTCCTGATCTCGCACCAATGAAAATGTCTGTTTAATCGTTAAAAAGCGAGTGGCCAGCCACCACTCACCGATAACTACGGTCTATGAACTGTCGCATCCTGTTGAAGCTTCATGAAGTGTACCCGTGCATGTCATCCAATTGCTGTTCGATTCAATGCCTAGGCAGATAAGTGTAGTTATTACTCACAGAGGTCGCTGCTTTATATATTGTTTTCTCAGGATATATTACTCAAAACATTCTGAAACTGTAATCAGTTGCTCTTCCTACTATAATGTATGTGCCCAAAAAATATCATTATTATAATCGCATTCCTTCGGGGTGTTGCAATTTTCATAAACATGAGTGTAGTTTATAGAAAATATACAGGGCAAAATTTAGCTAAAATTTAGCTAAACTTTCTTTTGTATTGAATATAATTGATTCAAGTGCTTTGAAACATTTTATTAAATCGACAAACACTGCTCAGAAAAGAACATTAATTTCTCCTACTCGTACTGTACACAAAGTATTTTTTGAAGTTAGATTTTAAACTCTGGTTATTTGTATAATATCACGTTTCAAGGTTACCTGAATACAAAAATTGAATTTTTTGCGGTTGATCTGTATGCATATCTGTTAACAGCATAAGTTAAGAACAAAAAATTGCAGGAAATTAAAATTTGGTTGTTTAAAGTTCGTATGAGGCTGTCATTTGGCAACGCCTCCTGGAAATTTTCAGAGGGGGCAACAGCACCGAAACGTCCTCCCCTTCTCCGTAATCGGCGCCTATGGCGGACACGTAATATTTCAGCACCTACATTTTTAAACGTAGTTTCAATTTTCTGAAGGATAATTCGTTATGATTTCAAAATGATTTTAATTTATTTTTAAGCTATTTTGCTCGCTTAAAAATAAGTTAAAGGGCAAACAGAAAGAGAATTACGAAGTATAACGATGAGAGAAAGAAAATGGTAAAAGCCATCCCGAAAGTTTTAGAGAAAAATTAAATTTATAGTTCTTTCAACATTAAAATTTATGGAAGTAAAATTTTCTCCAAAAAATACGGAAGTTGAAATCCTTTTCACTTAAAAAAAATATTTGCCACATCAAATTATAAATTGGTATGGCGACGGCCATACCGGTTCCTTCATCACACTGCTCAATTTGATTTCGTCGATCTATTCATAATAGCCGCAATACTCGAAGTGAATTTACCTTTACAACTTTCAACTGCGATCCGCATCCGATTGAATTTCTTTAGCTTACGACATCTCGACTACGAAATTTGAACGTTTGCAGCAGGGTTTAACCTGACAAAAAAGTTTCTTTAGCATTTTAGCTAAAACATATAAGCAGTACTTTAGCTTTTTCGAAAATTAATTCTTTGAATAGTATTGATTTCTTTTTCTTAAATTGGTTATCCCTACTTTTGTTTTCTGTTTGTTTTGTTCACTAACGATTTTAACTAAGCCTATATTGCGATTTAAGAAAAATGAATCATCAAAATTTTGTTTCGATTTCAACAAACGCAATACTAGCACTGAGAATACATCTATGAAGCCTATTCTTAATTATGTTTTTAAATATTTTTGCATTTAAATTCAACTATTAAAAGTCGAAATTAAATCCGAATATACTAAATAGATAATGATTCCTAATATTTTCAGTAATTTTGTAATTTCCGTCCACGAATATTTGTATAAAAACTAGAGGTAGTTATATAAAGATATTTTATGAAGCAACATAGTTTTAGCTTTTTAGCGAAATTATTACTGACCTAGTTTAGCAAAATACAATATCTTTTAGCAAAATGCTAAAAAAACTAATGGCAGTTTAAACCCTGGTTTGCAGATTTTGAATTATTGAAATCTATAATGTCATCTCACTCAAATTTTCATTATGCCAACAAAAGCTCGCAGAAATTCGTCATCTTATCTAAACTTTTGTGCTGAAGTATTACTATGGGTCAAATGAAAAGGAAATTTCAGAGTACCATTACCATGCAAAGGAACCCGTAAGAAAAGAAATCGATCCATTGGCCATTTCTAAGCATCGCTGGGAGAATTTTAGTTCGATTCAGCTAAAATGATATGTTGACCTAAATACTTACACGAAAACAATTTTCTTAAAACGTTCCATAATTTATTCTTACCCCTCGGCCTGCCTGACTATTAGAAATATTATAAAAAAAAATCCTCATTCTCTTAACCCGATCGGGTTATCGTGGGTCATTTGAGACCCGAGCCATTTTTTATAAAAACACCATTCTTAAACTTTATTATGCAATTTGAATTTTTTAAATATCTCAGTTTGTTCAAAAGTTATAAATTTTTAGTAAATGTGCGCATTTTATAGAAATGGGCGTATTTCTGATGAAAAATAATCTATTTGTTTAAATTTCTTTTGCAATATTCATAGTCTACCCTTAAATTAGAAGTATTCAAGAATTTTATCACACTTTTTTCATTAAAAATTATTAATTTTCACGTACTATTTACATAACTCAGCATTTCTCAATTTCCTATTTGTCTTATTCCTCCAATTTTATTGGCTGGTTAATTCGGTTCTAGAATTTGCTTCCTGGTTATATTTAGGAGTGCCTATTGTTATTCTTCCCTCATGACGTCACGTTACCGAAACCAGGGACTGATTTACTCACTTGGAGGCCCAGGGCACTCATGTTCAATGGGCCCTTTTCCTCATACTTTAATATTAAAAAAAAAAAAAAAAAATCGCATATTTTTCATTCACGCGTCTAAAAATTCTCTCCACTTTTCATTTTATTGGTGCGTGACTCGGATTTAGTTAGCCTGTAAAAGTTTGGAAAGTATGCAGTAGTATGCAGTTTTATTTGTGTTTAGCAAAAATATTGCAATTTTTTCAATAAATTGATAGTTTCCTTGAAAGATCATGCCACCGATTTATATAACAGTGCAGTAATATCTCCATCCATTGACGAACTAGTATGTTGTGGCCACCACAAGACTTTCTTCTATATTTTCCTATACATATTCAATCAGTAACAATATTTAAAAAAAAAAAAGATTTTTTTTTTCCCCTTTTTTTTTTTTTTTTTTTTTTTTTTTGTGAAAATTAATACATATTCAATCACTAACAATATTAAAAAAAAAAAAAAAAAAAAAAAAAAAAATAGAATTTTTTTCTAAGTTTTTTTTTTTTTTGGTTAAAAGTAAAAAAAATCGATAACTTTGTTTTAAATTATCACAGATTTATAGTTCAACCATTCGTTTTAAAGGTATTGACGAGACCTTTCGAATGATACCCATCTTCAAAATTTACCCCCCCCCCCCGGGGGGTACTTCCCCCCCAGGGGGGGAAGCGATGCCCCCCCATGCACAAAATTTTTTCCTAGTTACGTACTACTATTATCAATAATTCATATTAATTTTACAAACACAAGTGTAAAATAACTCTTATTATGCACATTTATACGAATTTTTGTCCTATGCTGCCATGTTAAAAATTTAGATAAAATGCTATCACAGCGCCACCTGTTGAGCTATTGATCCCCAAATACAATCAGCAACAGTTTATGTCGGGGACCAACTAAATACCAAGTTTGGTAAAATTTCGTTTAAAAAAAAAAAAATAGAATTTTTTTCTAAGTTTTTTTTTTTTTTTTGTTAAAAGTAAAAAAAATCGATAACTTTGTTTTAAATTATCACAGATTTATGGTTCAACCATTCGTTTTAAAGGTATTGACGAGATCTTTCGAATGATACCCATCTTCAAAATTTAACCCCCCCGGGGGGGGTACTTCCCCCCAGGGGGGGAACCGATGCCCCCCCATGCACATTTTTTTTTTCCTAGTTAACTACTACTATCATCAATAATTCAAATTCATTTTACAATCACAAGTTTAAAATAACTCTCATTATGTCCATTTATACGGAATTTTGTCCTATGCTGCCATGTTAAAAATTTGCATAAAATGCGATTACAGCGCCACCTGTTGAGCTATTGATCCCCAAATCTAATGGGCACCAGTTCATGTCAGGGTGCAACTAAATACCAAGTTTGGTTAAATTTCATTCATACGTTCGTGAGATACAGCGTCCACAAAAAAATGATACAGACAGACAGACAGACAGACACACAGACACACAGACAGACATTTTCTAAAAACTATCAATTCGTGTTCAGGACATCCCAAAACGTGTAGATCCGTCAAAAAACGGAGGTCGAAAATTTTCGCGAATCCAATACTTTCTCTATATTACATATAGAAGAAAGTAAAAAACAAAAAACAACGATAACTATAGCAAAAATTGAAATTTTTTCATTTTAAGTATTTTTTTTCTTTTAATGTATGGTGGAATTTCTTGAAGGCCCCCTCAGTATAAGGGCCAAGGGCACATGCCCCTAATGCCCTGCCTTAAATCAGGCACTGACCGAAACTGCAGAATGCAAATTGTATTTTTATTTTGGCGTTCATTTTGAACGTCGAGGTCAATTTACTTTTCTGTGTGTTCACAGAATCAAGACTTTTTTTTTTTTTTTTTTTTTTTTTGAAAGATGGGTTACCTTATAAGTTATTAAGTTGCAAAATATTGCCTTCTGGGTCACTGACTATGTCATTTTGAAGCTATAAAATGCGAAAAATTAATTAATTTTTTCATTCAGTTCATTTTCGTGCAATTTTCCTGAAAAACAGGAAGTGTGAAATATAGTTTTAAAATGAACTAATTAAATTTTAAATATATTGAAAGTGTAAATTATTCTAAATGTAAAAGGGGACATTCGATAATGAATAACTGAATAAACAAATTTCCCCCACAGAATAACATGGAGTTTTTCTTGGCTGCCAGGAACGATAGCTGATACGCCCTTCAGAAAACTGTCCAACTTATGTCAAACTGTATAAAATTTAGCTAGAATAATAAATAAATTTTGGAAATATATTTGTATAATGAAAAGTAATAAGAGCCAATAATAGATGTTAAGGATGTTTTATTTACACACACACACATATATATATATATATATAAATAAATAAAACATAGTTCATCATATATATATTGGAACTCTTTGTTATCCATTGTACAGTGAAACTTCTCAAGTTGGACACCCCTTTGAGTTAGACACCCCTCTAAGTTGGACACTTTTTTCTCGGAACGGAATGTATCCATAGGATTAACATTATGTCCAACCTCTATAAGTTGGACACCCCTCTAACTTGGAAGTTGGACAGTCAAATATTGTCCTAAGTTGAACACTTTTACCCAATGAGACAGGAAAAAAAGATATAAAACTTCCGTTTTCTCACTTTTTCTAGAAATTTTACTTATCCCTTGTAGAAATAGCTGTAAATATCTAAAAGACAATGTTTCTTGTCACAATATATTCATCTCTGTCTCATCTTGTAAAAAAATATTTATTTTCTTCAATTGAAAAGTTCACAAATAACTGAATTTTGGCGCATAATGAAAGAGTCTTTCTTTTTATTGATTTGAATGAATTGTTTTTGTCCTTTTCTCCAGGAAATATCCAATAGAGATCCTACAGGCATGTTTTGACTTAGACTATTTTAAAATGAGCATTACACAATACATTTCGGTTGTTAGGGTTCCTTTTCATTTGTCCCTTTTATTTTTCCTACCAAGTTTTACTTGAGTGTATAATTGCACTAAACTTAATATGTGAGAGATCTATCTATAGTGAAAAAAGATGCTGATTCACTATGGGGTCATATCAATCGACAGGTGTGGCTGCTATACTGCAGATTTCCCTGTTTACGGAAAAATTAAATATTTTTTAGAACGAATAAATTCACCAAACTTCATAAGTGAGACGGCTATTATGAAAATGAATATTATCTTAATTTGGGAATATATCAGTATCAGTAGACAAATGGTGCTACTTTTAATCACATTCTCCGATTTTCCATATGACTACCACAGCGTCTATTGAATAAAATTGCACCAAAACGCATATGCAAAAACTTTATTGTGAGAAGTTTTATTGATTAAATTTTCATTCATATTAACTGGTGGATGGCGCTAGTATATAAAAAATTGTAGAAGAAAGTGTTATTATGGCCACAATATACCAGTTTAAATTTAGATTTTAAATTGGCAAATTAATAATTTTTTGTATATTAGTTATGAATACTTAATTATGTTATATTTGGATATGATTAAAAATTAAAAGGCATGCATAGATATAGGTTAATTAAATCAAAAAAATGTAAGCACCCCTATAAGTTGGTCACCTCTCTAAGTTGGACACTTTTTCCTGTAACCGCAGGTGTCCAACTTAGAGAGGTTTTAGTGTATTTTGTAAGAGAAATAATTCATTTATTAGTATTTATTAAGAAAGCAGTATCTAATTTTCTTTAGAATTCTGAAACATTTAAATGAATACTTTAAAAACTAGTATGTTGTGGCCACCACGACACTTTCTTCTATCTTTTCCTATACAAATTCACTCAGTAACAATAATAATTAAAAAAAAAAAGTGGGACTTTGACAAAATTTTGGGTAAAATGTGAAAATTATTCTAAGTTTGTCAAAACACGGAAACCGTGGGAGTTCGATAGAATTAAGGGGAGAGGGAAAAAAAAAAAAAAAAGTGGGACTTTAACAAATTTTCACATTTTACCCAAAATTTTGTCAAAGTCCCACTTTTTTTTTCCTCTCTCCTTAATTCTATCAAACTCCCACGGTTTCCGTGTTCTGACGAACTTAAACAAATTTTTGCATTTTTCCTCCAATTTTTTCAAAGTCCCATGGCTTCCGTGTTTTGACAAACTCAGAATAATTTTCACATTTTATCCAAAATTTTGTCAAAGTTTGTCAAAACACGGAAACCGTGAGACTGACAAAATTACGGGAAAAATGAAAAATATGTTTTAAAGTTTGTCAAGACACGGAAACCGTAGGACTTAGACAAAATTAGGGGAAAAAAGCAAAAATTAGTTTAAGTTTGTCAGAACACGGAAACCGTGGGAGTTTGATAAAATTAAGGGGAGAAAAAAAAAAAAAAAAAAAAGATTTTTTTTCTAAGTTTTTTTTTCGTAAAAAGTAAAAAAAATCGATAACTTTGTTTTAAATTATCACAGATTTATAGTTCAACCATTCGTTTTAAAGGTACTGACGAGACCTTTCGAAAGATACCCATCTTGAAAATTTTTGTCCTATATCACCCTGTTAAAAATTTAGAAAAAGCGGGATGGCAACGCAACCTGTAAGACGATTTTTACCAAAAGTTGATAGGCACTAATTTATGTCAAGGTGCAACTACATACCAATTTGTATGAAATTCTGTGCAGTAGTTCCAGAGATACAGTTGCCACAAAATTTTGTCACACACACACACACAGACAGACAGACAGACAGACAGACTGACAGACAGACATTTTCTAAAAATGTTAAAATCGTGTTCTACAGCTCTCAAAACGTGTAAATCCATCAAAAACCCGAAATCGAAAATTTTTACGAATCCAATACTTTCTTCTATTGAAGATAGAAGAAAGTAAAAATTGTATTTTTTCTTCTGTTATTTATATGTCAATAAGTCATTTAAAACAGTGAATACTTATAATGATATGGACATTAAAATCGTATCAGATTTTCTTTTCGGTCTTAATGCATTATTGGCTATTTTTATGTCGCAAGATTATCCTCATTTTTAATAGCTCGAATTTTTAAGTAATTCAAAATAATAAATTATCCTATATTAAAGAAATAAAGTAGAAAACTCATTATGGGTCGGCGCTTCGTAAATTAAGAATGTAATGGATCATAATTAAGAACGAAAGCTGAAATAATGCTGCAGTTTAGACTTTTTATAAATTGACTCGCGTTTTCACGCTAAGCAAATCCAATAAGGCTTTTAAAATTAGCTATAAAATAAAACTGCCTCAAATAGTGTGTATTGTGAGTCACAAATTTAAAGTCACTTTAACATGTACTTGTCCTACGCAACTCCAAATTTCATACGAGTATAAAAATGCATACCAGGAATTCATTTTGTTTAGAAAAGTTTCCAATCTGCCAATTTTTACACACCGTTTCTTACTTTTCCTCTAAGCAAACCCAAATGGAACTCGATGAAGAATTTTTCCCCCTCCATTCATACCAAATGGACTCCCATTCTCAGTTCCAACTGAACAAAATCCACTTTAAAATTATCACTTTACCTCAGTGGGCGAAATTTCGTACAAACGGAACGGAACAGAAACGATATTACCCCCTTAAGCCATAAATCAAATCCATCCCTTTTCCCATCTATCCCCCCCTCCTCCGGACATTCTGAGAGAAAAGGAAGCTCTGGATGAGAAATAGTGGGAGAGGGGAGGAGGTGCTCCAGTGAGAAAACAGAACTGAATGAGATCAGATCATTGTTCTACCTGCATCCCCCCGAACGAAATTTTAGACACGTCGGGAACGATTCGTATTCTCTGGAAAGGTAGAATTGTAATTATAATGCTCCTCTCATGATCTGACTGGATGTGTACGCGTGTCCATCTGTTTTCCGGCCCGCAAATTGAATTATGCAACACTGGCACACGCTATCAATCCCGGAGCTCATTCCTAACCCCTTTTCAATCTGCTGAGATTGAGGCGGGGGTGGTGGTGGCCGCCTCATTCTTCGCCAGTGCATTTTGGTTCTCTGGAGATTGATTTCTCTCGGATGCGTCTATGTTTGAGTATCGGCTAAAGAATGCGTTGATCGGTTCGCTGGACAGAAGCGCCGCATTCCTTAATGACTGTTTCGCCATTCGTCTCGCTCCACATTCATTGCGCGGCCATAATAAAAGCGGTGTGAATTGGATGATCAGATCAACCCAAGAAAATTTCCAAATACACTCGGAATCTGTGGAAATAAAAAATTCCTCATTTTTTTCCCCCAGAATTTATTATTATTATTATTTAGAATTTTGAAAAATAAATGTAATTTAACACAATGATTCATTTATCGTTCATTTTTCTTCGACAATCGGAACAAAATGAAATTGACTATATTTGTTCAGGTTTCAATCGCAGGAAAAAATTAAGCAATTTTCAAGAATATATACTTGACAAAAACAGCCAATTGTTTCCATTTCTTAAGATATAATAAAGCAGCAAAATAATATCCTGCGAGCAAAAACTGGACATTAAATGAGTATTTTAATAAATCGTTGTCGTAACTAACACACCGTTTCAATTTTCGATTTGCCGCCTTTAAGAGGGAGGGAAAAAAATGTAGTCAGACAAATTATTTTACGAAAGTAACTATGGGTAAGTGCACCAGTGATTGACACTTTTAGAGCAATCTCTCAAGTTTTTAATATTCTAGTCATCAGAAAATATTTTTTGAAATCTTAAGTTAGCACATACGGTACGAAAGACATTCAAAACACATATGTTAAAATATATACATTTGATAGCATTTTTTTTTTCTTTTATGAAATTTTATTGGACACCCACTCAATGTTCCAGTCATTGACACTGCTAGTTTTTCAGTTTATCAATCATTGGCCCCCTATGTTCCTGTGTTTGACACTGCTAGTGATTCATTTCACCAGTTATTAGCACCCTATGCTCCAGTGTTTGACAGTGTTAAAATTCTTATATGTAAAATATATGATGTTATTATTTTTCTTATTTATTAATTATTTCGGGATAGATGTCAATAGCTGGAGCATGCCAATCACTGGAGCACTATATATATATACATATATATATTATTTTAAAAAGTATTTCCTGTAAAAATTTAAAATCTATTCATGGCACGGTAACTGAATTCGAAACGTTAAATAGTAAGACAAAAAATAAAAACATCCTACTCCCTTCATTTGAAAGGTATTTTGGAAACAAAATACATGATAGGAAATTAAATTTTGCATTTGACCTTAAAACTAAATAAATATATAAATGTAAATAAGGACTTTTGAATGTACGGCAACAGCAACTATACTTTTGCATCCAATCCACACAAGAATACAAATTTGGCGGAAATCAGCCATTGTTAAAAGATGTTAAAGTTTTTAAATAGAAGAATATTACCAGCAGAATCTTGAGAGAGAATAAATATTTTATATATTTCCTGATTAAAGCCTTATGCTGAAGCCACCACCAAACACTGAACATCACTCAATCCACCTATATCTGAAGAAGAATGTGTAAAAGTAGACACTGTGTTCCTAAAAATGTACACAATGCATTCGTATTCCAATGTAATAAGTTAATAAGAGACAACAGGAAGCACAAGGATACATTTTACAATTTATTATTTTCACGAATTTTGCAATGTACTGTTTTATTTTATTTTACGATTTATTATTTTCCCGCGGTTTTATTTTATTTCGTTTGTGTCCTTGTCAAAGCCAAATCATGCAAGCCTAATTTGTCTATCCTACGAATGAACTGAAACGACAATAGATGCTCCAATAGTAACGGAATTGGCGAAAGAGGGTGCAACTCCAGTTTAGAATTTATTTTCAATACATTTCGGAATAAAATCAGATTTTTAAAGTTTTTTAATTCCTGTGGCATTGTTAAAAACATTGCTTTATTCACAATACAAACGAGGGTATGCAGGATTTGTCTGTATCATGTTCTATTTTTCACAGTTTTTGCTTGTAGAAATTCCCTTGAATGGCAGGGGAAATTAAAAACATTTTATATATAAAAGGTAACAAACCACTTTGAAACACGTAGATACAATATTTTTATTAAAAACGACACAAAGCTTTTCGCTATTATAACAATAGCATCATCAGGTGTAATTGCGTTACATAGAACTAGCAATATATAAACAAGAGAAGTTCAAACGGTTTAAAGTTACGGTTACAATAATTTTTTTTTTTTTTTTTTTCATTTCAATATCATTTTCAGTATTTTTTTTTTCCTCTATGAGCACAACGCGTGCCATATTTTATGAAGTGATGCAGCATCCTTGGAGCTTAACTTTATTGCACTTGATAATATTCACTGATTCTGTCATTAGCAGGTCTTGAAAGTCGCGAGGGGCTGAAATAACTTCGGACTGGGTCCACAGAGGAATAGCTTCAGGGTGCTCGTAAAGAAAGTCTACTAGAATTGAACTTTTTTTCTCTTTAACATTACGTATATGTTCAATAATTCTTGCTTTAAGTGTGCGACGTGTTTGCCCAATGTAGTAAAACAGTTCATCATTATATTTGATAGGGATTTTATAAACCCCTCCAGTAGGTCTGTTGATATCTCTGTCATTAACAACTAAGTTTTTAATAAAAATATTTTATCTACGTGTTTTAAAGTGGTTTGTTACCTTTTATATATTATATATACACGTGAAATGTTTTCTAATTTTAAACTTTTAATAGTTTTTAATCTTAATTAAAAACATTTTGTTATCCCACCAAACTTCTTTTTCGAAAAGTCATTAAATTGTTTCTCCGCTTGAATGGCCGTTGTTCACAGACATAGGAAAATGTATAAATGTGACTATCAAAGATTAATTGGAAATGGTTGTGTGTACTTCACAGGTTCAAATAGTACTATTTAGTCTCTTCTTTAATAGAATATTTTTCACCCATTCCTATTGACATCTAATACATCACAAGTAAAAGTAAGTAAATAGCACACAAATTATAAACATACCTAAAATAAAGTATTATGAAACTAAGAATCTATACATATAATTCAATGTCTGCATGTGTGTTCCCTATAGACTCAAAAACTACTGCATAGATTGACACGTTTTTTTTTTTTTTTTCTTTTTTTTCTTTTTTTAAATGATCTGCGTATTCTGAGGAAAGTTTAACCCTTTGCGGCGCAAGACAATTCGGATCATTTAAATTATACTGCCACCGGAATTCACGAACTAAATTAAACTAAAAGAAATTTTAAATTTTAAGGGTACAAAAACTGGCCTTTTCTGCAATGTTATAAACGTAAATTTCTGCTAAACATTTTCCGGGATGAATTTCTGCAGCTGGATCTTAAATTTTGCGTCCTCGCAGCGAGGACAGCGCGCTTTAAGGGGTTAAAGCTGTTGAGGTATTCGAAT
Source organism: Salticus scenicus (assembly GCA_963930645.1). Classification (NCBI taxonomy): domain Eukaryota; kingdom Metazoa; phylum Arthropoda; class Arachnida; order Araneae; family Salticidae; genus Salticus; species Salticus scenicus. Next base: position 6,453,963 of record OZ005648.1, on the reverse strand, counting down.
TAACAAATAGAACGGAAGTAAGGAACTTTATAAGATAATGATTTGTGGCGCCATTTACATTAAAATAATACACTTGCTATTAACATTAATAGCAAGTTATAGTCACCTATTCATGTCCTAGAATCGTGAATGTTGGCCTATAACCATCATTTATCATACCTACCAAAAGATTAAATATTACAACGAATCGCAAATCGCCCTTTAAATTAAATTATTCCAATTAGTTAAAAGGATACTAAAACCATCATAATAGCTTTAAAATTTAGTAAATATTTAATGTGAAGTTAATGTCAATTAAAAAAAAAATTTTTTTTACACATTTATTTATTTATTCTTGACATTAAGAAACATATCTATGTGCATAATAAAAACGTAATAAAACTTCACGAAAAATTAAAATTGCATGCGTTAAACATTGTTATATATAAAACTAATTATATAACTTTCACTAAAGAATATATACTGAACTCGAATATTACATTAATTTCAAGGTATTCTATTATAAATATAAAAAAAAAAAAAAAATTAGAGCGTGGACAGGTAGACCGACAAAAAGACAGTCACACTAATTCAAATAACAATTTCATTATGATTTGTGCGGTATGAACTTACTGAAATATGATTTCTAAAAATGCTTCTTGTAGGGCTCAATGCAGTAGCATTTTTTAGGGTGTCCCTGTACTTGTGTACAGGGACAATCGTGGTATTTATACCACTTACCACTTTCAATAGGGAACGTGTCAGTAAACTTTAATAACATATACTAGTATCGATCGCCCAGTGGTCGAAACTCGACCATTTTCAAAATGGATTAAATTGACACTTAACAGCGCCACTTATTGGCCGATATGCACTCAAACTGAATTAGCAGAGTTTTGGTGTATTATATATGTCTTTATGTTTTGTGCACTGTAGATTCCGAGCCTTTGCAGAAATGAGAGGAAATCACCCAACAGGGAGCGCCCTGTTGGGTGATATAGCCCAAAAGCTAATCGGCACCCATTCAAACTATGGTCAAACCAACTATCAAGTTCGGTTAAATTAAGTCCATTGGTTCATGAAGTACAGAGCTGAAACTCAAAAAGAATGACATTTTCTAAAAATGGTCGAATTGAGTTCAGGAAATCTCAAAACGTGTCACTTCATAAAAAAACGGAAATCTAAAGTTTTTCTGAATCTTGTACTTTCCTCTTATATAAGCAGAAGAGAGAATAATAAATCCACTTTTTAAAAAATAAGTAGTCAATTTCAGTTAATTGAAATGCAAAGAAATCTCAAAACGTCATCGGAAACCGAAAATCAAATTTTTTTTTTAATCTTATATTTTCTTCTTATATACACAGAAGATATAGAGTAATAAATACATATAGTAATCGTTCAAATCCTTTTTTAATGTGCGTATATAAACTTTCGATCTACCACTCATTCTCTCAAATTTCTACCCCTCTATAATATGGCTGTTGTCTCTTAGAATGAAAATCTGTAGTTGAGAGTATAGTGATGCTACATCTATACAAATTACTGTGTCTATGGTTTTATTTCAGTTTTGAGGAATTGCCAGATTTAACAACTTTCCTCTTTAGAAATTTTTTAATCCAAATGAATACGTGTAGGGTAGGTGCTCCAGTGATTGGCATGCTCCAGTAATTGACATCTATCCAGAAATAATTAATAAAAATAATAAAATCATATATTTTACATATAATAATTTTAACATTTTATGTCAAACACTGGAGCATAGGGTGCTAATAACTGGTAAAATGAATAACTAGCAGTGTCAAACACTGGAACATAAGGCCAATTACTGATAAAACGAAAAAGTGGCAGTGTCAATGACTGAAACATTGAGTGGGTGTCAAATAAAAATTCATAAAAAAAATATAATTGTTATCAAATGTATATATTTTAACATATATATGGTTTCAAGTCAATTGTGGGCGTTTAAGAACTTTAAGAACAATACTAATTCGATTAATTACTAATTACTTAAAATTTAATAAAGAATTAATATGTACAAATATTTACATAAAAACGTTGGTAAATCAGGATGTTATTTAGGTAATGTCCGTCGACGTTGTACTGTTCATGATATAAATTATTTATTTATTATTTCACTTTTTAAATTTCGTCGAAACACGAAAAACAAAGTTATCAAATACAAGCATTGCATCCGTCAAGTATGCAAGCTTCATCAACTCTCCGTCGAAACTGAATTTCTATCCTCCAAACGCTCTTAGCAGCAGCCTGTTCAGGAAGTAGCGTCATTCACGTCATAAGCCATTAACGTTCTGAGAGAGAATGCCTTCTGACGGCTGGGTGACGTCACGGTATCTAGGCAAAGAAATGCTTCAAGAGTGAGGAGGAGCTTTGACCGATCTTCTTTTGTTGCACTATGAAAGAAGATCCTATAATCCGTTCTCTCAGTATAGTCTTGGGACCTTTAACTATGTGATTGTTGATTAAGAAAGGAGAATTGACAGCTTCTTTTTACACTTATTATATCATAAGAGAATAATTTTATTCTTTTTTATACGTCCATACAGTAAACATATGAAAATTTTATTTCACAATGTTTTAGTAGTAGATGTCATTTCGCAATTTTATTTTCAAAATTGCCGTTCGTTTGAATCATAAAAAAAATAAAACGATCTTATTATTATTATTATAACAAAATATTTATATATTTTTCTTGGTAAGGTCAATATGTACGTTTATCGAAACGGTATCTGAATAAAACGGAAGAAAATAAAATATTTGTCGCAAAATCAAGCTAATAAAGAAAATTAAAATTCTTTGATTCAAGCAAACGGTAAAGTTGATTCCAATAAAAAATTATCATTTTTATTAAACTTTAGTTTTCCCCTTGTATTGTTATTTAGACATACAGAAATGTGATAGTCAAATACAATTCTGAATTAAATCATAATAATAATAGCAATAATAATAATAAATTAAAATAAAAAAGGATTTTTTATATATATTTACCAATCTATATATTAATACGCAAATGTGAAATTTGTCGTACGTTTTTCAGAAAATTATAAGAGTAGGAAATAAAATGTGGTATCGTTCAAAGGGTTCAAATTCATGTGAGTTTACGGAAAAACAAACAAACAAAGAAAAAAAAATATAAAAATTTATATATTTATTTGCGACAATAAAAAAGCATTTAAACAGCAAACAACGCTCTCAATATCAAAACAATATGCCAGAATTTGAGAGAGAGAGAGAAAAAAAAAAAAAAAAAAAAAAAAAGAAATTTATTCAATTCCGTTACCAGATAAATGATGAAAGAATATATAAAAATGAATAAAATAATATATATATTTATTTCTGTTACTAAAAGGTAAATGGTAAAGAAAGTTTGAAAGAAAAAAAAATAAAAATAAAAATGCACATACATTGTTGGCAGACAACTGGCAAATAAACTTACATAAAAAAATAAATAAATGTATAAAGATGGCCAACTAAATATATCCCTAGAAGACAAAAAAGGCAAACATAAATGCTTTATTAAGACAGTTGGACAACTGTTTTCTGACAAAATAGAACTTTAATATATATATATATATATAATTGGAAACAAGTTAAATTAAATATTAAATTTAAATCGAGAAAAGAAGCATTCAGAAATTTTTAAGAACCGTTGCTAATGGACGCAACATCGTATTTAAGGTAAGATATCGCCTTTCTCCCTCTTACGTTATTGTATATTTAAATAAATTAAAGGGTGGTCCCCCCTCCTTTTTCTCTTTTCCTTGCCCAATTATTTAAAAAAAAATAACAATAATAATAAAATTGAGAAGTCGTATTAAATAAAAATTAAGAAATGAATATGATATTCGTTACTGAGGAATACAACTTAGTTACTGCATGTCTTTTTATGGGCGAATAAACTCAAATAAAATCATGTTGAATTCTAATTAGATTCTGTTTTTACTATTATTTCATTACTTGAATTATTTTTCTTAAAAATCTTTTGAAAGCTATTTCAGTTTGCGCTTAATTAATCCTTTTTTCTTTAGCATTTTATGGATATAATGCATTTGGATAACAATTAATAAAGGTAAGAATTTACAATTTTTCTATATATTAATTTAAGGCTGTACTTAATATTACTTCATTACAGCAAAATTTATATTGTTAAAATACTGTGTACATAGATTGTTGTTAACCCTAGCTGTTATAACTTAAAAAAGGTATTTGTGTTATAAAAATTGTGTTTATAATGCGCATTAATATTAAAATAATAATAATAATACCAATTTAAAATCAGTTTTATCTATTATTTTACTTTCAAAAAATTGACGTATTTAGTAAAATCATCTATACTATAATAAATTGATTTTGAAATGTAACTTTTAATTATGTTTTAATAATATTAATTCAATTTTCATGTTGTGCAATTTAAACTACACTGTTTTCTTTTCTTTTCTTTCTTTCTTTTTTTTTTCTTTTCTTTTTTTTTTTTTTTTTTTTTTTGAAGGAGAATATACATGCTTCTAAACACTACATTACCTAGTAATATGTTTTTACTTTTAAAATTTGAAAAATAGATTCTGAGTAAACAAAGGTCAATGAATCTCTTTTAATAGTAATATATTACATATAACATAAAAATGTATATAATTTTATTTATTATAATTATCTATAATAAATTGGTTTTGTAATGTAACTTTTAATTATGTTTTAATAATATTAATTGAATTTTAAAATGAAAGAAAACATATTAGTTTATAAATATTACATTTTCTAATAATATGTTATTACTTTTAAAATTTGAAAAAATATTTTTAAGCAAACAAAATCCCATGACATATTATAAAAATTAGTACTATTGCTATTTAAATATTATTTTTATTACTATTAGGATATTACATTTTTGTTTTCACGAAACTGAATCATAAATACTTTACATTTTAGAATAATTTTAAATACTTCTGCTGTAATAGCTGCAGTAATACAGCGTATAATATCTAAAATGTGGAAATATTTTCTATTATTTATTATTATATTCGGTTTGTAAACAATATGTTTATTTATGCATTAAACCAATTAGCAATGTTATTTTTATAGATTTTGTTCTTTGAAAAGTTATTTATAAACATGGGATAATGTTAAAAATAAATAAAATTAAAAATCAAAAGGGACATAAAGTATGAAATTTATTCTTAGATACACGCCGAAATTGCTTTTGAAATGAACTTATTTACATTTGTTTATTTAAAAGTATTTCCTTGTTCAGAAATTAATGGAAAGTAATCCCTTAAATTCTTAAAGGAAAATTAATTTTAGAAATATTTAGAATAAATTTATATGTTATAATTTTTATTGCTATCAATTTATTTGTTACTAGTTATAATAATAATAATTTATAATAAATTACTTAAAAAGTAATTTCAAAAATTCTCACTACTTAAATCCTTTTGCACTCTGTTCTGTATTAAGAATTAAATCTTATATTGGTAGTTATAATTTTTGTTCTCTATACTCTTTCTCTTCTTGTTTAGCTATATGAGTATTTAAATAATATGATTTAAAATATTAAATTTGTATAATAATTTTTCATTTTTAAATTGCGAACATCCAACTTACGTGCTTTTATTGTCAAAAGCCCATATTTATGCTTACAGTTTATTTGACAAATTCAAATTTCGTTTTTATTTATAAAAATGATGCTTTTATATACGATGTAAAAGTATAAAGTTTTAAAATTTTGGAAGAATACTTATACTACTACAACATCTTTATTAATGCAAAAAACGAAAATTCGTATCTTGCTATGTAAAATATTAATTCTTATATATGTTCAAAATATATGTAATGATACTCTTATGTTACTAAGAAAATTATTTATAATCAAGTTTAATAGAACATACACATAAATATATATATATATTTGTTCAGAAAAATTCTTTGAAAATTTTTTTTTCTTTTTTTCAGTTTTTAATTGTTATGACTACTAGCTTAAAAAAAAAAAAAAAAAAAAAAAAAAAAAAACTTTAAGTAAACCTTTAACTGCAAATAAACTTGAAATTTATTTATTTATTTATTATAATTATTATTTATTAATCATAAAAATAATATATGCTTTCCGGAAAATCAAAAATTGTTTGGTATTTATTCCGCTTTCGAGCTTAATTTTTAGTTAAATACTTGGATAATACATTACCGTTTCTCTGTCAGAACGGTAATGGATAATATCGTCAGGTGATTATTTATTTTGGCCAAATATTTATCTCTTTATTTTTGTTACAGTGATTAGGGGTGAAATCTAGATTGATCCAACAGGGATGAATATACTTTGCCTACTTGTTTTTCCTCATAGAGATATTATTTTTACCCCCCCCCCACACACACAATATATATATATATATATATATATATATATATAAGGCAATTATAGTAATAGGGTAATAAAAAATTAGTTGATTTTCTGAGTCATATGAAATCATATAAAATCACTATTATTGCCCAATATATATTTATGTGATATTACAATATTTGTAGAATATGAATATTTATATATCCTCGATTTGACATTTTCAGGCCAAACAACATAATAAATTACTAATTACTATATATAAAATTATTACTAATTACTATATATAAAATTACTATATATAAAATAATAAAATATAATTTTATTATTTTATATATATAAATTACTGAAAATATATTAATTTCTTATTCATATTATATTTATGAATTATTAATATAATTGTTTTAAAATTCAAAATAATCTCTTTCGTACTTTATGTCCCTTTTGATTTTTAATTTTATTTATTTTTAACATTATCCCATGTTTATAAATAACTTTTCAAAGAACAAAATCTATAAAAATAACATTGCTAATTGGTTTAATGCATAAATAAACATATTGTTTACAAACCGAATATAATAATAAATAATAGAAAATATTTCCACATTTTAGATATTATACGCTATATTACTCCAGCTATTACAGAAGAAGTATTTAAAATTATTCTAAAATGTAAAGTATTTATGATTCAATTTCTTGAAAACAAAAATGTAATATCCTAATAGTAATAAAAATAATATTTAAATAGCAATAGTACTAATTTTTATAATATGTCATGGGATTTTGTTTGCTTAAAAATATTTTTTCAAATTTTAAGAGTAATAACATATTATTAGAAAATGTAATATTTATAAACTAATATGTTTTCTTCCACTTTAAAATTCAATTAATATTATTAAAACATACATTATAAAAACAATTTTTATAACACAAATATCTTTTTTAAGTTATAACAGCTAGGGTTAACAACAATCTATGTACAAAGTATTTTAACAATATAAATTTTACTGTAATGAAGTAAAATTAAGTACAGCCTTAAATTAATATATAGAAAAATTGTAAATTCTTACCTTTATTAATTGTTATCCAAATGCATTATATCCATAAATCAACATAATTGTTTCTTCTTATATTTGCAAGGAGCACGTGAAACGTATAATCAGCGAAATAGTACTATAGTAGAAATGATTTCAAACGCTCTTTGCAATAGACTGGTTTTCTAGGGTCCGGTTTGCCTAGATTGGCTGACGTCAAGGGCAGTCTCGAAGATCGTCCAAAGGCATTCTCTCTCAGAACGGTAATGCATAAGCACGCACTTCCTCTCATATTCTGATACTCCGTCAATGATCAGCTAGCTAGGCTTCTGAGTACGGGAAACAGAAACTAAACTACGTAGCCCTGGATTCAGCAGTTGCGGGCAAGCAAGGTTAGGGGAAAAGAAGAACTTGTTACTACATATATGTGGTTCTGAATGTCTTTCATACCCTATGTACTAACTTAAGATTTCTAAAAATATTTTCTGATGACTAGAACATTAAAAACATCAGAGATTGCTCTTAAAGTGTCAATCACTGGTGCACTTACCCTATAAAAATGAAAAAGTGCATAAAAAATAAAAGTATTTTCATATACCTTCTTGACATCGTAAAAAAATAATTTTTTTGTATTCAGAAAATCTGGCTAACCATACCTTTCGAATGATACCACTTTCAATCCTCTACTCCCATAATTATCCCAAATTTCCTGCTTGTCTGTTAATATATTGATTAATTTGAAGAAATTTTGAAAATAGTAACGGATGTTAGAGCGCGACCAGACAGCTAAACCGAAGTTAAACACTTTTAATCTCAATAAGAAAATGATAAAAACTACAAGATCGATTCACTCGCATTTTCACACAAAACGATCCAAGTTGTCCGGAACAATTTAAAAAGCTGTTGAAATCCTCGATCTGCTTTTAAATGATTCTGCTTTTAAGCCCATATATGCGAACAAATATGACTTATGAAATAGATTTTAGGAAATATCGCACACAACGCACTTTAAATAACACTGGTCTGCATGAAAGTTGCCCCCAACACCATTTTTGCAATTTCTTATGTAAAATGATCTCCTGAATCCGAATACGACGCCCCTTAGAACGATTTATACTTTTTCTGAAGGTTTAATGATCCTAATAAAATAAAAATTCTATTTACACTTTAAATACATATTATTTATAAAAAAGAATACTTAAAGGAACGTAGTTCCGAATCTAATTAACTCTCATAGTGAGAGATCGAATAATTCTATCTTCGAACACAGCCGAAGAATCCAAAATCTAAACTAAACTTATTGGCTGTTGCCAAAATCTATAAACAAAATATATAAGTTCTTCTTCTTTCTTTCTGCGGCGACGCAGCGCCGTCTAAATGGAATTGTTTTTACTACACCCTTTTGCCCTATTACCTACCGTTTTTTAGGGACAGTCCCCTACTTTTATCACTTTTTGGTCATTTTATGGCTATAAGTTTGATTTTGCGGGGAGGGAGAGGAAGGATTATTTCAATTGTTAAATATCTTCTGAGGGACTACAGAGTTGGAAAATTCTAAAACATGAACATTTGTGGCAAGAAGAAAATTTAGGGACGGGGGAAGGGGGGGGGGATTTGTCATTGAAACTATGTATTACCTCGATTTGCTTTTAAATGATTCTGCTTTTAAGCCCATACATGCGAACAAATATGACTTATGAAATATATTTTAATTAACATTAATCTATTATTAATGTTATTTATTAAACATTATATAATTTTTTTTTTGTTTTTAAGTGTTAAATTAATTCTATTTCATTCTCCAAATGAAATTCATGACCATAAAATGACCGTTCAGGAGGTCATTTTACATAAGAATCAGAAACATAAGTATCGGGGCCTGAATTTTTTTTTTTTTTTTTTTTTTTTTTTTTTCAGTGCAGTGCAGTGTAATTTGAGTCCATAAGTCAAAGAACACTGGTCTACAGTGGTCCGGTAACAACGGTCAAATTATTACTTTTATTATTAATTCGAATTTTTATTTAAATACCTGCAAGTAAAAAAGTCCCACCACGTCACATTTTTCTGTTAGAGTATCAGAAAATGGCAATTTTCACGAGTTTTTATAATTTTCTCAGTATCACAGGTGGTAACCCTTTCTGCTGGCAACCCAGAGTCCTGGCAACTCAGAGTCCCGGTTCCATTTTTTTTTTTTTTTTTTTTTTTTGTTAAAGTATCAGAAAACGGCAAATTTCACTTTTCTTTTTTTTTTTAATGGCTTTTACAATACAGTCGACAGCAAAAGCATCCGAGCATTAGCCAATAATTCCGATATCAAAAAAGTACATTTAATACTGACTGGAAACATGACTCGACAAATATTTATTTAACAAAGCAGTATTAAGTGTACTTTTTTTAGACAGGGATTATTGCTAGTACTCAGACACTTTTGCTGCCGACTTTATCACACGTGGTAACCTTTCGTGCTATCAACTCTGCCTCCTGGCCATCCTCTCTGCTAGCAACCCTTGTTTGGCAACCTTGTATTCGTACCTTACCTGATTTTTTTTTTTTTTTTTTTTTTTTTTTTTTTTTTTTTTCTGGTCAAGTATGATTGTGCTGTTTTATAGTTAAAGTTTCATGTTCAAAATGGCAAGTTTTCAGTGTAGAACTTGTAAAACCGTACCCGATAAGTTTTGTTGTATTTGTAAACTATTCGTATTAAAATTACAAAGTCGACATTTAATACAAGATGTAAAAAAAAACTATTTTTTTGTATTTTGGTTTTAAAATAACAAATAATAACAATTCAATCATTTAATGTATTTTCCATGTTTTTGTGTTCTACTAAGTCTACAATATGTATATTATCTCCATATTAACGGTATTCCATGCTAAATAATATTGATAGTAATAATGCATGTCTTCCAAAGACTTTTTTACATTGCTTCCAGTACATATTAAATAATCATAACCAAAAAACTGTACGTGTTACAGATTTTTCACTATTATTTTTTAATTCTGTGATAGTAATAATAATTCTTTCCTTTGTGATAGATAGATAAAAATGTGTAGCTAACGAACGTCCAGAGGATTTTTACAAAATAAAAATCATAATGATAATTTTAAAAAATCTATTTTGAATTTTAAAATTGATTATAGTTATCTGTGTATTTAATTCTAGGAATTGGATATTTAATTTATATGTCCATTCAAATGGAAACCTCAACATTTAAAAATGCTATCTGAAATTTTGTAAATCATTATTCATACGAAGAGGCAACTGCAATATTTGAATCCAAAACTTTCTTTCTCAGTTATGGATGAATGATAAGGTCATATAATTCTCAGGAAATGAAAACTTTAATGATATTTTCAATTCTTCTTCAGGTTTTATTAGAGGGCAATTCTTACTACAAGCATGTTACGAGAGAGAGCTGCTTGCATTATTTTCCTTCGTATGCACTCTTTCTTTCTGCATCCGAGCAAAATCAAAATCGGAAGTGCTTCACAGACCACAAAGCTATGAATTATGCATTAGGAAAAGCGATTCTGCAGCCCTAATGAATCTAGCCTATGGGACACGGAGATTTTCGGGTCCCAACTGTTATTTTCTTTGACAACAAAGCAACAACTGATGCCATAAAAGATATTTAAATTGGCTGAAACGGGGTCGGCTTCATTCGAGATTTATCTCAACACTCGAAATGATCTTCCAGATTCTTCCCATGTGGAATAGAGGAAGAATGCAGCGATTCCTCGATTGTTTAAATATATACTTTTGGTGTAAAATATTAACAAAAATAGAACATTTGTCTTAAATTTTCAAAATGTTTAATCTTTACTTTGACGCATATGGTATTAAAAATATTGAGGTGGCTGTTATGCCTTTCATTTCAAGGGTAAAGCATCCCATATATTTATCTTTAATGTGATTAAGGATAAATGTTTGCCGATGAAAGAGGATGGACTATGATATGCTTTTATTTAAAACATCTTGGATTTAAATCGTAAATTAATGTATCAATAAATTTGCCACTAGAGAATTAGGCTTGTTTAGCTATGTATGTTTTGATTCATGATATTCAATAGAAACGTTTTCTATTAGGTGTAGTATTCTCAGAGCGTTTTATTTCAAAGAAGTCATTAACGAAAACGGTATATTGTTTGTCTGCATATGTAAGTAATATTATTCTAAAGTGCCATTTAATCGCATCATTTTAGGCATATTATTTTAATGACGAGCGTGTACTCTGCCAGAAACAATTAAAGATTTTAGCTATAATTTGCGAAGGAAGAAAATTTATATTGCCTGGACATGTCCATCCATAGACATGAGAAGCTATAAGAAAATTACTCATAGAACAAAAATACTTCAATTTATTTTTCGTATTTTGTCAGAAAGAAACAAATGCACAAACAAAAGTAACGGACGTATTGGATAAAAATTAGATTTAATAAGGCGGCATGACATCCACGTTTTTGGTGCATTGAGTCAATGACGTTACCGAGATCACTTCTCTTCTAATCAAGTTGTTTCCAGCTGCTGAACAGTTTCTGGGGATTAAAGTCGCCTAATAACAATCCTTCCCAGCTTACGTGTTCGATTGGGTTCATATCCGAATAACATGCTGGTGAAATGATTAATAAGATTTCTTCATTGAAAAGAAAATCTTAAACAAGCCAAGTACGATGTGGAGGGATGTTGGTGTTGCGTAATGTTTCCTTCCATGAGAAGGAACTACAAAAATCGGACGATCTTATTCCTATATTATCGAGCAGTCGGTGATCTATTTACAGATCGATGTGGCCATCGATACTGATACCGGCGCAGACCATCACATGGCCTCTTCGAGATTGTACACTTCCGTGTACAAATGCATAATTAATCCATGTGCCCCGTTCTTCCTAAATAATGAGTGTCCTGTTGTCTGGTTGCATACTAAAGCAGAACTCCCTTCTTACTACACTTTTTCTTATCTCGTATGACCTTCTGCTTACCTCCTGCAGGCAACATACGCAATGACCCGCTTTAATGCAAAACAAACCATAGGTCTTCGAGAATGCCAAACAATATATTGGAGGAAGTTTCGAAAAGCTCGAGTTCAAACTTTGGTATCTGTCATACCTCTCAGAAAACGCTGTCGCAATTGAGTGGCGCATACTGTGATTTATTTTGACAGTATCTGTTATGTATCGGTACTCATTTGGTATCATTTATCTTCGATTAGCATATATAGTTTGCAAAAACCGAATCCATTGTCTTGAAATGACACTTTGTCTCGCTTCAAAGACTTCTGGTATAATAGCTTGCGTTTGCTTACAGTCTGCAGCAAAAGTATCCGAGCACTAGCGAAAATTCCTTTATAAAAAAAGTACACTTACAGTTTTGTTAAATAAATCCTTGTGAATCCTGTTCTCGAAAAACAGTTTTGTTAAATAAAGATACAGTTAAGTTAATAAATATACAGTTTAACAAAATAGTATTAAGTGTACTTTTTTTTATAAAGGAATTTTTGCTAGTGCTCGGATACTTTTGCTGCCGACTGTAGCTTCCAAATAACCTGTAGTCCAATAAAACTGCTCATTCAGGTAAGTTATGTTGTCAAGGCATTGCGCAAAAACAGTGCACTGAGGCATTAGTTATTTACCCTTAATCTCCTCCACTGAAGAAACACTGCTTTTAACAAAACTTCATCGGAAAGATGTGATTTACGACATCACCGATGAAATTTTCATATTCATATGCTCCGTAATCACGACATTCTTATTCTCTTTTATATCTTTCTTTTCCTTTTATTTAAAAGACCAACTGATTATAAAGTTATTTCATACCAAAACTACAATATTCTCAGTTTTTTTTTTTTTTTTTTTTTTTGGCAGGGTCAAATCAACACAAAAATGGTGCATCTTTAACTTGATCCTCTCAGATTTTTATGAAATTGGACTCACTTATTTTTCTATAGAAAAATAAATGCATACCAATTGCTAAGTCTCTGTCTCTTTTAGTTTTTGACATACAGGGCTGCAAAAATGGGTAAAAAATGCAAACTTTTAAAATTCTTGCACTACAAATGTACCCCTATTTTGTTTTCTAATTAACATGAAGATATAAAACTGGTATCATTAGAAATTTTATAATACAGGCTTTCAAATGATATGTCACATGCGTATATTTCTTAAAAAATTAATTTTAAGGTCAAGCATTGTGTCCTTTGACCTTCAATATTACAAAAAGAACATATTTAATTCATATTTTTAAATGTGTTACTCACCAAAGAAAATGCTTTGTATAGACTATAGCATGATTAGCATTAATATTTATTTATAAATAAGATTTACCACACAATTAAATGTCATTATGGGAAATTTGCTTGAATTGCATTTTCGTTTACATTAAGTGTTTTTAACATTTTCTGATAATTTTTCAGTGGGAATAGGATTTCAATTCATGTATCTGTCTGTCTATCTGACCATCTGCACGCCTCCAACATCCATAAATGTTTTCAGAATAATACAAAAAAAAAAAAAAAAAAAAAAAAAGAATGACACATGTTATTCATGTTCACTATAGAATGTTCTCTATTTAAAATGGCATTAACAGATCCTATACAACTGGTGTGTGTACAGGGACACCCCCCAAAATGCCAGTGCATTGCGTTTCAGGAGAGATATTTTTATGAATCATACTTAAATAACTTTCTTCTGCAGATATCATAAAAAAGTTAAATGTGTTGTTGATATTCTAAAAGAATGTTTTGTATATAATATGATATGGTTAACATTACAGGGCTACACTCATTACATGATTTACAGGGCTACACTAAAATATTCAGATACATTAACGGCTGCAATTAGAATTTAAGGGCTGAATTTTCTTCTTCGTTAAACATTTTTAACACTTTCCAACAATGTTTAGAAGTGATTCTAAATTCAATGAGTCTGTCTGTATATCTTTCAACCCCTCTGTGTGTCCGTTATGGGATAATGTTCTCAAAGAACATTGAAAGACATACGATGCACTTGTAGTTGGAAAGAGTTAATAATCAATGCGTACCGCATGATTTTTCGTTCTTCGTGTCTTTTTAATGCCATTTAAACCAATACAGAAAATCATATTGTGTCCAATTAAGATATGCGCATATGGAAATTTTAGCTATCGAATATTGTTAAAGTGTCATATATTTTCGAAATGAATAATAATATACAAAGAGAATCAATTACAAAAATATTAATTTATCGTTAAATTTTGTGCCAAAATAACTAATTTTTTTTTTTTTTAATTTAGATATTTCTCTGAAATTTCTCATCGTTTCTAACGTTTTGCACAAAATGCGTCTCTATCCAAATAAAATTTGAAATTTACGTAAGCTTACAAAAAAAGGATTTAAAAGTTCTATCCATCAATTCAATCTGCTTTACATGCTTATGCATTCAAAATTCTATTAAAATTCGCAAATTACGAGCTTTGCTCAGACACATTTTATCTATTCAGAACTATAACTTTAAAAGCTATATTCTTTCTGTGCCTATAACCAAGATTATGACGCTCTCTCACTTGAACTTTTGCAATTTGAAATTTTACCGATAACTTTTAACCTATTCAGTAAATCGGAGCAATATTTCAAAACGATTTGGTAACTGAGCTCCTTGAACCTTTCCAATGGAGATTGCAATTTTTGACTTCTCGAAGGCCGATACCCTGCTAAAAGATGTTAGGACTAAATCTTTGAGTCGTCCACAACTTAGAAGGGAAAGTTTTGGAAATCATTTGAATATGAAAGCTAGGGGAACTTTTAAAGGACCAAAATTGAAATTCACTGGGGCATTCCTGCTGGATAACTCAGCAATTCCTTGTCTTGGACTCGTTAACTCATTTTAAATAGTAATGATGGTAGCAGCTCTGGAGAAAATTTTTAAGAGAATGCTATCCACAAGTTGCAATATAAACTTAAAATATCATTTTATCTATTTTTATTCTCTTTTTCCTCAAGCACAAGAAACTGAAAAAATAAAAAGCGTTAAAGTTATAAATCATGACTGAATGCAGATTTCAGTTACATTTATTCAGTGTATATTTTCATTGTTAATTTTACTTAAACACGTCATAAATTTTTGAATTACCACAATTTGATTTTTTTTTTTTTTTTTTTTTTTTTTTTTTTTTTTTTTGTTGTTGTTGTTGTTTGTTTGTTTGTTTCATCCGAAATATTTGTCAAATATATTCACAAATGTTACATATATATATATAAATTAATTGTAACATTATTTAAAAAATTTGCATTCAAGGAGTTAAAGTTTTCATAATTGAAATTGGAATCTTTGGCCACCACAAAACTTTCTTCTATATTATTAAAACAGCGATAACTCTTGCTTAACATACATAACTATTTAATTCCCACTTTTCAAAATAAAAATTTTACGTATGCAATTGGGTGCAATTTTAACTAACGAATACCGAAACCTAGCCATACGGAAATTCTTAGACTAAGAACATGATTCGACAAGGATTTATTTAACAAAACAGTATTAAGTGTACTTTTTTAATATAGGAATTTTTGCTAGTGTTCGGATACTTTTGTTACCGACTGTACCAAAAAATTTTCCCATTGGGATGTATTTAATTTGGATAGCCTTTTACACGAACTGTGTGTTCGATTCGATAAAAAGTTTCATATCCATCGCTATAGGGCACAGAATACCTAGTTTAGGTTTCCTGGTAATATTTGTTCTTCATCTGATACACACATACACGTCCAGAACAGCCACTAAAAACCTGATTTTCGGATTAAACGTCTTTAAAATGGGTAAATATAGCAGAAGTTTAATTTTAAAAGTTTGACTCCAAAATAATGCTTTGTCTATCATTCTAAGAAAATAAAGAAGAAAATATAGTATAGTTTTTTATAGTTATTTATAGTTATTTATTTTATTTAAAGTTATTATATCGTTATTTTGGATCGAGAAAATTAAAGCCCTAAAAATTCATTCATTTCATTAAAGGACAGAAAGACAGACAGTGGAAATAAAAGCAGTAATGAAGTAGCAATTATTCCTTACGGATTTTATACATTCTCGTATAAAATGTAATTAATGATCTTTTATATACAGTTGTGTAACATTTTTCGATTCCAAGAATTTTTAAGGCAGTCCTATTCCATAAACTTTTTAAAATTTTCAAAGTCATTCTTTAAACTTCTTGTTTCACTTTTATTTTGATAAATAATTTTATGTGTTAAAATTTTACGCCTAATAATGCACTCATTTCTACTTTCTTCTGTATATGTACGTATCATCATCAGTTTCAGTCTTTATCAACCCACTGTATGTTGAAGGTTTCTCTTAGGTCATTCCATATTGCCCTGTTTTCTGCACCACTTCTCCATTCGGCTCTTCCATGCTTCACTATTTTATCTCTCCAACGACACAGTGGTCTCTTCCCCGGTCTTTTCGTATGTCTCCGTATCCAAAATAGGACTTTGATGGTCCATCTATCATCATTCCTTTTCGCAAGGTATCCAAGCCCAAATCCATTTTAACTTCTTAACTCTAGAAACAACAACAGTAATTTTGGTTTGCTACCTCATCCAAGTGTTTCGCCTTCTATCTCTTCTGGTGATTCCTAACATGCTTCCACGTTAGGAATCACCAGATTATATCACTAGCACTCCATGCTTCTCTGGGTTGTTTCGAGTTTTTGTGTAGCTTTACTTGTTAATGTCCAAGTTTCTGAAGCATAAGTTAAAACAGACAAAATGCACACTGATCAAAAACTTTTCTCTTCAAAAAAATTGGGAGGTTGCTTTTGAATATAGCGCTATTTCTAACGAATGCTCTCCGTGCAAGCCTAACTCGGTTGTTAATTTCTTTCATGATGTTCCCGTTCATCGTAAGGACTTGTCCCAAATATGTATAACTGCACTCCATTTCTAATTCATCCATATCAACAGTGATCTTCAGTGGAGAAACAAAGGAATTGGACATAACTTTTGTCTTACTGAGGTTCATTTTCAATCCAACGAGCTTGCTTTCTTTGCTTGATTCCTGAAGCATTTCTTGCAAATCCTCAAATGAGGAAGCAAGTAGTACAATATCCTCTGCAGACCTCAAATGATTTATAAACTCTTCATTAATTTTTATAGTCTTTCTCTTCCCAATTTAATTTTTTAAAAACTTCTTGAAGTACTTCGGTGAAATTATGTGACCTTTTCTAAGAATCTTTCTGATTTTTGAATCCATTACTCGTTTTACGAAGTTTTAATTTGGCTGTTGCTTCTTTATAAAGGTTTCGACCAATAAGGTGAATATATTCTGAATTAATATTAGTATTCCTTAACGCATCCATAACTGCTAGAAATGAGTTGATACTGAGTCAAAAGCTTTATCGTAGTCCACAAAAGCCACACACAAAGGGAGTTCCGTATTCATTACTTCTTTCAATAATTGTAGGAATTTGGTGGATGGTTACTAAAACCATTTAGGAATCCTGCCTACTCTTTAGGTTGCGCTGCATCTAATTGTTTCTGTAAGCGGTTTGTTAGAACTTTCATCAGAATTTTATACTATATAAGAAAGTATTGGATTAGTGAAAATTTTCGAACTCTGGTTTGCGACGAATTCAGACGTTTTGAGACATACTGAGCATGATTTGACTATTTTTTAGAAAATGCTTCTCTGTGTGTGTATCACACATTTTGTGAACACTGTATCTCACGAACTAATGAATGAAATATAACCAAACTTGGGATTTAGTTAGATCCTGATTACAGTTTCGGAGCTATCGCTGAACAGGTGGTGCTATCATCCTTTTCTTTCTTTCTTTTTCTTTTTCTTTTTTTTTTTTACATGGCAGTATAGAACAAAATTTCGTGTAAATGCACATGAAAGTTATTTTTAACGCATGATTGTAAAATTAATATGAATTATTGACAATAGTAGTAGTAAATTAGGAAAAGTTGTGTGCATGTATTGCTTTTCTCCTTCCCAACAAGATGGGGTGTAAATTTTAAATAGGGTTATTTTTCGAAAGAGCTCGTCAATACCTTTAAAACGAATGGTTGAACCATAGATTTTTGATAATTAAAAAAAAAATTATCGATCATTTAAAAAAAAAATTGCAGTTTTTTTGTTGTCGGCAAAAAATGGATTTTCTTTCAGCTTTTAGCATTACATTTCTCTGAGATAAAAATTATCTGCGTTCATCATGAAAAATAATTTTAATAAATAATAATTTAAGAAATAATTTGTTCTGCGTGAATTTGTATAAGATTTTACAGAGGAATATCTTATGGTGGCCAAAAAATTAGTTTAATAGTTAACAGATTTATATTACTTTTAAACCATTTGGTCTGGAGCCAGACTAGCGTTCTATTTTATTTCCAAAATTATTTTTCCTTGTCAATACAAAATACTAAACTTTGGTATACATGATATTTAAAACAAATGGCATCATCTTTTGCATCATAATATTTACATGTTTTAAAGGTTTTAAAGTCCAAACCTCTGCAAGAAATTAAAAATGATACCTACTATGATGTGTCTATTTTGCAATTTACATTATAATTTCTAATGAAGTAGCAAAATTCTATTTATTGTTATTTTCCCGTGACGTATGAATATTTCGCATGGCAACGAAATACGTTTATTTTACAAAAGAAATTGTTTGTTGATTGAAACTGTTTTATACAAGTTTTTGTTTTGTGGATTAACGAATTGTAGAAGATTTATTTGTTTATTAAATAAAACTTTGTTTTCTGCAAGCAAAAGACAATATTATATATATATATATATATATATATATACACTGTACTATACTATTCTCAAACAAATTTTAAAATGAGATTTTTTTTTCAATAAATGAACTTAAAAATTTTGCATGCTTAATTTTTAATGTATTATTTGAATTAATGAACGAATCCCTCAAAACCACGCAAACTATGGAAAAAAATTTAATTTTCTTTTTTCTCAATACTTTATTATAAATGTTTTTTTTTGTTTTTGTTCCTGTTTAATTATCTTTTTATCATTATTTTATTCGTTTGAAAAGCACGTTTTTGGGAACCATAGACAAAACTGTACTTCCTTTATTATATTATATTGTTGTAGCTATCACATAAGTTTCGAGCATTGCACCGAGAAACCGAGGCTTTTATTATTAAGAAGGTATTATGGGATTACTCATATCATGTGCAAATTAAGTTTCATTATTATTTTTCCTTTCTTTGTGCTTTAAAAAGAACTCATTTTAGGTTTAATAATGCATTCATCAATGTTAATAAGTAGGTCCTTTTCAAGAAGAAGATTTTTACGTAAGATATTTCAAAAAGAATCGTGTAAATCTTTGACGGATCAAACAGAATGTCCCATTCGTTACCGATCATTGATGTAATCAGTTTTTCAATTAGTTGTCGATTAAACATCTTGATATGACAAAACCGCTGTTGAAATTGTAAAAATGCTCTCCAATCCCTGCAAAAATAAGCCTATGATTAAAGAAACGGGTATAAAGAAAACTGCTGAATTTATTCTTTCCCATTCCATAATCCTGTTTCCTTTTCTCTCCCCAACACGTATGTCCTCTTCTCCAAATCACAAGAGTGGGTGAATTGGATAAGCCTTTTATGCATTACCATAACTGAGTCATTAGTCGAGAAATCGAAACACAGAAACTTTTCACCGGAAAATACTATTTTCTGCCGATATCATTTGGTACTGAAACACTAAAATATTGGCTATTTCAAATTAAGTAATAGAAATTACACTATATTTTTGCCAATTCTAAATAATAAGATTTGCCAATCTTTATATATATAGAAGGCAATGTCTGTGTATGTGTCTGTGGACAGCATAGCGCAAAGACGGGTAGCTCGGACAGTCATGTGATTCGACATGAAGGTGCCCCCTTCAGATATCCTAGTGCACCTCGAAGCCCGATTTTAAATTTTTGATTAGTTTTCTTTTGATTAGTTAAAATAGGAAATAATAACCTCATGATATCATTAAATTTAGCCATTTAAATATTAGCTGTAATTTGTTACCAAAAAAGTTTACTAGTTCATTCTTTTTTCGATTAAAATATATAATTAAGCGCGAACAATAAAAAATTATAAATAATAATTATTATTATTATGTATCTTACAAAAATTGAAATCATTATAACTTTAAAATTTTATGCATATTGATAAAGTACTAATATAGTTCATGATGCTAATATATGTTGCTCTAAAAGAATTACTTTTTAAAATTTTTAAATTATTTTTACTTCCATTACTCTACTACCGTATAAATAATGAGAGTATTGTATTCTGTCCAAAAATTCGATATTGAGTTTTCAAATGATTTACATGTTTTAAGGTCTCCTGAGTCAAAAAAAAAAAAAAAAAGTAGTTTTTGACAATTGGTCAGTGTGTGCGTATATGTATGTGTGTGGGGAATCTTCTGACTATCATACCTCCTAAACTAATAAAGGTAGAACGACGAAATTTTAGATTTGAGTTAGGTCTGGTATTCAGACGAGTTTTTTAACTTTTGGTGAAAACTGGAAAACCGGGAGTGGGATATATGAAACCGGAAGTTCGTATCTCAAAAACGGCTCTAACGATTTTCCACAAATTTGCTACATAAACAGGCTATTAGATGTCGTATGTAATAGGTTTTATTTCTTATGTAATGGTTGGTTAGTCCATGAAAAAATTGATAGACGTCCTGTATAAGTAGGCCAATTTGAAGTCTCGCAAGTACGTTCCTTTAAAAAGACCTGTACGAATTGTTTCCCCCAAACTTGCCATATTAACTTTGTTTTAGATATCCTTTAGTATGTAATTGTTGCTTTTCGGTCAATAATTCAGTTTGCCAAGTTTTGGTGAAAGTCGGTATCTCAAAAGAGGCTCTAACGATTTTCTCGCAAACTGCTACATAAACCCCTTTTTACATATATTTTTGCGTGTATTACGTAGTTATTGCAGGAAAATTGACAGTCATTCTGCTTAGGTAGATCAGTTGTAGATCTCGGAAATGGGCATTTCAAAAATCGGCTCTATCGATATATATATATATATATATATATATATATATATTTAACTCGCTATGTAAATTCTGTTTAAACGTCTTTATATACGTATCAGTTTTCTCAAGCAGGAAATTTTTTAGGTGTCTAATTTGTTAGATCAATTTTACGTCTTCTGACCACATCCAAAATGTGCATATAATGCACGTAATAGCGGGTAACGGAAGTCGTGTCGTTGTTACATACGAGATTATTTATATTTTTATTGTCAAGACGTTGTTAAAAAACTGCCCATTATGTCACATTCGACTGCATAGCGTGTCTTTACTACTTTAAACTCTATGGATTAAAAATTTATTTTATCAATTTTATTTATAGATCCTATATGGGCGATTTTTTAAATTTTGGAGCTGAAGCACACCGACCATTTTTCACCGAGAACTTTAATTTAGCAAAGCCATTTCAATCCAAGTAGTGCAACAAAAATATAAATAAATAATGAAATATTACAATAAATAAATAAAATTTTGAAACAGAAATAATAGCCGCATAAGTGATCTATTTTTATCTGAATAGATAATTTTATAGAAAAAAAAATGCAGTTTTAAAAATAAAAAAATATATATTTCAACATAAGCATAATTTTAACTTAAAAACCATTAAAAATATAAAGCGAATAGGAAACATTCTTATAAATTAACACGTAAAGGCACAACCGATAAAAATATAAACAAATTAAATACTGAAAGAAATTCCCCTTTTCATAGAAGAAATTATTCAATAATAATAATAATAATAATAATAATAATAATTGCCAATAGGGCGACAAATAATTAAAAGCCCCCAAGGAAAATATAAATAAAGCTGCCTAACATGTTAAGGTATACTAATTTATTATGTATTAATCACTACACTAATTTAACATACACTAAGCGACAAAAAAAAAAGCCGCACTTCAGAAAAAATGACTTATACCTTTTTTATTCGTAATAACTTTAAAATTAATGTTTGAAACAAATGAAACTCTCTTATTTGCGTAATACCAAAGGGATGAAATGATACCTATGTACATTTTCGATTTAATAATTTGCATTATTGCACACTACGAAGTAATTTTTAAAAATTTGCATAAAACTTTCTTTTTGAACATAATGCATTAACCATACACTTTGTATTCTGTTATGATTTATTAAATGAAATAAACAAGTTATATTTTATTATATGAAATAAAACTATTTTTTTGTTAGATCTAAGCAATTTTTTATTAAAAATATGTATTCTGCATCGGGTTAATTCCACCTTTATATGGAATTGCTGCTTTAATGCGCAATGGCATAGTATTATACAGTGTTTTAATATAAATCTCAGAAATTTCAACGTGCAAAATGTCACAAATAATTTTTTCTAGTTCAGGCAGAGTTATAGGCTGAAAATTTCGAATCCTCTCCCCTCTCCCCCGCCTTTTTATAGACAAAATATTTTCGAGCGGATCGCTATTAGGTGTATTTCCATGTCTGGTTAAGAAGAAATTCTACTATATCATTTGTGGGATTTAACTTAATGTGGAAAAAGTTATGATTATTTACAGAATTACAGGATCTCATGGGAATGGATAGGAAATTTTGACAATTTGAAGTAATAAACTGACCACAGACGCCACGTAGTAAGGTGCATTTTCAGCGTAAAATTCTGTTTAAGGAAATGTCCAAGATACCTCCAAAATAGTCGGTCAGGCAACACTTTTATGAAGATTGTGTTTTATTTCGAGTTAATTGATCCCTTGAGCATAATAATTTGTGCGGCTGTTTGAAAAGTTATGCACCTCCGTACCATAATGTACGGAGAATGTGTCACTGTTTTAAAAGTGTGATTTTCATTAAGTCGGTCATATTTTCGTTGTCAGTTCCGCTTGTTTTCTTTAGCTTGAAATAAGTTAAACTTGACTCATCAAAGAGAAACAGTTCAGCCCAATAATTAACTAATCATTTTTTATTTTTTTAGCCATCTGAGGTCATGGTTTCCTAATTTTCTTCACTAAGAATGGAATTTTTTCAAATTTTCTGTCATTTAAACCTGCTTTGTTTAATAGTTTCTGTACTGTAGTTAATGAAATTATGCTGCTAAACACTTTTTCTGAATATCTTTTATGTTATAAATGAGTTATAACTTATGTTACACACGATTTTATAAGAAATGACTTTTTAACTTACGGTCATCTCGCTTGGATGAGCAACATGGCCGCCATAAACCAAATTTCCAGTTTAAACGACCAAAAAACGTTATAACTTGCTGAAAACCGTTTTACCAATATTTCGTTAGCATTTAATTATTTTACCATCTCACGTATTACAATATTTTTTGATTTTCATTCAAAAATTAATAATTTTTGTGGCATCGTTAACTGCCTTATTCTTATCATTTTTGAAATAATTTCTAAAATTACAATTTTCCTGACAATTGCATTTTGTTTTTAACACTAGACTCAAAGCTAAAGTGTATGTGGAGGACAACATAATAAAATCTGTTCGAAAATTTGCTTTTTAAACGATAAATTTCGCGGTTGTAGAAAGCGAAAAGGAAAATATCCAAGTGCGGCTTTTTTCTTGTCGCTTAGTGTACATGTAAATGAGCTGCTATCTGTAAGTACGAGGTATCCGTGCACTTGCATGCTGTCGGGCACAAATATTTGATGAATTCAAATCAATATTTAAATAAATAAATAAAAATATTTTTACGGGAAATATATAGGGTAAGTGCACCAGTGATTGACACTTTTAGAGCAATCTCTGATGTTTTTAATGTTCTAGTCATGAGAAAATATTTTTAAAAATCTTAAGTTAGTACATATGGTATGATGAAAGACATCCAGAACCACATATATGTTAAAATATATACATTTGATAACAATTATTTTTTTTATGAATTTTTATTTGACACCCACTCAATGTTCCAGCAATTGACACTGCCAGTTTTTCATTTTTTCAGTAATTGGCCCCCTCTGTTCCAGTGTTTGGCACTGCTAGTTATTCGTTTTATCAGTTATTAGCACCCTATACTCCAGTGTTTGACATAAAATGTTAAAATTCTTATATGTAAAATATATGATTTTCTCATTTTTCTTATTTATTAATTATTTCGGGAAAGATGTCAATTACTGGAGCATGCCAATCACTGGAGCACCTACCCTATAACCACAAAAACATTAGTTGTCAAAAATCCTTCTGAAATATCGCTCATAGCATACTGTATTACCAGGCCTATTGGCAAGAAATTGCTGTCATTTTCGGGTCGACAACACGCACCAGTTGAAATATAAGAAATAACGTGTCATAAAGGTGCTACTTTATACTTTAATATAAAGGTGCTACTTTTATACTTTTCGTTCCGAAGCACACAAACTGAAGTTCACTTGCAAGATTGCAATCAATAGCGACACGGAACAGAGATGTTGTGGCGTGAAAGTCTTTGCCCAAGGCAGCGAGGACCCGAAGCGAAATTTTCGAAAAATTTCAATCTATGTTCTTTTTATTCGTTTAATAAAACCGTATAACTAATAGTACTTCTTTATATATATATATATATATGTATATATGTATATATATATAGCGGGCAAAGCCTGCTATTTCTAAATAAAAACCAATAACAGTTCAGAAATTGAAATTGAAATACATTTATTACTTGTCCACACATATCAATATAGTTTTGAGATTATGTTGTTATGCTATTGTCATTTATTAAAAAAGAAATAAGACGTATGCAAAAAACATTAATTAATTTATTTTTAACAATTTTTTAACTTAATTTCAGTTGTGTATTATACGCTTGAAAAGATTGCAAAAGCACACTCAATTAAAAACCTGCAATAACAGCAAGATAGAGACACAAAATGCCAGATATTCCTAAGATCTGTAAGAGGTTTTTATTGAAACTTTTATGCCAGTAAACAGAATAAATATATTAATCCACCTTCTTCAGTTTTCTTAAATAAAAAGGTATCTTTAATCGCCCATACCAGGTTTCCAGAAAAAAAATAAAATACATTTTTTAAAAAAGAATTTTTATTTTAGAAATTTTTTTGGTTCTAACACTAGTCCAAAAATTTTAACGTAAACTGGTAACGTTGACTGGTTTTATACGTCTTATTACAAGTTATTTCCATTTTGGGGAAATAAATGGATTTAAAAAGGTACATGTTTTATATACTTTTCTTTGACACAAAGTTAACCAGCATTTTTTTTCCCCTCCTCATACTGTACATAATTATGAATAAGCATAATTGAGTAGAGATAGGATGTGTGTTCGTTTTTCATGATATAAAACTGGATTTAAAAAAGAAATCAAATCTTATGTGCCATGATATGTAAATAAAATCTATAAAGAGAGCGACGTTTTTAAGAGTCATATATATAAATTTAAAACTATTAATAACTATTTCAAATTTATTTAAGCATTATACAAAACTTTCAGTACTATAGGTCGTACTGTTTCCTTCAGACAGCGATTTTGCTTTGTCGCCATTTACTGTATTACACATAGAATGAGCGTGCAAAATTCAAAATATATAAAGCTAAGAGTTTGTCACTGTATCTGTCCAGATCACTAGATTTTATCAAAAATTGGTACATTCATTAATAAGAACCCAATCTAACTATTTAAAAAATTAAAATAAAATTGAGAAAAATCGTGCTGAAAAAATAAAGCGGCTTCAGTATAGGACCCTTTAACGAAATTTGAAATTTGGCACCGAATTATGTTTCTCGTATGTTTCTCGCCAAGGTCTTTACTTACGCAATTGGGATAACCATTTTAATTCATCTCCGAAATGACAGTAAAAATTTAAAAGTCGCCAAGGAGCTTCAGTGATAAAGTAATACGAAAGAAATTTTAAGAAATGAATATAGTAACCGACGCTATGGGGATGATTCACAGTTACAGCATGCCGTTATTTTGAAGGATAGATTAAAATAAGTCCTGTCGTACTCAATTAAATTCTGTTTTGTGCACAATTTCATATGTTTTACACAGAAAACAAAAACGGGCTTAAGGATTTTTTCTTTAATTTTTCTTAACACACGTTCGATTATTTTAGTTTTAAAGTGAGCAAATTTTCTTCCACTCAATCGGGTCACCCAATACCCAAAACAACATGCGCTGCTATCTCATCATCTTCCAATCATTCGTTTCTTCCATTTCTAAAAGGAAGTTGAATTTTATTTGCATATCAAGTTAATGACCCTGTGTTTTATTCTAAGTAGATCATGGGGAAGGGGGGGGGGGACGTACAAGGCTGAAAACTATACCGCAAGTATGATCTTTTAGCTTTCAAAAATATAACAATGATATGTATCTCTCTGAATGCCTAGATATTATCTGTGATAAATTGATTGTATTGTGATCGAAACTAATGAATTAATTGACCTTTTCTCACACTTTTAGTTATTATTACAATGGACCAAAAAAAAAGGGGGGGGGGATATGCTATTAGCGGTGCATAAAGAATTCAATGATTGCGTTGGCAAACAGTTTAATATAAAGTAGTTCTAATAACCCGTTTATTATTCAGGAAATAATTTGAATAGCATTCATACGACGCAGTTTTCAATTGTTCTTTTCTAATTATTACTTAGTATGCTTAGTATTACTACTTATGCATTATCATCCATTATTTTAAGCTTTTATTTAGTCTTTTTTATAGATATATATATAAATAATAATAATGGATTGAGAAACATATATATATATTAAATGTCATTCTTTATAATTTTATATATTAGACTATATGCTAACATTTTTTGCTGATTCCAGAACAATGTTGACAAAATTCACAGTGAACTCATTGACGTCTTCAGTATCCTCAAGCAACTGAAATCAGTTCCTTAGTTCAATCTGGAACTCTTGTTTTTTAGCTTTTAGAAGCTGTGATTGAATTTGCATCAGTTTCTGTCTTTCCAATGTAACTTGGAACTTTACCTTATTACAACATACAAATCTGTAATGACTATTAAATCTATTTATCACTGCACAATCCGTAAAAGTGTATTTATTGTCAGTTAGAATGTAGTAATTATTTACAATTTAAAGTACATATATTCATTCCTCGGCAGCTGACCCGGTGATTCTTCGCACCCTCTGTCTTCTTGCTTTCGTCCATTTATATATGTATAGAAAAAAAAAAAAATGAACGTGTAGCAATTTTCTTTTATTTAAATTGAGGGACAAGAGGATTTTTTTTTTTTTTTTTTTTTTTTAATGCTTTCTGTATATTTAGAGCAATAAAAAATGTTTTCTTTTCCCTCTCGCATCAAATTGAAAAATATTTAAAATAAATTGACAATTATCGTATTACTGAAATGGAACATCTTTAGTATAGGACCCTTGGTTAACCTGTAACTGGAGACATGGATTTTCTTACGCGGTCAGAGACACAGAGTCAAAAAGACTACATTGTTATTTTTCTTTTTTGTCTTTTGTAAACAGCATCGGAATTTATTTTGGAAACGCAATATGTTCTGGAAATTACGTAAATACCAAAAATATGTAAGTACCAAAAATGCCAATGAACAACGCGGAGTCATTTCGACTCCCGTCTACAATTACGGGTTAAATATGAAATTTGACACAGAAGTTGCTCGAACATTTCTTGACAAGATCATTACTTATTCAATTGCGATAGCCATTTTAATTCATCGCGAAAATTATGACAAACATTTAAAAGCCACGAAGGGGGTCCTATGCTAAAGCTGTACCAATGAAATTTTAAGAAATGAATACAGTAACCGTTACTGCGGCACGAAATACGGTTTCTGCATGCCTTTATACATGTACCTTTCCATAAATCAGCGGACGCTTTCGATTTCAGACTTTTTTTCCAAATATCTCAAAAAGTACTTCACGAATCATCTTGAAACTTCAGGAGTGTAAGTAACATGCTACATTTCATATATTTCAGTGAAAATTTTGCCCCGAAAATAAAAGGGGGACCAGTAAAACAATAAAAATGAAAATCTTTCATATTTATTAATTGTTTTCCAGTTTGTTTTTTCAATTCTCTTCAAGAAACAAGCTAAAATTTTAAGGGGTTTTACTTACATTTTTATTTAGATTCAGTCAATCGTAATACAATGCTCGTTGATTGTAAATAAATATTGAGAAAACCCCTTACCTTTTTCTTTATTTTTGAGAACTTACATTCAGTTCATTCTATCACGTACAACTTTTTGAATTTACATGATATTTGTTTAAGATTTTCATATAAGTAGCTCAATACTATCGGCTATTATAGTACGCAAATGAAACTATTTAGTAAAACTATTTAAAAATTATTTAGTAAAACTACTCGTACTTCCTTAGATATTTAATATTTTTTCATTCTGATTGCAGCATGCTGTGTCTAATGTAGTAAGCCAAGTTTCCTGAGAATGGCTTTGAGTTGGATTTAATACCTTGCATGTTATAGTCAAAAAAGTGACAAATTTCTCTGCAGTATTTTAAAGAAACTATTATATCTCCATGAATATAAGTAGCAGCCTCATAAAA
Source organism: Salticus scenicus (assembly GCA_963930645.1). Lineage (NCBI taxonomy): Eukaryota > Metazoa > Arthropoda > Arachnida > Araneae > Salticidae > Salticus > Salticus scenicus. The sequence continues at coordinate 6,425,087 of OZ005648.1, read as the reverse complement.
ATGTATACAGAGAATAAGAAGGAGCCTCATAATCCCATGCTACCACCAAGCATTATCTCAAGAGTTATTTTTTACAGGGGGATCCCTAACATTTCCATTTATTTTTTTACTGGTCCCCCTTTTATTTTCGGGGCAAAACCGCCACTGAAATATATGAGGTGCGACATATTATTCACATTCCTAAAGTTCCAAGATCATTCGTCAAGTACTTTTTGAGATATTTGTAAAAACGTCGGAAATTGAAAGTGTCCGGTTATTTATGGAAAAGGTGGTGTATGAAAGAATAAGTGAAAGAAAAGTCCTGCCGTACTATATTAAATTCTGTTTTGCACAGAACTTTATATCTACTACATAGAAAATATATGGAGATAGATTAGATAGATAAATAGATTCTACATAAGTTTAATTCATTTCAAAATTATATATCTCTGTGATGACGTTGGAGGCGTCTGTCCTCTTGAATTCCCGCTTAATATTTCTTTTCTTAGTATGGGTACATTATCGAAAACATACACTAAGAGAAAAAAAAAAAAAGGCCGCACTGTAGAAAAATTGACTTATACCTTTTGTGTTTGTAATAACTTAAAAACTAATGATTGAAACAAATAAAACTGTTATGTTTGTATAATACGGAAGTCATAACATGATACTTATGTACATTTTTGATTTTATAATTTGGTTTATTACACTGCACGAAGTATTTAATAAAAATCTACATAAAATTTTCTTTTAAACGTAAAACAATAAGCATATACTTTGATTCTATTGTGATTTATTATATGAAATAAACACGTTATATTTTAATGTATGTAACAAAACTATTTATTTGTTAGATCTAAACAATTACTTGATAAAAATATGTATTCTGCACTGGATAATTCCATCTTTATATGGAATGACTGCTTTAATGCGCAATGGCATAGTATTTTACAGTTTTTTAATATGAACCTCAGAAATTTCACTGCGCCAAATATCATAAATAACTTTTTCTAGTTCTTGAAGAGTTGTAGGCTACAAATTTCTAATCACTACCCTCTTTCATAGACAAAACAACTTCGAGCGGTTTGAGATTAAGTCTATTTTCAGATGTAATAAAGACGAAATTCTACGATATTCTTTGTAGGATTTAACTTTAAGTAAAAAAAGTTATGATAACTTACAAAATTATCGATGCTCATGGGAATGGAGAGGTAATTTTAACAACTTGAATCAAATAAACGTTCCACAAACGCCATGTAACAAGGTGCATTATCATCTGGAAATGTTGATTGTGGAAAAGTCTGAAATACTTCTAAAAGAGTCGTTCAGGCCGAGTTTTATTTCGAGTTAATTAATCTCCTAAACATGAAAATTTGCCCGAATCATTGAAAAATTATGCTCTTTCGTATCATAATGTACGGAGAATGTGTCGCTGTTTTAAAAGTGCGATTTTCTTTAAGTCGGTCATATTTTCGTCATCAGACCTGCTTGTTTCCGTCAGATCGAAATAAGTTAAACTTGACTCATCAGAGAGAACCACTTCAGTCCAATAATTAACTGATCATTTTTTAAATTTTTTTTTAACCCTCTAAGTCTTGCTTTCCTAATTATTATCGTTAAGAATGGATATTTTTCAGATTTTTGTGGCATTTAACCCGTTAGTAGTCGTTAGTTGGTCGATTTGCCGCCCATCTTTCAGTGTTGCCAGATTTTTTTTTATTCAATAGCCACCAAAAATTTTTAGAAGTGGCATTTGATACACATAAGAAGAGAATAAAATCGAAGAAACGTCAATTATACCACTTCTTAAAATTATTGGTAGCAGTTGAATAAGAAGTGCACAATTTGTACCAGGTGGCGCTGTCCCTAGCGACTACTAACGGATTAAACTTGCTTTTTTTTAATCATTGTTGGACTGTATTTAAAGAAATTATGTTACTAAACACTTCTTTCTGAATCCCCTCTATGTACTAAATGTAATATAGACTGAATTTTTAAGCACTGGCTCTTTAACTTGCGGTCATCTCGATTGGATGAGCAACGTGGCCGACTAGAGGCAAATTTCCAGTTCAAATAGCCAAAAAAAGTTATATCTTGATAGAAACCAGCTCACCAATATTTCGTTAACACTTAATCACTTTGACATCCCGCGTATTAAAATATATTTTTTGATTTTCACTCTAAAATTAATATTGTTTGTGGTATCGTTAATTGCCTTATTCTTGCCATTTTTGAAGTACTTTCTAAAATTACAATTTCTCAAACATTTGCATCTTGTTTTTAATACTTAGCTCAATCCTAAGTTGTACATAGAACACGACGTAATAAAATGCGTGCGAAAATTTGCTTCTAAAATAATAAAACTGGCGATTGCAGAAATGGAAAATATCCAAGCGCGGCTTTTTCTTTTTTTCTTTCTTTTTTTTTTTTTTTTTTTTGTCCCTTAGTGCACGTTCATTAAGTAACACGCATAAGACATAAGCATAACGGTATTCATTAACACACCCCTGTAAACTAATTATTAATTCTGTGCATATTATATTTCCTACAAAAAAAAATAATAATAATAATAATAATAATAATAATAATAAATAAATAAATAAAATAAAGCACACGCATTTAATCTGCTTAAATGCTGTATATGTTAATCGCTTTTTGTTGAATACAGCGTACCCACATTAAAATATTCTAAAAACAAATGCCATTTATAGACCGTAATGATACGAGATACCATTATGTGTCCCTGTACACGAATCATAAGCAGACTATATCTGTACTGATAAGTATAAAGGATTTAAGTCCAAAAATATCGATTTTGAGTTAAGTACATAGTCAGACTCAGAAAAAAATTCTCTATCGATTGGTATAAAAGATTTGAATCCATGTCATTTAGTCTTTGAGAAAATCCATTGGTAAAAAAAGATTCAAGATAGAAATTTAGCATTAATCTTTAGTGTAAAATATTTAATTCAATGTTTTCCCTTTATTAAATGAAGATTGGTAATCACTGAATGATATAAAAGGTATAAATCAACCTAATCCCTTTTTCCCAATCGATTCTTCTGATTAGTTTTTAGTTAGTTTAACTTTATTTTTCGTCTCCTGAAATATCAAGAATATGGACTTAAATCCTTTATACTTATCAGTACAGATATATAGCTCATTCCACGCAACTCATCACTATTTCACATGAATCGGGTGTTTTTCTTGAAGTGCTTCGTGATGCACACGGATATACATGCACACAATACAACTTTTTTGAATCTGAATAGAGAAGCCTCATAAACCATCCTTTCAGCAACTAGGGGAACAACGTATTTATCAATTTAATGAAAGTACAAGATTCGGGATATTCTCGCATACAATGACACAATTAAGCGTCTACATTACATTTCCAAGAGTCAATTTAGGACACCAACGCCTAAAATAAACTCCCAATGCATATATATTTATAGCTTGTCAGCTGTAAATCCAGGCACCTCAGCTGAAATCCATACGAGGCTTCCTTTCGTTCTCTATATTTCTTCTCCAAACTATTGATTAAGCTTTTGTTTACCCTCCTCCGGGAGCAGCACTCATAACGAACCAGACGATAACGACCCTCCGCTAACAGCTTTTCTTTGTGTTCCTATGTCCACGCAAACTGACCACCGGTCAGTTCATCAACACCCTGGTCTCAGAGGACCTCTACTGTTGACCCTTGTCCGCAGGTCAGTCTTCGCCAATGTCAAATATCAAGAGGCGTATTCAGAGAGTAATAGAGTGTAGGTGAGGTGCTTTTATATATATCCTTAGAGAGATGGGAAAGTTAGTTGGACATAAATAATTTTTATTTAACTATAACAGAGATCGGAAACAGGATGACCTCAGCATGAGCGCAGAAGTCTCTAATTTATAAGTGGATTATGGAATAAATGCTGAAGCAAAAAATTTATTTTATATTTTTGTTCACTCATAATAGAACACTGAAGAAAATAAATTAAACTATAGCTGTAAGAAAAATATTGATTGGAAATAAGAAGTGATCCTAAAACTTGAATGCAGTTAGACTAGAGGGAAAAATACTTTTTAGACTGGAATGTTTAATTCTAATTTTATTAAACTTTCGATTTTTTCACTTTTTTATACAATGTATAAGAAAGTAGTGTAATCCCGATTTGCGAAATGAATTTTATATCTCGCATAGCTCAAAAACGAATCATCGTACAATGTTGCAAATTTATATCTGTGACTGTCATGATGTCTCGTTGTACACCAGGCAAGTTTCGTCTTAATGCGAGCTCTTACTTTAGACATATCAGCTAATTTACACGATTTTTCGTGATGTCTGTATATGTGTATGTATCTCGCATAACTCAAAAACGGTTAGGCTTAGAACGTCGTAAATTGGTAGGTTCGTTATAACATGTTGTGCACCTCCCGTTTTGGTCTTTCTCAGACTTTCCGTTTTGGAGATATTTACGAAAATTATATTCATAATGACCCAATACGCAAAAGGTTCTGTCCATTATATGTGACCTACATGCTTGACCTACATCTCATTATGAAGTGTAGTACTTTTAGTCACCGCCTTTTTTTGTACACCAGTCATTTTTTAGAGTAATTTCATTCTTATTTAATCGTAACACTATTTGGAGAGAATTGCTCTAAACATAAAGTGGTGTGGGAAAAGGGGCGTTAACAAGTCTACGCTTATTAATGAGATGGTTGGCAGTCCTGGACCTACCATCATAGAGATTTTACAATAAGCTAATGATAGAGATAATGATAAAATAAGATAATGGTATTCTTATGAAAGTTGTCGACATTTTTGCTTGTAGAAAGTAATTTATAAAGACATAAGCAGGTTCTAGTCGACAAATGCATTTTATTTAATAAATATTTAGCCCGTAAATAGAGCCCCAAATGATATTTTTAGAAAAGTTGCCGACATTTTGCGTGTAGAAAGAAAACATAGAAAAACATAGAAGATATAGAAAGAGTTAGAAAGAAAAGAAGACATAAGACATAGAAAGAGATAGAAATTAAAGAGATAGAATTAAAGACATAGTCGACTTTTATGAATATTCAGAACGATAGATAGAGCACGTAATGATATTGTTATGAAAGTTGCCAACATTTTCGAGTGTATAAAGTAATTCTTAGTATATAAGCAGGTTCTAGTAGACGAATGCATTTAATTTTGCTTTAGTCTTGTTTGTCATTCAAAGAATTTTCGAAGAATTTAGTTCAGCGCTATAAGCAAATGAATTTTTCCGAAAAATTTCAGAATTCTCTGTTTTTATTAAAGTTAGAGCTTCCAAACTTTGGCAATCCTAAACTACAAATTTTCGCCAAAATCGATGCCAAAATCAAAATCAGCGTTGGCTATAAACTTGGCGAGTTTAGCTATCAAATTTGGCAGGAAATATTGTTTCAGGATAGCCAGAATTAGTAAATCCTTTTTCAATTTTAAATGAATTAATTGTTTCGGTAAAATGTATCGTTTTTCACCTCTAATTTCCGGCAAAGAAAAAAAAAAGCAGGCCCTCTATACTCGAATGATTTTCATTAAACTCTAAGCTACGAATTTGCCAACGAGAGATTCTGTACTAAACCAATCCTTAAAAAGAACTATTGGAACCTGCCTGTTTATTTACGAATCAGTTACCTCACACAAAAATGTCGATTTTTTCATAACAATATGTACATTCCAGTAGGTATATAAGGAAGTCATGTGGAGTCCACATCAGATTTTTTTTTTCTTTATCAAACCTTAACATAACAGTATTTTGAACACTTCCAATTTTCTGTTTTTAACAAGAAATACATATTAAAAATAATTCAAAAGAATATTTGGACTTTAAATTGCAGGTCCCTGAGCTCCGAAGATAGACTCCTTGAGCTCGAAGAGGACTTACGAAATATTACATGGGATATTGTAGGTCTCAGTGAAGTTAGAAAAAAAAGTGAAGATTTTCTAGGTTTGAAGAGTGGAAATATTCTTTATTATCAAAGAACTGATAAAGGAAGGTGCAGCGGAGTAGGATTTTTGGTTAACAAGAACTGAAAAAACAGAGTAATAAAAGTTACAAGCTTTTCTGATCGAGTTGCAACACTCACCATCAAGCTCTCAAGTGTTATAACATTCAAATAATTCAAGCTTATGCTCCAACCAGCACATGTGAAGACCAAGTCATTGAGAAATTCTATGAGGATGTTACGAAAGCCTTCAGCAAAACCAGAAGACACAATCTTAGAATCATTACGGATGATTTCAATGCTCGAATTGGTACCAAACATTCAAATGAATGTGTAGTGGGTGCATTTGGAAAGGGAATTGGAGATGAAAGAAGGCGCATACTGACTAAATTTACAGAATGTGAAAACATTTTATGTTATGAATTCATTTTTTAAAAAGAATCCAAAGAAGAAATGGACATGGGAGGAGTCCCAAAGGGGGAATAAGTGAAATAGACTGCATTCTAACTGACAAGAAATACATTTTTACGGATTGTGCTGTGATAAATAGATTTAACTCTGGTAGTGATCACAGACTTGCACTTCGCTAGATTGCATTAAAAAAAACAGAAACTGGTGCAAATTCGAAACAAGAGAATTCAACCGCAGCTTCTAAAAGCTAAAAAACACGAGTTGCAGCTTGAACTAAAGAACAGATTTCAGTTACTTGAGGATACGGAAGACATCAATGAGTTCACCGTGAATTTTGTCAACGTTGCTCTGGAATCAGCAAAAATTATTGCTGGTTCAGAAGAAGATAAACCTGTTTAAAAAAAACTCTGAAAAGACACGACAGCTTATGGAAAAGAGAATAAAAATTAAATATAACAAGGAAAATATTACTGCAAAAGCTGAATTTTCAGAACTATATAAAACTCTGAGGAAAAAGACTATAGAAGACACCAGGAAATTCAATTGTAATACGAACGAGTAAGCCATTGAAGAAAATAAAGGTCTGAAGACTGAAAAGAGAAATCTGATGCTTGGTAGGAAAAGAATTCCAGCTCTGAAGACAAAAAGTGGAAATATCAGGCCGAATCAAGAGCAAATTCTAAAAAAGAATATTCTTTATTAGAATTGTTATTCAGAATTGTACAGCTCACTAGAACAACTCAGTGGTTCACCTAACTCACCAATATACAAACGACGCTATACCATCAGTATTGAAGGAAGAAGTAGCTATGGTAAAAAAAGTAATGAAAAATGGAAAATATTCAGGAGAAGACAAAACCACTGTGGATATTTTGAAAGAATCAGGGAAGGAAGCCATTGAAGTTCTTACTGAACTATTCAACAAACGTATAACATTATGTCATGTTCCAAAGGACTGGGAAAATGTCATCCTAATCTTACTCTTTTAAAAAGGAGAAAAAAAAGATATTAGAAACTATCGTCCTCTTTGTATAAAATTCTGATGAAAGTTCTGACAAATCGTTTACAGAAACAATTGGATGCAGCGCAACCTAAAGAGTAGGCAGGATTCCTAAATGGTTTTAGTACCATTGACCCTATTCATACAATTAGAGAAATTATTAAAAGAAGTATTGAATACGAACTCTCTCTGTTTGTGGCTTTTGTGGACTACGAAAAAGCTTATGGCTCCCTATCGTCACTACCAGTTATGGATGCATTAAGGAATACTAATATTAACTCAAGATCTATTCACCTTATTGGTTAAATTTATAAAGACGTAACAGCCAAATTAAAACTCTACAAAACGAGTCATGCAATCAAAATTAGAAAGAGTGAAAGACAAGGGGACACAATTTTACCCAAACTTTCCAATGCAGCGCTTTAAGAAATTTTAAAAAAAATTAAATTAGGAACTGAAAGGCATAAAAATCGATGGAGAGTTTATAAATCATTTGAGATCTGCAGATGATATTGTACTGCTTGCCTCCTCATTTGAAGATTTGCATGAAATGCTGCATAAATTAAACAAAGAAAGCCAGTTCGTTGGATTGAAAATGAACCTAAGAAAGACAAAAGTTATGTCATATGCCTTTGTTTCTCCACTGAAGATCACTGTTGATATGGATGATTTAGAAACGGTATGCAGTTATACTTATCTGGAACAAGTCCTTACGATGAACGGGGACATCATGGAAGAAATTAACAGCTAAGTTAAACTTGCATGGAGAGCATTCGGAAGAAATAGCGCTATATTCAAAACTGACTTCCCAATTTGTTTGAAAAGAAAAGTTTTTGATCAGTGCATTTTGTCTGTTTTAACTTATGCTTCAGAAACTTGGACATTGACATGCAAAGCTACACAAAAACTTCAAACAATCCAGAGAAGCATGGAGATATGCATGTTAGGATTCACCCGAAGAGACAGAAAGCGAAAAACTTGGATTAGGAACCAAAGTTACTGATGTTATTTCTATAGTCAAGAAGTTAAAATAGAGCTGGGTTGGGTACCTTGCAAGAAGAAAAGATGGTAGATGGACCACCAAAGTCCTATTTTGGATACCAAGAGATAAGAAAAGACTGACGAAGAGATCATTGTGTCGTTGGAGATATGAAATTGCGAAGTTTGGAAAAGCAGAATTTAGAAGAATTGCAGAAAACAGGGCAGTTTGGAATCACCTAAGAGAGGCCTTCATTTTGCAGTGGATTGATAAATGCTGAAATTGATGATGATTTGGTTAAATAGGAATATCTAGTTGATTATTCATAAAAACAAATATACACCTATACATGAAGAGAGATCATTTAAAATATTAGCTCAGTTTTATCTTTTTTGAATAAGCCTAAACTTATAATAACAGGAGACTTGGCGTTGGAATATTAAAACCTAAATAAACTACTACGTCAGAAACGCCAAAGAAAAATATTGAAAATGCATACAGCTGTTTCGGTAGCCTAAAGCGTACCGTCTTCAGTGCAAAAAGGATGAATAGCGTCTTCAGTGCAAAAAGGATGATACCTTTTTGCACTGAAGACGCTTTAGGCTACCGAAACAGCTGTATGCATTTTCAATATTTTTCTTTGGCGTTTCTGACGTAGTAGTTTATTTAGGTTTTAATAAGGCTAAACTTACTCTGAGATATTTTTGCACCATTCAGGCGTGCATAACAAGTAAATTAAGTATAAACCGAAAGCGATTTCCATAATATTCCATGTGTATGTAAATTTAAAAATGAAAAAAACCTCTGATTCATATTTCTAACTTTCAAGCTTAATTTATATGTAACCAACAACAAAACATTACATGCCTTGCAAACAATTATAATGATGATATAACACATTACTAATAAACAGTAATAAATACTGATTTCGAATATATACACATATATACTGGGTGTCCCATAAGTTTACAGATATTTTCAAAATTCATAAAAATTGAAGGATATCTTATACTATTAAGTGAGCAATATTTGTATATGTCACTGTTCTCGAAAACGGTAGCTCGGACAGTTACGTGATTTAACACAAAGGTGCCCTCCGTAGGGTCATTGTGCACATCGAAGTCAGATTTCGAATTTTTGATTAGTTTTTTCTTAATTAATAAAAATAGGAAAATAAAACTTCCCATTTCTACAATGACGCAGAATGAAGAATCTTAGGAGATATATTATTGGTTTATTTGATTTTCTTTGATTTGAGTGTATTTTACATTGAACTACAGCTACGTTATGAGGAATTAAAAGAGATTTGAAGGGTTTATTTGATTTTTCATTTATTTGAGTGTATTTTACGTTGAACTAGAGCTACGTTATGAGGAATTACGAGAGATTTGATTGGTTTATTTGATTTTCATTGGTTTGAGCGTATTTTACGTTGAACTAGAGCTACGTTTAGATTTTATTTAAAAATATTTGAATTTTTAATATTTTGATATTATGCGATTTTTACAGAGAACAAATTACGATTGGCGACGCAGGCGCCCGAGAGCATGTTTTTGGGTAAAAATTTTCATGGGTCTCTGGCCAGCTAGCTGGTGAAGCCAGCTAGCGGTAGAATTAAACAAGGTTTCCAAAAACGTTATATTTGTGAAGGGAGTTCTTTTTTTTCGTCGATAGATGGCGCTGCACGGAAGCGTAACGATAAGTATGCAAATCAGAGTTTTATAAATTGCAAGATTTTACGATTAACACACGTTATTTTTTATTTTGCTTCTTACTTTTGAATACATGAAGTTTTAATAACGGTGCTGACTTAAAGCGTTATCTGTGACGCTATTTTCCCTCAAGTAAGAATTGCTGACTGAAGCTGCAATGAGCAGTATTGTAACTTGTTTGCAAACTGCAATTTGTGGTGATGGCGGACGTATAGAATTTATAAATCTGAATATAAATCTGTAAACATTTGCATGCAAATAAATATAGTTTTTCAAGGAAATATTTGATTTACTCACTTACAGTGCCTCCTATCGCTGAAAATTTTAACTACTATTTTATTTCATTACAAAAAAAGATCCCCCTTCACGAGAATAACTTTTCCGCAAACCACATTTAATTCTACCCATTCCTTCAATTTTTATGAATTTACTTATGGAACACGTATATATATATAATAATGACGTGATAACAATAAGAATGAGAACGAAAAATAAAAATATGAGCAATTTGCCCGAACAACCCAGAAAAGCCGAACAAGATTTAAAATATATATATATATATATATATATATATATATATATATATATATATGTTTATTTTAACATATGAATAAACCTATTGTTATAAAGAAAGACCAACTCTAATTGAGAAAAAGAAAAATTGTAAATAATTAAATTAGTTAATATTCACAACACTGAAATAAGCAATAATACAAAAAGATGTCTATGTCGAATTAGTCAATACACATTCCTACAAACCAATTACAAATGAAAAGCTATGTAGGCACACGTGGTGTAGTCTATTTAGGAGGCAGAGACATTTATTACCAAAAATGGTTACTACAGTTTAAAATTCTTTTTGCTACCGTTTTAATCAACATTGATGCTGCAGAAAATCATTTCAGTTAGAATCTGAATAATCCTTTAAAGTAAACCTCGAATTTCCCAAGTGTTAGATTTCTGAGATACAACAAACGATACATTTTGTATTTATAAATAAATACAAAACTTTCTAAAAGGAATACACAAAATTCGTTTCATTTAATTGAAAAGTTTCAATTAAAATGGCGTTTTCCCTTTTAGTTAATTTTACGACTATTAATAAAAAGGATGATTCATAAGCGCATTCTGTACCTTTAAGCGCATTAATTTGATCTCCAGCGGCACAAAAATCTTTTAACTTCAAAATTACCCTCCGATCATCAAACGAAGCCCATAATAATCCAAAATCCTCTTTCATCATCTATTAATTTTTGAAATTACTTTTCTGCATCGTTTTGGGCAAACAGTCCTTCCAACGATAACCCGCCGATGGAAAACGGAATCCAACACCCAAATCGAAATCCTCAATTACTTTTCAAAACTGTTAATGATCCCGTTTCACTTTCCGTTTAAATATTTGAAATATAAATCTCTCGTAATCCATTTCCTCGTTTCTTTCAAATCAAAGGCACTTTTGCGGTCCTATACTTAATAGGTCTTCTTTTGACGCTCGCTGTAATTAATCTGCTCTCATTCGGCGCTACTTTCTCTCTTCTCTCCTTCTGATACATAATTCATGTCCCCAAGGTTTGATGATACATTTCCGACTCGAAATGGAATCTTGAATCTCAGTGTTGACAGAGACAAGTAATTCTTTTTCGAAGCCGAGTCGACAGCTCATCAGCCATTTTGTGTCTACCGATCTGCATCAAAAACATTGCAGACTCATCGTATGAAGGCATCTTTCCCATACAATGCTGACAACGAAAACATTAAATATCCAGTAATTTGAAATTTATTTATTTCTCACGTTTGCCACCTGTAATTGAAAGAGGGAAAAAAAAATCACAAAGAATAAAAATCTAGAGAGCCATCACTCGACTTTCCGAACGCTGAAATCTGTTTAAAATCTCTGGTGAATATTTTAGTAAACTGAGAAAAGGGAAAATCGTAATAGAGTGTTACCACGCTGCGTCCGAGTTCTTTCATGAATACCTATGAAATAACTATAACTTGTAAACACGCAATTTCCCACAAGGATCCTACAGTTGCAAAGCCTTAATAGCACGTGATATGTGTAGTTAGTTTTGTCTTCATGCTTCTCTTTCTTAAAACAGAAGCTATAAGTAATGAGCAATTTATTTCCTATATTATATATATACACACTTTTTCTTTCCCTTCAATAATGTAACATTGTTAAAACGAACAAATAATTTGAGTCTATAGACCTTGATACATACGAATTCGACGTTGTATGCTTGTAAAAGACCTACCATTCCTACATTCAATAAAAATTTATGCAGTTCTTCCGATTCAAGTAATCCGGATCCATGGGATCCATGAATAACAATTCCCTGTACCCCTAGGCCAGAAGTATAACTCCTACTTACATGACAATCTAGTTAGCGTGAAGGTAAACTGTAATATAGTTACTCAATTTGAGTTCAATTTAATAAAATTCTACTTTTAAAAAATTAAAGAACACGCTTTTATTGAAATGTGAACTAAAAAGCACAAAATATCTATCTTTATAGTATTAAAATGCAGGGTAAGAAAAAATCGTGTCAGTGACACACCATAATATTTACACCTTTATAATAACATAAAATCAAGGGGAAATTTTTAAAACTCTTTAGCCTGGAATATTTTTAAAATTCTCAAATAAATAAATAAAATAAACTTCTTTTTTTACTTCCTTATACAAAGTATAAGGAAGTATAGTAATCCCGATTTGCGAAATGGATTTTGTATTTCACATTGCTCGAAAACGAATGATCGCTGAATGTTGCCAATTTATACGTGTGACTGTTATGATGTCTAGTTGTACACCTGCAAGTGTCGTCTTATCACGAACTCTCGTTTTAGAGATATAAGGAATTTTACACGATTTTTCGTGACGTCTGTATGTATGTGTGTATGTGTCCGTATGTCGCATAACTCAAAAACGGTTGGACGTAGAAAGTTGCGAATTGGTACAGAGGTGTGTTATAACATCTAGTTGTGCACCTCCCTTTTTGGACTTTGTATGGTTTTCCGTTTTGGAGATATTTAGAAAATTAGGTTCATAATGACAGAAAATACATAGGTTTTGGCCGTAATGTATCAAAAAACGGTGATAACTCAAAAACGGTTTGGACAAATCTTGCAATTTAACTGACTTCCCGACTAGCTAGACATTTGAAACTTTCAGAACACGTTGAAAATGCATTTTTAAAAATATTTTTAGCCAACTGTTTCCGATACCTGCTGCCTTCAGCGGCGTTTATGTGATTGAACAGAAAATTTATTTAACTAACTTCCCGACTAGCTACACATTTGAAACATTCAGACTAGATCAGAACACGGTGAAAATGCATTTTTTTAATACTTTTAGCCAACTGTTTAGGGTTTCTGCTGCCTTCGGCAGCGTTACCAGTACAAATCTTGCAATCGAGTTTTAACTAACTTCCCGACTAGCTAGACATTTAAAACTTCAGGAGAAGCTCAAAACACGGGGACAATGCATTTTTCAAATATTTTAGCCAACTGTTTCGGGTTACTGCTGCCTTCGGCAGCGTTACCAGTACAAATCTTGCAATCGGTTTTTAAATAACTTTCAGAAAAGCTCAGAAAACGGTGATAATTAATTTTTAAAAATATTTTTAGCCAACTGTTTCGGATGCAATGTCAATGTTTTTTAACATTATGTATATTTCTAAAAGTGTATAAGGAAGTCATGTGGTGCCCACATCAGATTTTTTTTTTTTAATAGTTCATGAGAAATTTGAATATTCTTAGACCTTAAATACCATGAGTTGCCTTTCGGCAACCTACTCAATTTTGTCTTCTAAAGTATCATTAGAATAATATTGAAGCTCTCATGCCTCAAGTTTGCCGAATGACAACATATTGCTTTTTAGCTGTAAACCGTAGTTAAAATAAAATATGATTTTTTAAAATATTTTTTCCCGTGATTACAATTTTTAAATTAATTAAAAAAATCTGGAGTGACTCCACTCGACTTTCCGAACATTGATTAATTAGCAGTTTTGTAGATAAAGTAAAAAAAGAGGAGTTGTTAAACAAACAAAAGGGAGAAAACCATAATAGAGTGTTTGAGTATTTTTCTCCATATGTTACACGATGTTTTATTTAACGCTACTGATTTTTGAGCCCATAGATCATAATGATAAAGAATTTTTCGTTGTGTCCCTGTAAAAACCTATAAATGCTAGATTCACCAAAATGCTTATACTTAGTGCAACAGTGATTTATAATATTCCTATAAATTTTCAGCTCAATTGAATAAGGCGTTTAGATGCTATCGCATTTTTAAAAATTTGGTCCCATAGGCCATAATGATAAAGATTTTTTCTTTGTGTCCCTGTAAAAAAACTGTAAACTTCACCAAAATCTATACAGTGTGTGCAACTGTGACCTATAACATGTGTACAAATTTTTTGTTTATATTAATGAGGCGTTTAGACGCTATCACACTTTTAAAAATTTGGCCCCATTGGCCATAATGATAAAGAATTTTTCTTTGTGTCCCTGTAAAAAAACTATAAGTGCTAGATTCACCAAAATCTATAGGGTTCGTACTATGGTGACTTACAATATACGTACCAACTTTCAGCTTATTCGAACAAAGCGTTTAGACGCTAGCGTGTTCACTCTCATACATACACACATACATACACACATACATACACACATACACACACACATACATACATCATCTCAAAAATAGTGTAAACGGACTCAGGGGACCTCGAAACGTATAGAAACATCAAAATCTCCAATTCGGATTTTTGACATGATTACAATACTTTCCTCACTATAGTGTTCGGAAAGTAAAAATAACCAGGTATTTAAGAGTTAATATTAGTGCATTTCAATGCCCATGTACAGATGGCTGACAAAATAAAGTGAACACTTTTGCTTTTTTACGTTTTGTTAAACATCTTTAAAAGTTCTTTAGGAGTCATCTTCAAATTTCGGTAGTGTAAAGAACATTTTACACCTCTTATTTTTCAGTAAAAGTTGTGTCATGAAGAGGAAAAGGGGACCAGTAAAAAATTAAACAAAAATCAAAATGTTCTGGATCACCCTGTAAAAGGTAATGCTTTTAAATGCGTTTTTGGCTGTAGCACGTGATTACGAAGGTTTTTCTCATTATCTGCATAAAATGTAATGAGGCTATCACCTATATTCATGGAGATAGAACGGTTTCTTTAAAAAATTGCAAAAACAATTTCCACTTTTTTAATTATAACACGTAGTGTATTAGACCCAGTGCAAAGCCCTTTTCAGGAAATATTGCATACTACATTGGACATAGCATACAGCAATCAGAATGAAAAAATGTTAAATATCTTACGAAATACGAGCACGTTTACTAAATAATTTTTAACTACGCATGCGCAAGCTTTATAAAATTTTCATTTGCACAATTTAATAGCCAAAGGTATTGAGCAACTTATAGGAAAACCCCAAACAAATATCATGTCAATTTTAAAACGTTAAGAGAGATAGAATGAACATAATTTAAGTTCTACTCAAAAAAAGAAAAAAAAAAAATGTTAGGGGGTTTTATGAATATTTATTTACAATCAGCGAAAACACTGTAATATCATTGGGCATTGATTGAATCAAAAAGAAAATGTGAGTAAAACCCTTTATAGTTTAGCTTTTATTTTGAGAGAACTGAAATTCTGTTTATCCTATCTCTCTTAACGTTTTGAATTCGCATGGTATTTGTTTGGGGTTTTCCTATAAGTTGCTCAATACATTGGCTATTAAATTTTGCAAATGAAATTTTTTAGAAGCCTGCGCATGCGTAGTTAAAAATTATTTAGTAAAATTGCTCCTATTCTGTAAGATATTTAACACTTTTTCATTCTGATTAGAGTATGTTGTGTCTAATGTAATATGTCCTATTTCCTGAAAATGGCTTTGCACCGGGTCTAATACACTACGTGTTATAATTTTAAAAGTAGAAATTGCTTTTGCAATTTTTTAAAGAAACCGTTCTATCTCCATGAATATTGGTAGTAGCCTTGTAAAATTTTGTACAGATAACGAGAAAGGTCCTCATAATCCCATGCTACAGACAAAAAGCATTTAAAAGCATTACCTTTTACAGGGTGATCCAGAACATATTGATTTTCCAAAACACAATTTTTGCGGAAAAATATGAGGTATAATATTTTATTTGCACTACTAAAGTTTCAAGATGATTCTTAAAGAACTTTTCAAGATATTTGACAAGACATAAAAAAAGCGAAAGTGTTCACATTATTTTGTCACCCATCTGTATATGCAAACTTACAGCGATAAAACTTACAAATAACGATTTTCAGCGTCCACAATCCCCTTAAATTAATTACTGGAACTAAAATTTTCGAATTTTACAGAAATTAGTATTTAATAAAAAAGAAAAGAAAAAACCATACTAGTGTTATGTTTAAAATATCAAAAAATATCTCTTTGTTTTTTTTTTTTTTTTTTTTTTTTTTTTCCTCATAAAAGCATTGATATATACAGTTAAAAAAAAAAAAAAAGTATGCAGCTGTTTATGTTCTTCTACCATTTTGTTTTTGAACCACTAAATCCTGATGGTGCGAAAGACCCATACATTAATAATGGTAATAATCCGAGATTCCATAGAAGTCCACTGGGGGAAATAAAGACGAAAAACGATGCATGTAGGTAATTTTATTTAGTAAATTCTTTATTCAAACTTAAAAACTTCTTCACACAGCATAAAACTAATGAAAACATGACCGGTTTCGAAAGGACGCGGCCTTTCTTCCTCAGGTGCAAAAAGCAAGACTGAAAGCAGGGCAAAACAAAAGGTGGAGGAGCAACACAGCCAACCAATAGGAAGTAAGCAGCAAAACCAAACAGAGAAAATATAAAACAAGAGAACAAACACAAAAAATGGAGGGAAGGGGGTTTTAAGATAATTAAATTGCATATTTTGATTTTAGTTTTATGTAAAAACCTAACATTAATTAATTTTTTTTAAATTTACGTTTATTAATTTAATTAATATTTATTTTATTTATTTAATTGTTATTACTGATTTTTATTTTGATTATTTTTATTTATTTATTTATTATTTTTTAATTTATATATTAATATTTATTTATACAAATTTGGGAAATTATTTAATCAAATTAAACAAATTTTTCCAAACTTTAGACAGCAAAGTGGAATCAGATTTTTCATTTACAATTTTGTCGCGGTTACGGTCGATAGCTGAATTTTCCAGGCAATCCAGTTCGGAAACGCATTTGGCATAAAAGATAATTTTGGCAAGCTGAAAATTAAAACTATAGTCAGATTCCCAATTATGCTTAGCAATAGAAGATTTAGAAATTTCTGGTTTAGCAACATACCGAGAATGTTCACGTAAACGGCACTTGAGATTTGTTTTAGTTTGACCAGTGTAAGATAAATCGCAATTATTTCAAGGGGCATTATAAATACCCTACTTATGAAGCTCCGGAACATGGGATTTAGTAGAAGGGAACTGAAATTTATTAATAGGTTTAAAAATAACATGAAAATTAAATCGTTTTAAAACGTTGTCTAATTTAAAACATAAGGGAGGATAAAAAGGCAAGACAACTAAGTTTTCAGGTTTAATTTTAGCATCATTAGAAAGAGTAGAATTACAAGTCA
Organism: Salticus scenicus; assembly: GCA_963930645.1. Lineage (NCBI taxonomy): Eukaryota > Metazoa > Arthropoda > Arachnida > Araneae > Salticidae > Salticus > Salticus scenicus. Next base: position 6,407,395 of record OZ005648.1, on the reverse strand, counting down.
GTCTAGTAAACTTTTTAAGGGCTTTATCGATAACAGAAGGGCTGAAACTTCTTTTGATAGCAACAGACCTTAAATAATTAAGTTCTTCTTTAAGAGAAGAAGTGTCAGAACAAATTTTAAGGGCACGATACACGTAAGTGTAATAGGTACCAATTTTCTGTTTAACCGGGCGATTTGAGGGAGCATGGGGAGGGTTGGAAACAGAAAAAGGTTTCTAAACATAGAAGTTTTAAAAGAAGAATCGCACCTAGTAACTAAAACATCAAGAAAGGGAAGTTGATTACAATTTTTTAACTCGTAAGTAAACTGATCAATAGAATTCGCAATTAGAAGAACGGCAAAAATGTCAGAAATATTTTCAACAAGAATGAAAGCGTCATCTACGCAACGTAACCAACATTTTAAATTTTACAGCTTTAATGAATTTTCCTCAAAATAATGCATATAGATATTACAAGAATTGGAGATAAAGGATTACCCACACTTAAACCATCCCATTGTGTAACTAGTTGGCATAGGTGGACTCTGCTCAGTTCCCCATCCTATGTATGTTCTCATAAATTTCTTGTACAGGACATATTATATTCATGTTAAGAGAAATGAATTTGACCAAACGCTTGACACAGTGACAGAACGAAATTCTCTCCTAATAGGCTACCCACCATTCAGTTCGACATATTTATCTTATTCTAATCTATTGATTTATTTTATTGGGATCGATTTCGTTGTTTATTTTCATGCTACTATTTCAAATGCAACAATCCCAAAAATGCATATTTATATGAAATATCGCCCCGTTTTGCTATGTTGATAAAATCTTAAATTTCGAATAACTTACGAAATTTTCCTATTAGAATATTTATAGTCAGACATGTTCATACAAGTATCATAAATGTGATTTTGAAATTGTCTGGTATATTTATGATCCTCAAAATGGACGTTTATGCTAGATTTTGCCTTATTCTGCCATGTTAAGTAAATCGTAAATTCCAAATAACTTACGAATTTTTTAAATTGGAAAATTCATACTCTATGGTATTCATGTCAGTATCCTAAATAATATTTCTAAAGTGGTCTGACATCTTTATGATGAAAATTATCCCTGAAGATTGACGTTTGTGTAAAATTTTGCCCTATTCTGTAATGATAAGAAATTCGTAAAATTCTAATAACTTACGAAATTTTTAGATTGGAAAATTCATAGTCAATAATATTCATGCCAGTATCCTAAATAATATTTCTAAAGTAGTCTGACATCTTTACGATGAAAATATCCCTCAAAATTGACGTTTATGTGAAATTTTGTCGTATTCTGCCATGTTAAGAAATTCGTAAATATCCAATAACAAGCGAAATTTTAAAAGTAGCATGTTTATAGTAACTGGTGTTCATTCCGGCATCAAAACTGATATTTTAAAACTGGTCTGACATTTTTACAGAATTTTTTTTTATTTAATGCAAGTTTAAGTGAAATTTTGCCCTATTCTCTCAAGTTAAGAAAATCGTAAATTTCAAACAACTTACGAAGTTTTTTAATTCGAATGTTGCAAATAAATAGGGTTCTTGCCAGTGTCGAAAGTAATATTTTATAACTGATTGGATCTCTCTGCGGCAAGATATCGTGAGATATATTCTTGAGATATCGTGGACACAGACTAACACACTAACGGACTAACACATTAACGGACTAACACACTAACAGACACCCTACAGACGGACACCATACAAATTTTGTCATTTTCGGATTCCTCACACCTGAAAACGTGTAAAAAAGTCAAAAAACCGAGGTCGAAATTTTTCACGATTACCTAAGTTCCCCATACCTATAGTATGACGGGGGAATTAAAAAATGTGCTATTAAATTCAAAAGTAGTTTGGGAAACACAAAGGTTAACAAATTATTTTATTTCAATGTCAGAATAATGAAATTCGAGTGGGATTATGAAATTAAAGTGTGATATCCAAAGAAGTGAGTTACACGAAAAGCAGTTTTGAAAATATTTTTTGTAAGCGCGCTTCTCAAAAGTAAAGCTTATATAGATTAAAATCGAATCGCAAATTCAAATGCATAATGTTAAGATTTTTCTAAAAGGAGCAAGAAATTAAAGTGAACGACTATGATAGGTTAATGCTAAAAAAAATGGAGTGTTTTTAGGAAAGAAAAACAGAACATAAAAAATTGCATTGGTTTGCGTTCAATTTATATCCACTAGAACAAATACTACTTTATTACTTTATTATTATTATTATTATTTCGTTGCATTAAAGATGACATGAGACGAATAGTAATTGACAGAAATAAATTTTACTACGAAGCAAATTTGTCGAGTTTAAATTGAAGAACTTGAGATTGCTCCTACAATTAAAAACTTGTATGTTGTGGCCATCCCAGGACTTCTGTATCCTTCTACATAACAGTGAAACCTACAGTTAACAGGCACAAAAATCTAATCAACTTAGCTTTTCACAACGAACATTTTAACTTATGGAGAATGTTGCGATTTTAGTCAACCCATGTTTATATGGAGCCCATTCAAAAACCGCAGAAAGTGAGTAAAAGCAGGGCTACTTTTTAACCGATATAAACTTAAATTAAAACAGCATTTTTTTTTCCGCATCATGTCTGGTGCCCCTATACGCTACAGAAGCTGAGTTTAGCCTTCCCATGAACGAGGAAATTTTCAGCACAATAGCGCCACCTGTTCGGCGATTTGCATCAAAAGTGGATAGGCACCCATTGATGAGTAAATACAACTAAATATGAATTTGTGTGGAATTCCGTTTATTATTGAATGAATGAGATACAGCTCACACAAAATTTTGGGAACATATACAGAGACATTTTTGAAAAAGGGTCAAGTCGTGTTCAAGAAATCTCAAACTTATAAACACTTCGTTTTTTTTTTTTTTTTTTTTTTTAATAAACCAGAATATATTTTGAACAGAGCTTGTTTCATTTTAATCATACCTGAAAGACACTATGGTGTCATAAAATTTACAAAGATCCGATAACTGCTATGTAAAATACCTTTAAACAATTATGTATTGAGTACAAGCACATAGATAAGCGAGAATTTTTTTTTTATTCTTGAAAGTTTAACCTAATGGATTAATCAATCACTTTTCTTCATGGGGCTTTTCGCTTTCACCCTAAAAGCAACAAAAGTAAATAGACATGCAGAACTTCTTCCCTTTACGGCAAAACTGTCGATATTAAAACGAAACGTAAAAGTGGATGGTGCGTAAATGCATCTTGGCTGATATACTTTTACTAAAAGGAAAAGTTAATGTATTATTCACTTTTCAACGTTAACCATATTTAGTTGTTTTCTGCATAGTCAACACGCCCAATGTCTCCAATTCTTCAAAATTTCCCACGGGTTTCAACCTCTACCAGCCTTCAAAGCCACACATCTCTAACACCCAAAGGACTCCCTCAACCTTTATACTTCCTTTACAGAGAAAGAGAAAAAAGGCACACATTTGAAGAGCAAGCTGGAGAAAATTTCCCAAAATATGTCCCCGGCAAAACAAAAACCAGGCAGCCAACACTTTTCGCTTATCTGCATCGATATTAGATAAAAGTGCTGAAAAGATCTTTCTGAATAAAAGTATAAACGGCCGAAGAATAAATTTAGGCCAAACGCAGTTTTGAATATATTATCCTAAAAAAACGTTTGCCCTATTACCCTTGGGAGAATAGCGTCGATGATCCTAATTGGGAGGGCTGACAGATTGTCGATTTTCTGCGCCCTCGCTCTTACCCGAGAATTTCCAGAAACATATAGGTAGAGAGATAGTTTTTTATTTTATTCCACGCGACCGCAAGGGACCCCGCTGAAGTTATTGAATGAATGAAAATTCCGGGAGAAAACGCTACTCGTAGCGCCATCTAGATGCGAAAGATGCATATTCTATGCGCCCTCATAGTCATGAAAGCTTAAATTATTTAATTCGAGATAACTTGGAAAACGTTTTGTAATTTATTTTTTATAATTCCTATTCCAAATATTTCGTGTTTATAATTTATTTTATCTAGAAATGAAACGTACATATTCTATGTGCCCATAAAGAGAAAAATTACTAAACTATTTCTTTTTGTAAACAATTTAGTAAGTTTTCTGTAACTTATTCAGTTATAGTGTGAAACTCTTTTGTATTTATTATCATCTCATAATGTTTTCAATCTCCGCCAAAATTCTTTCAGTGGGCCATCTGGAATAAGCTATTATGAAGCACGTTTCCATAGTACGAAACTCAAGAATTCAAGGATGCCTATTTATACCTTACTGAAGTAAGATAAATTCGTATTAAAGTAAAAAAGTAAAATCAAGTATCCGTCATAAATTGGGAAAAATTTTACCATATTTGTAGAAAAAGAAATTGTAAACGAAATTACTAAAAGCTGAAGGATCCTACTTCAAGTATACAGCATTTGCGGATCGTATATACTAGGACACAAAAAAGAACGCAGATACCCTATGGTTTCGGGTCGGTATTTTTAAGTATATTTTTACAATGTATTCAACATAATGAAATTGTCTTAAATATAAGATGCTTACTTGGTCACTATTGGATGTGTATTTTCAGTAGGATTATAGTTTTTTAGGTTAATATATATTTTTTTTAAGGGAGGTTTAGGGGTGGTGGTACCACCTTCCTGCACCCCGTACAGAAGACTCATTTTTTAATGACTTTAACATTTTATAAAAATCTAGTGTGTCACTCACACGACTTTCTCTTACCCTGAAATTTAATACTATAAATACAGGTTGGAGATTAAGAGATAAGATAACGAGTACTGTTATGTAAACCTATGTTAAACAATTCATATTAGGCTTCTGAAGAGTTTTATATGATAATTAGTTCTGTGTGAGGGGGGCTACCGCCCCCCTCAACCCCCCGTTTCATTAATGCACCTACATTTATATAGAATTTAATTCGGTTATTAAAAAATATTTCACTTTTTAAAAAATAATTTATTAAAATTATTATTTAAAAAAATTATGATAAGGCAGACGATTTCCATATTAGAGAAGTAGTTTAACACCAAATATCCAAAAGAAGTCCATTTTATTCTCAATATTAAAAAAAAAAGTACGATTTTTTTTCTAAGTTTTTTTTTTCGTTAAAAGTAAAAATAAATCGATAACTTTGTTTTAAATTATCGCAGATAGATGGTTCAACCATTCGTTTTAAAGGTATTTTCGAGCTCTTTTGAAAGATACCCATCATGAAAATTTACTCCCCTCGAGGGGGGAGGCGAGGCTCCTACATACAAAAATAATTTTTCCCAGTTAACTGTCTCTATTACAAAAAATATATATTCGTTTCATTTGGTTTAGTGCAGTCTATAGACGTTAAACTCTATTTTCCTGCATATTCCCCCATAGACGTAATGTATTAGAATTCTCTTGATTGTCCCTGTACACGAACCATTTGCTTGATCTTAACGAAAAGCTTCCTGTAGCATCCCTATAGGATACACATTTAGAATACCAAGTTTGAACTTTCTGCCATAATTTGTTTTTGAGATATGCTGATAACAGACAGACACACACACAGACAGACACACACACAGACACACACACACACACAGACACACACAGACCATTTGCTAAAAACATGATTTTCGTATTCAGGGGACCTCAAAACGTGTAAATATAACAAAATCTCGTGTTCGAAAATTTGAGCCAAAAACAATACTTTCTCTACCTTATGGGTAAGAGAAAGTAAAAGTAGAGTAAGAATAAATAATCTGAGTAATATAAACGAGACGCCCGGATTTCTGATCTGTAGATATACTAGGTTAGTCGATTATTGAAAAAAGAACTTAACGGTGATTAATCAAATCAGTTAGAAAAAAAAAAGAAGAAAAAAAAAAAAAAATAAAGGTATTCCGTTTAAAATGCATTTCACGTAAGCTATATCCAGTACATGGTTCAGTTAAAAATGTATTTGCAATGAAATGTAATAAATAGATTTGCTGGGTTTTTTTTCTCCACTTCAGCTGAATTTCTGGGCAATGAAACGCATCCATATGCAGCTCGAGGACGATGTAATCAACTTGTCTCTCGATTCAATGATTATTGTTAAAAGTAGTTGCGCGGAATTACTTAGTTCACAAATGAAGTATTTAAAAGTAGTTTTATTTTATTTATTTTTTATTTTTTGTGTGTGTGTACAAACTTCATTACTTTCATTTTCTGTATTTTTTTTAAGTGTAGTATTTTAAAACTAATTTTAGACCTCAGAAATATGGAAATCTTTTATGATAATAGAGTGCGTGAACAAGGAAAATAGGGTCTGGCATTTATAAATAATAACTTACTAATGTTCAAATGGTGGATAAACATTAGTATAAGATAAAGAGAAAAAATATGTATTTCAGAGACGAAAAATATATTTTTAAAGATGAAGAAAATTTCTTTCAAAATATTCTCTAACATGTACATATATGCCAAATTATAACTATATATATACAGGGTGATCAGTTTAAAAGAGTATCCGTAGGTTTTTCTTATAACCCTTAAATCTGACGGATGTGGCAACTATTCTAACATTGAAGTATGATTGTTTGAACCTCGTTTAAGTTTGTGAGACAATTTCTAACACTGCTGGACTGCTACAACTTTATTTGTGAAGTAAAACAGAAATGGAGACGCACAATATTTTTAATCCTGTAATAATTTTATTTTTGAAAATTTTATTTTTGAAATTCATTTTTTTTTTTACATTATCATTCTTCACAGAAAAAGTTGAAAATGTTCGCCACCATTTTGAATGCAAGCATGAACGCATCGAACCAGGTTTTTGACACACTTCACAGCGTTGTTGGTGTTATGGACGAGATTTCTTCAGTTATGATCTGTTTTAATTCATCGATGTTTGCAGGACTTCTCTAGAAAAGCCTATGAAATGATAATGTAAAAAAATTTAATTAAATTTTGTTTTTCATAAATAAAATTATTACAGGATTAAAAAAAATTGTGCGTCTCCATTTCTGTTTTACTTCACAAATAAAGTTGTAACAGTCCAACAGTGTTAGAAATGGTCTCCCAAACTTAAACGAGGTTCAAACAATTATAGTTCAGTGTTAGAATAGTTGCCACATCCGTCAGATTTAAAGGTAATAAGAAAAACCAACGGGTACTCTTTTAAACTGATCACCCTGTATATATTCAGTTATTATGAGACGCTGCAGAGTCTCAGCGACACAAGCGGAAAGACAAACGATCGTAAATTACAGCGTGCTGATATTCATTATTCACCTGAAATAAAACGATTAACTTTGATCGGCAAATTAGAAGAAACAGCTGTAATTCGTAACAATTAAGTTAATCTAGAAATTGAAACACATGGCGAAACAGATGCCATGAAACATTTATTTTGTAGAAGGTTTTTCAATTTTGCGCTACAACATAGCTTACAATCCCATTCGCCAATAATGCCCATTGAAATATCCACTTGCTGCTATTATCTATCAATTCGCTAGTTAAGTGCAGTAGAAATGTGTTGCATTTGTATTGATGTTGAAACCTGTTTTATCAAACTCAAAGTGCTTCATGTCCATTCCACAACAGTGTCACAAAAATCATCTGATCGATTTTTAATTTGGCACAAATGTTTAGGAGTTTACAAGAAATGATCTTTACAGCTTTTCAGTCTATAGAATGCTTTTCGAACCTGTACACTGACATTCAAGGAATTGGTATATATGTCTAAGAACGACATTTCTTTGAATTTAATTTTTTTTTTTTAATTAAATTTTCATGAGAAGATATAACACGAAAAATTTAAAACATAATTACTTTTTAATAAATTTTCAACCCCTCCTCCTTTTTTTCTTAATTCTTTAAAAATAGCAGTAAAAAATCCATTTGCTGACATTTATTTATTTTTTTTTTTCTTCCCAAAGTTTCATTTAAAGCAAAACAAATAAAATAAAAGTATTTTTAGTAACAAATTTCAAAATATCGACTGCTTTTCCGAATCCTCCTGAATTAATTTTATTCAAAATATTTTCTGTATTTTTGCAACAAGATAAAATATCTATATTCAAATAACAAATAATAAATAAAATAGTTTTAGTGAATTAGAAATCAAATTCCTATTTAGAATGTACTGTTGAAACAATAATACATCTTATAATAATCTTCCAGGATAATAATTCAAGAAAATACTCCGGAATCATTACTTTATACTTAATTTAAATAAAGAAAATCCCACACGACATCCAAATATACGGATAAATATTTACATTATGTACAAAACCCTCGCGCGCAGTAAAAGAAGAACATTTTAGAATTTTTTTTACTACATCTGTCGGTTACAGCTTCTTCTTACAGGTCACGGCAACATCGCGCAGCTAACAACTTACCAACTACTAAAATATAGATCTTTTCACTTCGATTTATGAAATGGCAAAATATCATGTAGGTGTTTGGATTAAGCACGTTACAAACTGTCTATTAAAGAAACCCATTAAAGTATTATTCGGTTTAGCAGCTAAAAATGGCATTTTAATTTTAAAGAAAAATGAATTGTTAAAAATACTTTAGTTGTAGTTTCTAAAATCCAATTATTATTATTAAATCAATGAAGCAAAATACTATATCTTTATTTAAATGAATAAAACAATGACTTTACTATTTCTTAAATTACAATGTTTTTGTTTAGTATTTTATTTATTATAATTAAGTTTTTTTTAACACGCTTTTATTAGCTTTACCTGTATTTATGTTTGTAACCGCTCTGGGAGCAAACAAAAAATCTATATTGTAAAAAAAGACTTTCTACATAAACGCTGTGGCTGTGAGGTAAAGCTCCGGGACTAAAGGTCTAATGTTCGAGTCCAGTCAGGGAAGATTTTTTAAAAATGTTTTTTGTTTAATTTTAAATTATTTTATAATCACCCTGTAATAGGGTGTATCACTCACACAATTTTTTCTTACCCTGCATTTTAATACTATAAAGATAGATATTTTGTGCTTTTTAGTTCACATTTCCATAAAAGCGTGTTCTTTAATTTTTTAAAAATGTATTTTATTAACACTGTAACTTAATGCATTTTAAAATTTAAACCATTATACATATATACAACTAAAGTTTTTTTCAGTGTTTGCTTTTCCAAATTTTGAGTTCGAGTGTGCCCTTTTGTCCAAATTTTCAATTTTCCATTAACCTGTATCTATTATACATAATAAGCATAAAAGCTGCTGTTATGAAGCAGCACAAAATGAATCTTTAAAAAGACTTAACGAAATACTCTTTTCTACAAGTAACAGATAAATGGGGAAAAAGGAAAGAAATGAGAATTTCCAACAAAAACGTAAAAGAGAGGACAGTGTGTGGAGTGGAGACAAGTTTTTCTTGGTAGTTAAACCCTAAAACCTCCTTCCGTCAGTAAAGAAAGCATCCACCAACAACGTTCTTGATAGGAAATTCTAATTGGATAAAATGGATGAAACAAAAATCACTTCAAAAATAATTTTACAACTACCAGTCGAATTTACACATTTGTGCTATTCTTTCTCTACTTAGGTAATTCGGGGTTAACTAAATTAAGCCTGCAAGAGAAAAAGCAGACCTATACATTATCGTCCCTCTCCCCCACAAATCCCGATTTTACTTAAAAACGCCTTTGGGAGACTTGGAGAAACTCTCCCTCTAAATCTCCCACCTACCCCTAAAGTTAATCCATGCAGATTAGATCTAGCTGCATGGCTGGCCGACATTGTAAAAAAATTGAAAGTGATATAGGTTTTTTTTTCTTCTTTTTCTTCTTCTTCTTTTCTCTTTTTCGGTGTTGAGCATTAATTTTCGTGAAAGGAAAAGTTTATTGGTTAGAAATGAATTAAATCTAGTAGATTTTAATGGACCATATTCCCACTTTGGGTTCGAGGCTACAAGAATATCAGCTGGTTAGGAAAACAATCCTCAATTCTACCATAGCAAAGCATCGTGGCTTGCAAATTTTTATCTTGCAATATTATTTATAAGAGTTACAGATTATATGAAATTGAAGTGAGAGTGATAGAGTGATAACTTTGTTCTGTTTTTAATCCAGTTTTAGTAATATACTTTAATATTCATCAACATATGTAATATTAAAAGCTGCCATGTGAACTGAGGCGATGTTAACAAATTTAAATGGGTGTTCCATTTAATAAATTCCTTTATTAAAGTGATTGAAATTCTAATTATTTAAGCTTCGATGTCTACATATATACATGTGTGTGTATAAAATGTTCTTATTAATCTTTTATTCATTATATATATGTGTGTGTGTATACATAAAATGTTCTGCAATTTTACGATATGGAATAGTCTTAACTTTATCATTCGATTCAGTTGTTTACATTTCTCTTTTGTTCTTGTTTGAACAGATATCTGATTATTAAGTTTCACTGCAGAAATATTTAGGAAAATGTTATGCGTAACAATAAAATGGCATCTTGAATCTAATTTGTTTACAAAATATCGGCCACGTGTTCGGCGATTTTACCTACTGTGACGTCACAGGAATATTGTCCATAATCCTATTGCTTAAAAGAAAAAAATCTGTCATATTTTACTTTTAAATATACTATTAAAACGATGTGTACTTTTTCGTAATATTATTAAAATACTAATTTTTATGAGTCCTTTAACAATTTTAGTGAAACGATATAATAAATACTCTTTAAAAAATAGTTAAATTTTGATTGTAGACAAATAGAAGAAAGTTAAATAATAAAACTAACAAATGAATAACACAATAACTTCAAAGGTGATTTTTCCCTGTTAAAAAAAAATAATAAATAAAATAAAATAAAAAGTTCAGTTATTTTTACAATTACTCAGAAATTGTTAAAACATGATTATGAAACTTCATTTTTCTACACAAAAATAAATAATTTACATCAATGTTCATTATTAAGATACAAATATTAAAATACAAAATCTCTAAAAACATTTAAAAGTTTACTTTTACAAAGATAAAAATTTTAAATGATTATGAACAGATATTGAAATTGTTCTAGTTCATATTTTCTCTTCGATTAAAAACAAACTAGATGAAATTCTTGCGACCTCTCCTAACAAATAAGCCCCCCCCCCCTCTCTCTCTCTCTCTCTCTACCAATAAATATCTTTTTAGTCATTCTTAGCAATTAAATATACACAGAAAATCATTCATTAACATAAGGATTGAGTTTTAACAAACAAAAATTTCACAGATCAACAAAATAAAGAAAAAATTAAAAATATATTTCTGCTAACGTAATTTTTAAGCATCAAGTAACAATAATTTTCTGCAATATCACCAAAGGAGTACATATAAATCTCTCATTATGCATATTTTTAAACTTTAAAAGAAAGAAAAATGGTGATGCATTTTCAGTGCTGAAGAATGAAATATGCAGCTATCCGCATATTTCATTCTATGTTCATTTCACGTAAATTACCAAAAAACGTATACACTTCAGTAAGAGTAATCTTTAAAATTAAATACAAATTACCATTAAAAAGTTTATAAAATTACCTTACAAAAATTTTCAAATTTGTATTTCCATATAGATACAAATTATATATATGTACACTATCTACCAATAAGTATTTGGACACTTTCGAATTGAGACGTTTTGTCAAATATCTAAAAAAGTTCTTTAGAAATCATCTTGATACTTCGGAAGTGTAAAGAACATGTTATACCTCTTCTGCAAAAGTTGTGTCCTGAAGAGAAAAAGAGGACCAGAAAAAAAGTAAACAAAAGTCAAAAGGTTTCGGATCGCCCTGGAAACAGCGAGACTCTGATTTAACTCGCTAGTGCTGCAATTTTTCTTCTTTTTCCTCCTTATAACTGAAAACTGTAAGTGGTACTGTAACAAGTGTTCATCCCTTTCGTAGCTATAGGAAGGCGTGTACAAAAGACTCATAATTTTAATTTAGAAAAAAATGATTTCTTAAAAAAAAAAAAAAAAATACGTATAATTTTCACTAAAAAACTAATCTAGTGTGGCACTCACACGACTTTCTCTTCCGCTGAAATTCAATACTATAAAGATAGATTGGAAATTAAGGATTAAGTGGCACTATTATATAAACCTACGTTAAAAACAATGGGCTCTTCCCACCGTCGTCTGCTCAATCCCGTGATAGAGGAAAACGAATAATCGAATTCAATTAAATATTGTTTTTAAGAACAAAAATGTTAATATTTAATATAAAATAAAATAAAAGGAATATTGTGCATTTGTAAACAGAGGAATAGTTTTATTTGTAAGTTTAATAATTTTTTAAAAGCACTTTATGTGTTTATTTATTTTCAACTGTAAGAATCGATTTTTGTATATTGTAGTGTAACTGTAACATTAACTGATCTAGCAATAAATAATAGCTTGTTCTTGTGGAATGTTTATGGATTATAAATTGAAATTTTGAAATGTTTTCATTTAATTGAATTGCATAAAGGTGTTACAACAAGTTAATTAACTTAGTTACTGGTCTAAATGGATTTACGTAGTACGATATTGCACTGTCACTGATTTAAGTACCAAAAATCAGAGTATTAAACATGTTCTTCACGAACATCAATAACAAACATAAACTAAATGATGACTGTAAATGTATACAGCAAACAAAAGAGGATGAATAATGATATAAAATGGATTAACCCTCTGTACCATACTGTAGACTGTAGGCAACATACCGTTCGATCGTGGTTCAAATTCAAAGAATCGGTTCTACAACGTAATCACGCACTGTAGCCTGTCGTATACACTCACAGTTAGAGAATCTAGTATCTAGAAACACAACTGGATGGCGCCGTATGTCGTAAGTTGAAGTTCATTACTCGACAGTGGGTAACTAACGACAAGTGCGGACCGGCTCTGATTCAAAAAATAATAAAAAATAGTTTTTCGTGTGTTTTGTGTTTTATATTGAAACAGTGAAGAGGTAAGTGTTTCAAATTCATTGTATAATATTGATTTTGACCCAATTTCACGTATTTTATAGGATTTTATGCTAAAAAGTGTTTGTTGCCTGTAGGTGTTTTTGTTTGTTTTTTCGAAATTTACGAGAAATAAAAAAAAAAACCTGAAACACGTGTATTTTATTTTTTTCCAATTATTACGAAACAAATAAACACAAAAATATTAAAGGTCATGAGTTACAGAGGGTTAAAAATGATGATTTATAAAAAATAACACAGATTAAATGCGATTGTTCAACAATAAGAATAGAAAATAGGTTATTTCAGCAGTCGCTATACATAAACAAGACTTCGACTGCTATTTGTTTTTCCTCGTCAGGTGGGAGAGCCCATTCAAATTAGGCTTCAGAATAAGTTTATTTTACAAATAATTCTGTGTGAGCGGAGGTACCGCCCCTCAACTCCCGTTTAAATATTGTACCTATATTTATGAAAGCTATATTAAATTTAAAAGCCCATTCCAAATTATTCAGGTAACTTTCAGTCCCACCCTTCATTGAAACTCATCAGTGTTGATAATGTTTCATGAAAAAAACCTTACATTAACTTCAAAATGCAATACTTGAATTGACTGAAATTATTTTTGTTACTCTATAAATAGACAAAGATCAAACGTTAAACTTTGACTTCAGAATTCAGGGAACCTAAAAACGCGTCAATATACAAAAATCAAGCGTTTAAATAATATTTTATTGAACAGATGGATATAAGGAATTAATTTTAAATCCTGAGCAGTTTTCCTGGACATGAACGTTATAGTAAAGTACTTCAACCAATTACATTCAATTTAAAAAAAAATGTTTTCGCCTAGCTGTTCGCAGCCCTGTATATTTTTTGAAAATTATGTACACACTACATTGTACACTTAAATATAATCCTATATTAATAACACACATCACAGCCTGAAATGCACTTCCATCCATTTCCAAGTATTATCCCACTCTATTCTAGTTTATTTTATTTATTTATTATTTTATTTTATTATTATTATTTTTTTTTTTTGTGTGTGTGTAGCCCTATAAACGAACGCTGAATGATTTTCACGTCATCGTCTACATGAAATATGCTTTTTATGAATGTAAAATGTATATCTATCTATCTATCTATTTATATATATATATATATATATATATATATATACATATATATATATACACATTTCATTTGATTTAGGGCAGCTTATAGATGTTAAACTCTACTTTCTTGCAATTTCGCCCACAGACGTAATGTATTTCAAAACTCTTGGAAGGCCCTGTACATGAACCATTTGCTTGATCTCAAAAATTCAGTGTAGCATCCTTATATCGATACAGATTTAAAATACCGAGTTTAAACTTCTTGCTGTTATTTGTTCTTGAGATAGGCTGATAACATACACGCACACACAGAACGACAGATCAAGATGTTTTTCGGATTCAGAGGAACTTAAAACGTTTAAATATTAAAAAAACTTAATTTTGAAAATTTGACCCCAAAACAATACTTTTTCTACCATTCGCTAAGAGAAAGTAAATAAAAAAAGAGACCAAATAGGATTGTACTGGAAAACCTCCTTTTCATATTTTAAATTCAGAGATTTTTTTTTTTTTCCCTCAAATTTTTTTCCTTTTTAAAATCTATCATTAAAAAAAAATTATTCATTATATAATTCCATATTTATTTTATAATAGTTCCGAGTTTATTACATATTTTCTGCGCATTGCCATTTTTATTATTTTTAAACTGAATAACCAAATAGAACGTTTCTTCTTTTGAAAATTTAAGCTGCTTAGCACCCGATAGATTTTGAACAATAAAAATAAAATGGATATTCTTTTAAATTACACAGAGGTGGACTAAATACAAATAAGGTGGGGTCATTTCAGAAATGGAACGTATTTGAATAACAAATAATAATTCAAGAAGTATTAATTAAAATAAGGAATAGTTGATGAATTTCTAACACTTTTTAAGGAAATATCCAATGTATATATAATTTAAAGCGGTCTCTAAATTAAGAATCATTCGATGATATTTTAAATAAATACCTTAAATATTTTTTTTTATATATTTATGATAGTTTTAATCTTAAAAAATCATTAACAGTGTAAAATTTATTCTTGAAGTCTTTTTCAGAAAAATAGTAATTCATTAAAATATTAATAGATCTCAGATTTCTCTATATATTAAAAAAAAGTTACTGTCACTGGCGTCTTTTTTTTTTTTTTTTTTTTTTTTTTTTTTGTCTGCGACAGCATCTTCTAGCGGAGGGCAGGGTCCTTCGCGTCATGGGAGGTATCAATGTGTTCCGAATACTCCAAGGAAGACATTTCAGCTGCTTAGAAATTTCTATCATTTTAATTAAAGAAGTTATTAACGAAAAACGACACGTTTATGAAGGTACTCTGTTTGCCATTTTGAAGAAAGTTTCTCCCAGTGACGTTGTTCTACTGTCATGAAGTCATTTTACACGGGATAATTAAAATATGATCCATGGTTGTACGTAGGTAGGTAGGTAGGTAGGTTCGATTTAACGTCGCACCAGTACTGCGCTATGGGTAATTGGCGACGGTCTGAGACGCACCCCTAGAGATGTTCCGGTCACACGCCATCACAATTTTGATCCTTCCCGGAAAGGTCCCCCCCCCCCTCTTTGGTGATTCCCAGAGGTATAGTGTGTGTGGGAACATGGAGGACTTTGCGGTAACGACGATTAGTGTACACGACGGTCTTTGGCCGGCTCAAGTATCGAATCGGCAATCTTCCAATTACGTGCTCGGCGCTTTACAGACCAGGGTACCGCGGCCCGAAACCATGAATGTAAAAAAGAAACAAAATAAATATCAACTTTTTTTCTCTACTTTTAGAAAAATAATTTTCGTACACGGGAAAATTAAAATATGACCCATGGTTGTAGGTAGGATGTGTTTGATGTCGCACCATTACTGCGCTATGGATAATTGGCGACGGTCTGGGACGCACCCCTACGGATGTTCCGAAGACATGCCACCACAATTTTGGTCCTACACGAAGGGGATGGTCCCCCGCTTGAGTGGCCATGACATATTTTACGTGCACCAGCCACCATTAGTGTACACGACGGTCTTTGGCTGGCTCGAGAACCGAACCCGCAATCTTCCAATTACGAAGGGGTACCGCGGTCTGGATCTAAGGTTGTAAAAAATAAATAAAAAGGGTCATATACTAAAGCTGTAATGCAAAATGGTCTAGATATTAGGAATTTCTTTCTATAAAAGAATATATAAATATCATATATTTCAATTTGACATTGAATATGAGGATTTTCATAACAATTTTCTGCTTTTGTCTTGTAATATGCACTATTAATATTCCTTTTCAGTGAAAGAAAACAGCAAATAGGCGGGCAGAGCTCTGCATGTGTTAATAAGTAAAGTGAGTCGGGGGGAGGCGAAGCCTGCCTCGGGGGTTGGTGAGTGTAGCGAGCAGGGGGCAGAGCCCCCTAGTTATCTACAAAAGAAAAAAAAAAACTATAGATTGAAACTTTTTTTTTTTTTTTTTTTTTTGTTAAGTTTGAACTTTCTGAAACTTATTTCCAAAATCTTGTGCAAGAATTGATATAGCTGTTATAACTAGTATTAACTGATGTACACTTTCTTTGTACTCGTTAGTCTTTTCGTTTTCGTATCATAAAATCAAAACTAAAATCTCACACTAAACTTCCAAAAATATTATTCTTAAAACTTTTCAAACTTCTCGAGACAGCTGATTTTACTCGCCGAATCTGGATAGATTTTCCTTTTTTCTCGTATTAAATATAGCACCTCCTTGTTATTAATCTGGAAAAATTTTCACAATGTCCCGAATTTAGATTCATCGACTGCAAATTCGTTAGCGAGGAGAGAAGAGGTGTTTGAATGTTGGGTGAGAAGGTAATAATGAAGTTCGCCTCTCTCTCTCTCCTTTTAAAACTTCGATATCATCCATATGCAAGGGGTTTGATCCCCGTTCTAACTCAGTTTAAAACTTCTTTCGAAAGATTGCTGTAAACCGCGCAATTTAAATGAGAGTCAGAGAGAGTTGGGAAAAGAGTTTGCCCTGGATAAAAGTTTGAATGGCAAAATAGGGTGTTTTACTTACTGAATTGTTCGCTGCGTAGAAATTCTTCGATCAGTGCTTCCCAAAGTATGAGCCACGATTCTCCAGTGAGTTGCGATCTGAAATAAGCCGGGTCGCTTAAAATTTCAATATTTAATCGAAAAGAAGTTGTATGCATAATGAAACATTTCGGATAATACACGAGAATGTCCAGAAAAATTTGAAATGATGGCATTCTTATGGAATATTGACTGGGAAAGGGGGGAAGTTCACTTTTAAAATAAGGCAAATTTTAATCGTAAACTGTATGAGAAGGAAATTATTAATATTATTCTTAGTATAACTCATAAAGCGTATTACAAAAAAGAAAAAAAAAAAAATCAAATCCATTGCTTCTTGAATCATCCAAGATAATTCTTCTCATAAAAAATACAAGAAAGAATTAAAAGTTTCCTTCGTTTTACCTCTGTTCATTTAAATTCTCTGTCAGCGTGAACGTTTGTGCTTCAAAGTCATTTGGTGGAGTCGCAACCACTACATTAAAATTAATAAAAAATATAAATTTTCCAAAAAATAAAAATGACGAAATGAATAAAATTAGAATTTTACCTCTGGAATGAGCTTGGCCTAAGCAGAAATTAGGATGAAGCACCGAGACTACATAAATTTCTTATTCAAATATTTCATGAAAAATCCCAAATGCGATAGAATTCCTAACAAGGGAACATTCAAAAGGTGTCATCTTCAAAAAGTATTGAAAAAAATATATTTGTTTCTACTCTTCATAAAACACCAGAAAATGAAAAAAATATCGGCTGAAATGAATTGCAGCGACCACAAAAAATTATCAAAATTAAGCATATTTGGCGATTTCACACTGCTAGGCGATTGATTTTGAGTACTTGGCGGAAAAGCAAAACACCGTTCTGTTCGTACACGGCAATCTCGGTGCTAGCAAACGTATCGCCTAACAGCGCTAAATCGCCAAATATGCTTAATTTTGATAATTTTTTATGGTCGCTGTAATTAATTTCAGCCGATATTTTTTTCATTTTCTGGTGTTTCATGAAGAGTAGAATCACATATATTTTTTTCAATACTTTTTGAAGATGACACCTTTTGAATGTTTCCTTGTAAGGAAACTTTCACATTCGCGTTGACACAGAATTTAAGGAAGACTTTTCCTCCTTATTATTAACCAAACACATATACGTTTCTAAGAAGTGGCTCTAAAGGCTTTGATAAAAAATTTATATTTAAGTGTTTTTTTTTTTTTTGTTGTTGTTTTTTTTGAGATGATAAACCAATATAACTTAAGGTCCCCCTTCACTCACCACCGCCGGAAGCCGAAGCTAATGTTATTATATGAGAAATTTTTCTTTACAAATAACTTATTAACTAATACATATTTTTAAATTCTGTTTTCACATTCAGAAAGTTCCCAGCTGTTCAATGGACGCACCTTTTCTAAAAAATTATTTTTTTATTTTTTTATATTTTATTTTGAAGCTGCAAAATACGAATTTTCAACATGTGAATTTTTTTCATTTTGCAATTTCGAAATAAAATATTAAAAATTAAAAAAATACATTTTTAAAAAAGGTCCGTCCAGTTGGGAATTTTCTGAATGTGAAAACAGAATTTAAAAATATGTATAAGTTAATAAGTTATTTGTAAAGAAAATTTCCCCACAGAATAACATTGACTCGGACTTCAGGCGACGGTGAGTGAAGAGGGCCGTTAAGCTCGTCTTCATAAAAATTAGCGTTTAATGGTGTCCCGCGTTTTGCTCGATTCAAAATGGGATTACTCGGAAAAAGCTTGAATGAATATATATATATATATATATATATATTAAAATTTTTGGATTTTTAAGAAGACCCTTCATTTCCTGATTACCCTTCATTTACTGATTTTCAGGAAAATGAGCGTTTACAGGTAACCCGCGCTTCCATCGAGAAAAATAGGATAGAAAGAGGGGGTTTATGAAAATGATTCTAACAATTTTTGTGAAAATAACGGATGTGGAGTATTTTTTTTTTTAATTTTGTCCTTCATTCAAATATGAGTCCATAATGCTAAAAATTCAACCAGTAAAAAATTATCTGTATAATGATGATTCTGGAAAACAAATCACTTTTTTAACGCTTTCCAACAAAGTTGGAAAAAATAAAAAATAAAAAAATAAAATATGACTTGGGTTTGTCTGTCTGTCAGTGCTCTACCTCCAGTAATTATTTACTGAAATCCTCGAAACTGATATATGTTATTCAAGTTAATTATCAGATGTTCCTTATTGAAAATAGAGTAAAAACCACCAATAGTTTGTGTACAGGGACACCCAAAAGTATTTTAAAACGCTGCGTTCTATGAGAAATATTTCTATAAACCACGTTTTAATAACTTTTTTTTTTTTTCACAAATCTTAATGAAATTGACATTTATTATTCGTATGCATATAGAAATGTTTTCTGTAGTATATAGTATTGTTAACATTAAAATTTACAGGGCCACAGAAAACAATTCAGATACATTAAGAGCCATATATTAAAAGTAAAAGGCATAAAGTTTAAGAGCCATAATTAGGTCTACCATCCAACGTAAATTCAATCTGATTGTAAACGTCAGGAAGGAAATATCTCTGTTTCAACATTTTTTTGACTAGTGAGTAAATTTTTTCATCGTGCATTTTTTTTTTTTTTTTTTTTTTTTTTGGAGTCTGGTGATGGTGAGTCTGAAGATCAAATTAAATCGCTGCTTATGACGGTTATCGAAAGAGTGGTTAACTGTGTTGCATACATGTATAGATCTGTTTTTTTCTGATATGTGGGATTTTGTGGTAGCCATGTTATGTAGGTTATTCCTGTAGGGCTCGTTGGCATTGTTAAGTACAGGGTCAATTGGCATGGCGATAACATAGTTACGGCATAGCTTGACTTTCCTTAATGATAGAACCTCAGAAAAAGGCTGAAAAGTAAGAAAGACCAACAACGAATCCTTTATAAAATCAAAGACATCCTTTAAATGCAAAATTAGATCCCCTTAAATAAATATATACGCCCACGCATCGCCGCCATTTTTTTGCCTCAGAAGAGGGCAGCATTCCCGCTTGGCGTCCTTATCGCTTTCTTGTGATTTTAAGAAATCTTCATCTGAAACTACGATCGGGCAACAAAAGCAACATGTAACAATAATATTCCTAACAACACATTTTTTTTTTTTTTTTTTTACATTGCATTATCAGGATATCCTGTGGAGGTATTGGAAATAAGATGTGTTATTGGGGCTGTTTCTGTTTCTTATACTAAATGTCGCCAAAACCCAAAAACACTGTAAGAAATGGTCTCCTTAAATCGATTTATCAATATTTATTAATATAAATAATATGATTAAAATGTCACTTTGTTCTGTATTTTTACATTAACACATGTCAGAAATAAAAAGGAAAATATAAGTAATGTTGTTTTATTCTTCTCAAATTATCTTATGGAAATCTGAAGATTTTATGTTCTTTTCTTGAGTGATTATAGCAGTTTATCGTTAAACAAATCTCATATCGTACCTTATTTAGCTAAATCTATGAAATATAATAAAATAAGTACTCTAAAGTTACACAAGACGGTAAAAGTAATGACTGCCGTTTATTTATCAATTAAACGCGCTGGGTACATGTGGCAACCCTAAGGCAACAAAATGCTTGATGCACCAGCTCGTATATATAGGAGCGTTATGCAAAATAAGTGACTTTATTCTCCACCAATTTTATTCCCATCAGTACCTTAGGAAAATTGACGAAACCGATGGCAATGAGATTCGCATGTCCACCATGGTCAGAAAGGGGGGGGGGGAATGGAGAGGGTCAGACACGAGAATGATTCAGTTTTGTACGACCCAAAAGTAAATTTGTTTACTTGAATAGGTGGATTCAATTCTTGCACAAGTGTGCAACCCTAGAGCCCATATTTAACGAAAGATCGCATTGAATACTAAAGCTCCTATTTAAAGGGTAACAAAGATCGAGTAGGGTTTTCATCGGTCACGTGACGAGTGAAAGGGCCAGGATCCAGTTTCGAAAATTCGAAAATCTGGCTTCGAAGTATTGTGTTGTCACCGGGTTCTGAGCTACTGTGAAAGTTTCAAATGTGTAGCTAGTAGGGAAGTTAGTTAAAAATAGATTGCAAGGTTTGTACCGGACAAACAAACACACAAACAAACAAGAATATAAGTTAATAAAAACATGGTAAAATACATAGAATTATCAGAAAATACATTTTGAATCCCACTCAATTTCTGCATCGGATATTTCACTTATTTTAGAGAAATTTAATATTTAAACACAATCTACCTCACATAAAACTAATAAAAAATTTAATTTTATTCACCTATAAAATCATTTTCTTTCGAAGCACGCTAGCAGCGCATTATCTACACATGGGGCCGATTTTCGACGAATTGAAAGAACAGAACTTAACACGTTATGAAAAATAAAAACGAGGGGGGGGGGGGTAAATTTACTCCTTAAAAATGGTTCAGGTAATAATGCGTTAAATGTTAGGTAAGCAAATGCAAAACGATCTGAAATGAACACTAAAAATAATGAATTAAATATATTTTTAAAATTAAGAATATATTTAATGAATGGATTAATAACGTCGATGTTATCCGAGTCCATTTCATGAGAAATATTGCATTTATTTTAAGGATGACTAAAAGGGGAGTATCAAGGTTAGCCTGTAAAATGAAAATGAGAAAGAGTATCCGATATTATCAACAACTAAGTAAATGTTTCAGAGGAGCAATAAGGAGTAAAGCCTAGTCATTATCAGACGTGTGAATTGACAAACTGAGCAACCTCGAACCGAAACGGTCATCTGGACTGGCGACCCGTTGATTATTAAGGGCCCTCTTCACTCACCGCCGCCGGAAGCCGAAGCTAATGTTATTCTATGTAACATTTTTCTTTACAAATAACTTATTACCTAATACATATTTTTAAATTCTGCTTTCACATTCTGAAAATTCCCAGCTGTTAAATGGACGGACTTTTTTTAAAAAATTATTTTTTTAATTTTTTATATTTTATTTTGAAGCTGCAAAATACAAATTTTCAATATGTGAAATTTTTTCATTTGGCCATTTCAAAATAAAATATTAAAAGAAGTTGAACAGTTGGGAATTTTCTGAATGTGAAAACATAATTTAAAAATATGTATTAGTTAATAAGTTATTTGTAAAGAAAATTTCCCCATAGAATAACATTGGCTCGGGCTTCCGGCTACGGTAAGTGAAGAGGGCCGTTAAGAGGGTATGCGTTACTACCTTCACACAGATGAGGAGGATGAGGACAAACAGGAATGACAAACTTACTGCCACTCTAATACCATATAAATACTAAAGGTGGAACACACTTAAGATTTCTATGCGTAATCGATTGTGAGGGTTATAGACATAACTTGCCTTTCATTCCATTTGCATCGCAGATTGCTTTATGCCCTTTGAAATCGTATGAGATAATCTCTTTCAACATAGTAATTTATGTTGATATCGTAATATTGTAAGTAATATTGTATGTCACTGTGTTAATAACGTAACGTAAATAAATTATGATATCGTAAAACTGTTTTGATTAAAAAAGTTGCCCATACATGTGTTTTCACTGAATTTTAAATTCAATTTGACCCATGTCTCCACAAACTCAGATGACGTGTCTCATTCCCTATTTTAAAGTCTAGCTTTATCTACCTGAAGAGGGCGCTTATCCTATCCTCGCGCAGGACTTTCGCTATAAAGCATTCTTGATTAATCTAAAAATAAACTAGTATGTTGTGGCCACCACGAGACTTTCTTCTATATTTTCCTATACATATTCACTCAGTAACAATAATAATAATAATAATAATAATAATAATAATAAAAAAGTGGGACTTTGACAAAATTTTGGGTAAAATGTGAAAATTATTCTAAGTTTGTCAAAACACGGAAACGTGGGACTTTGACAAAATTGAAGGAAAAATGCAAAAATTTGTGAAAGTTTGTCAGAACACGAAAACCGTGGGAGTTTGATAGAATTAAGGGGAGAGAAAAAAGAAAAAAAAAAAAAAAAAAAAAGTGGGATTTTGACAAAATTTTGGGTAAAATGTGAAAATTTGTTAAAGTTTGTCAAAACACGGAAACCGTGGGACTTTGACAAAATTAGGGTAAAAATGCAAAAATATATTAAAGTTTGTCAAGACACAGAAACCGTAGGACTTTGACAAAATTAGGGGAAAAAAGCAAAAATTAGTTTAAGTTTGTCAGAACACGGGAACCGTGGGAGTTTAATAAAATTAAGGGGAGAGAAAAAAAAAAAGATTTTTTTTCGTAAAAAGTAAAAAAAATCGATAACTTTGTTTTAAATTATCACAGATTTATAGTTCAACCATTCGTTTTAAAGGTACTGACGAGACCTTTCGAAAGATACCCATCTTGAAATTTTTTGCCCTATATCACCCTGTTAAAAATTTAGAAAAAGCGGGATGGCAACGCAACCTGTAAGACGATTTTTACCAAAAGTTGATAGGCACTAATTTATGTAAAGGTGCAACTACATACCAATTTGTATGAAATTCTGTGCAGTAGTTCCAGAGATACAGTAGCCACAAAATTTTGTCACACACACACAGACAGACAGACAGACATTTTCTAAAAATGGTAAAATCGTGTTCTACAGTTCTCAAAACGTGTAAATCCATCAAAAACCCGAAATCGAAAATTTTACGAATCCAATTTTTTCTTCTATTGAAGATAGAAGAAAGTAATAAATAATGCATCAACCGTGAATTTGTTAAAGTGAATTATCTCCATGGAAATGGGTTTTGAAATAACGACCTTTTTTTTTTTTTAATTTATGCACAGGGGAAAATGTCAAGTTTCAGTAATTGTTAACGATTGTTAGTGTTTAATAGAAATCAGAGACATAAGAATTTATAAATTATAAGAAAAGTAATTTGAAGTAACTTAGAAACTTCATGTTTACTTTCTTCTATATTCAATAAAAGAAAGTAATGGATTCGTAAAAATTTTCGACCTCGGGTTTTTGATGGGTTTTCACGTTTTGAGAGCTGTAGAATACGATTTGACTATTTTTAGAAAATGTCTGTCAGTCAGTCAGTCTGTGTGTGAGACAAAATTTTGTGGCAACTGTATCACAGGAACTACTATACAGAATTTCATACAAATTGGTATGTAGTTGCACCTTGACATTAATGAGTGCCTATCAACTTTTGGTAAAATTGTCTTACAGGTTGCGTTGCCATCCCGCTTTTTCTAAATTTTTAACAGGGTGATATTGGACAAAAATTTGTATAAATGTGCATAAAGAGAATCATTTTTCAGTAATCATTATGAAATTTACCAGAATTATTTATAATGGAGATAATCAACTGCGAAAATTTTTTTGTATGTGTTGGAGCCTCCCCTCCCCCTGGGGGGAAGCCCCCCCCCCTCGAAGGGAGTAAATTTTCATGATGGGTATATTTCAAAAGAGCTCGCCAATACCTTTAAAACGAATGGTTGATGCATCGATCTGCGATAATTTAAAATAAAGTTATCGATTTTTCGTTTAGGACAATATAGAAGAAAGTTTTAGTTTTTTGAAAAAACTAAGTAATGCCATTTACAGGATTTTAAGGCAATTATTGGAGTTTCTTCACTTTTATAATGAAAGATGGGACAAAATGTGACTCAATTAAGCAAAAATATAACGTATTTAAAAAATATGGAGTTACACCACTTTTACGATGAAGCGTCCATATAATGACTAAGAAGGCGCATACGCAAAAAAAAAGAGAAAATTATAGGATACTCTCCTCATGAGGCTATGTATGTTTATAAAAAAAAAAAAAAGTTCCGGTGGAATCGCTATATATTGTTCGTAAAAAAATATTGAAAAAGCCCGATTGGCTATTTATCTCTCGTTGGCGACACAATCAAAGCTGACGCAAAACTGTTTTTTGACACTCATTACAGAAATATGTGTTCCATACTGTTCATACTAAACTAATTTCATAAATTTTACTTTAAGTAAATACACTTTTATAACTACAATTTTGTCATATATACCTATTTATAAATAAAACTAACGATCGTATTATACAACGTTAATGTGAAATACTTAAACTAAGCTTAAGTTTTACTTGAGCTTTAAATATTATGGCTTAAAATAAAACAGTAGCAACATTTATTTATATTGCATAATAAATTTTAAAAAAAGTCCATAACTCTTTGCAAATGAAACAATAGTAAACGGCAATCACTTATCAGTGCACTATTTTGTGTTTTCGAAGAATACTGATTTAAGATAAAAAATTAAATTGATAAAAATTATTTCAAACTTAAATTCAACTCTCAAATTTTAGTATAGACTAGCTGGCTTCGCCCGCTAGCGGGTCAGTATTTTCAAATGAATCACTAAAATTAATGAATCACTAAGAGTAATTTTTAGTGTTAAGAAAAGAAATTAAAAAAAAAATCATTTCTGATTGGGTAAAAAGTCGGCCCGGGTCCCCACTGCCTTCGGCAGCGCAGTCCCGTGCGCGCTGTGCGCGCACAACTTAAGGGATACACGGGCTGCGCGCGCGTATACCTTCCCTGACCTTTCGTGCCCCCTAAAAAAATCATTTCTGATCGGGTAAAAACTCGCACCGGGTCCCCATTGCCTTCGGCAGCGCAGACCCATGCGCGCGCACAATTTAAATAGGGTTAACTTAAAAAAAAAAAAATACATTTGTATAACTGTAATTTTTGAACGGTGTATCTTTTCTTAGTTTATTCAAAATATAAATCAAATTTTAAATATATATATATTATTATTATTATAAAGAATTACAATTTTTAAGCTCTTAATGAGTTTAAATAGAAATCATAAATTAGGGGAGTAAAACAGGTCTTTGGATTAGCAAAAATGCACAAAAACAAATTTATTTGCATGAACATACGCTTTGTTAGTGAAAGATGCTTCAGTAGAAGATTTAATTCAACCCCCCCCCCCCCCCCCCACACACACACCAAGAATTTTTTTTCTCTCTACGATTAGTTACATTTTCCTTTTGTTTCTTCCAATGAAACAATTCAAGTAATTTATATATATATTTACATATTCAAAACTTTGTTTGGACACATTTAACCCGATCAAGTTATCTTGGGTCGTTGGAAACCCGAACTATTTTTCTTTTGTCTCATAATTCGGAATCCACATATTGAAGAAATGCCGATCCATTGAGTCCGTGATTTTTGTTTTTGTAAAAATACCATTCTAAAACTTTATTATGCAGTTTGAATTTTAAAAATATCTCAATTTTTTTAAAAGTTATGAATGTTTTAGTGAATGTCTGCATTTTTTGGAAGTTGAGTGTATTTTTGATGAAAAATAAAATATTTGTTTCAATTTTTTTTGCAATATTCATTGTCTGTCGTTAAAGTAAGAGTATTCAATTGTGTTGAAGAATTTTATCAAATGTTTTTCAATTAAAATTACGGATTCTAACATGCCTCGAGTCTTCAAGCGAGCCATGATAATCTGACACGGTTCTGAAAAAAAGCGATAAACTGATCGGGTTCAACTGCGACATGAATTTTAGATTTAACATTATGCCAGCATTTTACAGTCCTCTTCTAATAGTCCTCGTGAGATTGATGCTTCACATATTTATCAGGCAATTAGGTAGTACACTCATTTTCACCGAAATTTTGCGATATTTCCTCAGACGAAAGATATGCATCATCAGAAATGTTTTCAAATTTTTCCTAACTTACACACTCATATACGTTTTTACTTTCTTCTATATGTAATATAGAGAAAGTATTGGATTCGCGAAAATTTTCGACCTCCGTTTTTTGACGGATCTACACGTTTTGGGATGTCCTAAACACGAATTGATAGTTTTTTAAAAATGTCTGTCTGTCTGTGTCTGTCTGTCTGTATCATTTTTTTGTGGACGCTGTATCTCACGAACCAATGAATGAAATTTACCCAAACTTGGTATTTACTTGGAGGGGGGGGGGGGGGTAAATTTCGAAGATGGGTATCATTCGAAAGATCTCGTCAATACCTTTAAAACGAATGGTTGAACTATAAATCTGTGATAATTTAAAACAAAGTTATCGATTTTTTTTTACTTTTAACAAAAAAAAAAAATATATATATATATATATATATATTTTTTTTTTTTTTTTTTTTTTTAATATTGTTACTGATTGAATATGTATTACTTCTTACAAAAAAAAAAAAAATAAAATAAAATAAAAAAAACTTAGAAAAAAAAGTCGTTTTTTTTTTTTTTTTTTTTTTTTTTTATTGTTACTGATTGAATATGTATATAGGAAAATATAGAAGAAAGTCTTGTGGTGGCCACAACATACTAGTTTTAATTATTTCGACAATGTGGTTTTTTAATTTAATTTCTTCTTCTGTAACATTTGTGAATGTAATATTTTTTTTACAAGTATTGTTTATACAGCATCCAAACAACAATGTACGTGTTAATTCTCAAAGGCATTGTCTACAATGAAAAATTAAAATAAATTTAAATTTTTCAAATTGTAAAATTTATTTTAAACGCTGAATATTTACAATTTGCAAAATAAGGAAGACTTTTTTTTCAATTACCAGTTAAAAGTTATGTTGTGGCCACCACATGACTTTCTTCTATATTTTTCTATAAAAATTCACTCAGTAAAAATAATTTATTAAAATTATTTTTTAAAAAAATTATCTACCATGATAATTTTCCATTTTAGTGAAGTAGTATAACACTAAATATCATCCCCCTGCCACACACACACAATTTTTTTTTTTTTTTTTTTTTTTTTTTTTTTGTTAAAAATGAAAAAAAAATTGATAACTTTATTTTAAATTATCGCAGATCGATGGTTCAACCATTCGTTTTAAAGGTATTGACGAGCTCTTTCGAAATACACCCATCATGAAAATTTACTCCACTCGAGGGGGGACTTCCCCCCCCCCCCCAGGAGGGGTCACGAGGCTTCTACACACACAATTTTTTGTCTCTGTTAACTATCTTTATTACAAATAATTCTTGTAAATTTCATAATGTTTATTATAAAATAATTCTTTTTATGCACGTTTATACAAAATTTTATCCTATGCCACCATGTTAAAAATTTAGAAAAAGTGGAATGGCAACGTAACCTGTAGGACAATTTTTACCAAAAGCTGACAGGCACTCATTTATGTCAAGGTGTAAATACATACCAAATTGTATGAAATTCTGTGCAGTAGTTCCTGAGATACAGTTGCCACAAAATTTTGTCACACACACACAGAGAGAGACAGACAGACATTTTCTAAAAATGGTCAAATCGTGCTCTACAGTTCTCAAAACGTGTAAATCCATCAAAAACCCGAGGTCGAAAATGTTTACGAATCCAATACTTTCTTCTATTGAATATAGAAGAAAGTAAAAACTAAAGGTATGTGTAATTTAAATGTGTATTTGGCATGAAATTTAAATATTTACGACTCGCGAGATATTTTTTTTTTCTTTCAAAGCTAAAGTAAAATACTTTCAATAAAAGGCCATATGCATATGCTATATAAGCTTGTACGAGAAACAAGGAATTCTTTCATCGATTATTTTCAAACTATCATGAAAAACGGCAGTTTTTCTAGTGACGCAAGCGCAAAAACAAACGAACGCCACGACACTCAGCGGAAACGGAAAAACGAACGAAAACTGCGACACTTATATATACAGGAATTTTAAGATCAAAGTAACCGCTGAAAGCCGACACTTAATATCTCAGGAAATATGGGAGGTTATGTTCTGATATTTTCAAAATAGACTTTCACCTTTTGTCTGATCCTACCCTGAAATCCCTACATTTCTGCGGGCAATATATTTCGAGATATGAATTGGCTCATTTAAGTTGTAAATGGACGGCGTATGTAAGGAACAAATTTTTCTCGAATATGGCTCGAGCGAATTTAGTTTAATTGATATATGATATTAATCGCTTTTATCTGATGTGCCTGACATCTCCCTTTTCCCTAGGAAAACTCTTGTTTTTTTTATAACTCAGTTTAAAAATCGAACTATTTTTTACTCCGAAAATACCGTGATGCGGCAGTTTCGCGGACGAATTTCTTCTCTTCCATCTGAAATACTGAATATCAAATAATCGTTTTGGCTCCATCTATCGGGGAGCGTCAAAAATAAACACAAAAAATAAAATAAAAAATATTTTTCTTTTTTTAATATATATATTAAATGAGTTAT
Source organism: Salticus scenicus (assembly GCA_963930645.1). Lineage (NCBI taxonomy): Eukaryota > Metazoa > Arthropoda > Arachnida > Araneae > Salticidae > Salticus > Salticus scenicus. The sequence continues at coordinate 6,378,088 of OZ005648.1, read as the reverse complement.
TTATTTAGGTACTTGTATTTTATATGACATTTGTTTATCAAAAATATTCTTTGTATTTACATTGTTTTCATGCTGATACGTTGTTAACTTTCAAAATTGGTTCTATTTTAAAAGGTGATTGCAACAACAAAAAATTTTTTCTTTATTTTCATAAAAATGACAAATAATATGATAATCATATGCAAATATTTGTAATTTTTTCAAAATTAGGTGATAAATCACTTAAACTACGGATTGAAAAAATTCTTAAAACAGAATTTGAAAATAATTAATTTGCTTATTAAGTTTCTAGTATATATATAATATATAAATTACAAAATGTTAAGCTATAATAAAATTTTGAATAGATTAAGATTTTTTTTTAAATTAAATTCATAACAAACTATACTACTTAAATATTTACCAGTATAAAATTTTCACTTTTTAAAGATTTTTCTATTATTATTTATTTTTCTCTTTTAAATCAAATCTATACCTAAAACATTATAATAAGAAATAAATATAAATAAGAAATTTTTGTCATTTCTAAAATGTACTATATTATGCCTTTGTAATGTTGCATGTGTCCATCTTTTTTATCACTTTTTATAAAATTTTGAAATTTTATTTAGTTTGTTATTTTGTTCGAGTGTGACCTATAAAACAACACTTTTAATACAGTGTTATTACCATGCTCCTTTAATTTTGCGTTTTGATCATTAACCCCTAAAAAGTAATGATATCAATACAAAAAACCCTTAACGGGTTAAAAGTTTGTGACGCAGCATTGTACTTTATGGCTATAAGAATTAGAAATACGGGTGTTAAAAATAATGATATCAAATTTTCAGTGACGCTTTGATATTAATTAAATTATACATAGATTTTCTTATTTGAATTTGATTTTTCCTTTTATTTATATTTACAGTGTAAACGTTATTTTCAACATAAAATAATATATAGCATTTACTCATTGATACCTTTCCATTCACATCTCTTATACTATGAAAGCATGTGTTTTAAAAGAAATTATATGAAATTCCAGTAACGCAGTGGTGTTACATTAAGTGATTTGTTTTTAAATTTCTCTGCAATTATTTTGTTTTGCATATTAAAGTATATGTGCACATTGAAATATTGCTTTTAATTTTCAAATACGCTGTCAAATATATCACTTTCATTAAGCTTATATTATGTACTGAAATATATTTATTTCAATGAATTATTCTATCTTTTGCGTCACGCCATCCAAAACTGTAAGTAAAATATATGGAAATGTTTACTTTGTGTCATTTCATCCAAATAAATTGAAAATGCATGCAAATAGATATCGTGATGCAAAGAAAAAAACTGTGAAATTTTTTTCAGTTTTGGATGGCGTGACGCAAAAGATAGAATAATTCATTGAAATAAATATATTTCAGTACATAATATAAGCTTAATGAAAGTGATATATTTGACAGCGTATTTGAAAATTAAAAGCAATATTTCAATGTGCACATATACTTTAATATGCAAAACAAAATAATTGCAGAGAAATTTAAAAACAAATCACTTAATGTAACACCACTGCGTTACTGGAATTTCATATAATTTCTTTTAAAACACATGCTTTCATAGTATAAGAGATGTGAATGGAAAGGTATCAATGAGTAAATGCTATATATTATTTTATGTTGAAAATAACGTTTACACTGTAAATATAAATAAAAGGAAAAATCAAATTCAAATAAGAAAATCTATGTATAATTTAATTAATATCAAAGCGTCACTGAAAATTTGATATCATTATTTTTAACACCCGTATTTCTAATTCTTATAGCCATAAAGTACAATGCTGCGTCACAAACTTTTAACCCGTTAAGGGTTTTTTGTATTGATATTTACTACAGTGCTATTCAGTTATGCAAGAAATTCTTAAACGCATTAAAATTACTTTCGTTTGGAAAGAAAGAATGTTTGCTCGCCAAATCGCGTGCACTTTGTCTTTTTGCGCCAAATTACTCGAAGGAGTTTTATTTATTTATTTGTAGACTTTTTAGTAGGATTCCGCCGATAAATTTTACTGATCTTGTATTACCTATACAAGTAGTACATTTGTAATTTTTTCTCCCATATTCTGAGTATGCGCTTTAAGGAGACCTTCTTTGTAAGTAAGTCTTTAAAAGAAAAAATCTGGAGTGACTCCACTCGACTTTCCGAACATTGAGTAACTAACAGTTTTGTAGATAAAATAAAGAAAGAGGAATTGCTAAACAAACAAAAGAGAGAAAACCATAATAGAGTGTTTTTTTCTCCATATATCACACGAGGTTTTATTTAACGCTACTGAACTTTGAGCCCTTAGATCAGAATGATAAAGAATTTTTCGTTTTGTCCCTGTAAAAATCTATAGATGCTAGATTCACCAAAATGCTTATAGTTAGTGCAACAGTGATTTATAATATTCATACAAATTTTCAGCTCAATTGAATAAGGCGTTTAGATGCTATCGCACTTTTAAAAATTTGGTCTCATAGGCCATAATGATAAAGAATTTTTCTTTGTGTCCCTGTAAAAAAACTGTAGTGCTAGATTCACCAAAATCTATACAGTTGGTGCAAATGCGACCTATAACATGTGTACAATTTTTTTGCTCAGATTAATAAGGCGTTTAGACGCTATCACACTTTTAAAAATTTGGCCCCATTGGCCTTAATGATAAAGAATTTTTCTTTGTGTCCCTGTAAAAAACTATAAGTGCTAGATTCTCCAAAATCTATACAGATTGAGTATCTGTGACCTATAATATGGGTATAAAATTTTTGCTCAATTGAATAAGGCGTTTAGATGCTATCGCACTTTTAAGATTTTGGTCCCATAGGCCATAATGATAAAGAATTTTTCTTTGTGTCCCTGTAAAAAAACTATAAGTGCTAGATTCACCAAAATCTATAGGGTTCGTACTATGGTGACTTACAATATACGTACCAACATTCAGGTTAATCGAACAAAGCCTTTAGACGCTAGCGTGTTCACAAACATACACACATACACACATACACACATACACACATACACACACACATACATACATCATCGTAAAAATAGTGAAAACGGACTCAGGGGACCTCAAAACGTATAGAAACATCAAAATCTCGAATTCGGATTTTTGACATGATTACAATACTTTCCTCACTATAGTGTTCGGAAAGTAAAAAGTAAAAGTAAAATAAAAGTAAAATAAAAAGCTGAAAATTGATCACCTAAAAATTATGTAATTAAGTTTAATTATTTTGAAACACGTATAACAACAATGAATTAAATGCATTTTTAAAAAAACTTCTGACTTTTCATTTATTTTTTTAACCCACTATCGTTTTCCATCAAATAATCTGACAAATTTTAAGGCTCAATACCACGAAATGCATCTCAAGTTTACTTATAAAAAAGCATTTTTACAAGAAGAATGCCTTAAACACCCATTTTGGAAGGGGAGATATTCACAAAATAAAACGCATCAGAATGACATAAGCTAAAGAAAACTTTTCCGATAAATGCAATCTTTTCAAAATAATACTAGCATAAAATTCTCTTACCTTATTCTGTGAAACTTGCTACTCCTGTACGCAGATGATTCGTCTGTTTTTTTTTTTTTTTTTTTTTTTTTTTTTTTATACAGAACTTTCCGTATCAACAAGAACGCGTATATAATTTGTTTATTGATAACATATACATCAGATTTGTATACTTGACTTGTAATCCGCTTGTAGATCTTGCGTATTTAACTTATAAATATTTACATTCACACATCAACAAATAAATGGATTTAGTTTTTACAAGCACAAAAATCGTTTCCGTTTGGTTTGATGAGTACTGAGATTTATTGCTTGCCTCGAGAGCCGCTTATATCTCGAAAAATCCACACCACAAGGGTTTACAAGTTTTTATTATACAAGTACACAATATTTTTGAAGACATAAGACAACACAAACATCCATGCCCGCACCAGGATTCGAACCTGGGACCATAAGATTTCGAAACGATTTGCCGACCGAACCACCTGGCCGGCAAATCGTTTCCCATCTCGCTTCCTTTTATTGGTATCAAGGAGATAAACGAAGTAAAGCTACAGTCGGCAGCAAAATTATCCGAGCACTAGCGAAAATTCTTCTATAAAAAAAGTACACTTAATACTGTTTTGTTAAATAAATCCTTGTCGAATTAGACTGACTAAGCACATGATTCAACAAGGGTTTATTTAACAAAACAGTATTAAGTGTACTTTTTTTATATAGGAATTTTTGCTACTTGGACTGACTAAGAACTTGATTCGATAAGGATTTATTTAACAAAACCGTATTTAGTGTACTTTTTTTACATAGAAATTTTTGCTAGAGTTCGGACACTTGTGTTACCGACTGTATAATGCAGGCCAATGGTGATCTTCTTTGCACTACCGAATATCGCTGATATCAATTCAGAAACGATATATGTTTATAGTGACCAGATCAGAGTACTTTTATAACAGAGTAACGTTAAAAATCGCTACAGTCGGTAACAAAAGTGTCCGAACACTAGCAAAAATTCTTATGTAAGAAAAGTACACTTCATACGGTTTTGTTAAATAAATCCTTGTCGAATCCTGTTTCTAGTCAGTGTAAGAACATGATTCGATAAGGATTTATTTAACAAAACCGTACAAAGTGTACTTTTTTTAGATAGGAATTTTTGCTAGTGTTCGGACACTTTTGTTACCGACTGTACAATTATCCGTTTACGGATGCATTTTTTCATTCTTAATAAAAAACGGATTAAAAATAAAATATCAGTGATAATTAATTTATTTTCTGCAATTTTTCAGAACTTAGAAAAATGTCTACAAAGTAAAGGTTATCCTTAAAAAAATGGGGACATTTTGTCAGGCTATATACGTTTCAAAAGAAACAGATTTGGTTCTAAATGCCAGCAAAAGGCGACACTATTTGAAAGCTCTCTGCAACGATTTGTGTTTGGAACAACATCAAAGAAGCACTCAATCATCTGGTCCAGCTACCTAACTACAATTCAGGTTATGATAGTTCCAACCATCGACGAGATATTAGAGTAGATCCCGGACTAGTAACCATTTTGCTTACAAACATGACATCCTCACCATACTACCAATTCTTTCGCCAAACTATCGAGCAGATATACAGGGTGGCCATACCATAATTAAACTTGGCCTATTCAGAGAACTTTGTAGCTCAAACTAAAATGAATATTGAATCGAAAATTTTTATATAGACATTTCAAAAGATGCGCTCTAGGGATCTGCAATATATATATATATATATATATATAAATAATAGATAACGTAATAAAATTTAATCGTAAAATTTAGCAATTAATAGAACTAAAACAATAACAGCACACTAAAATATAGAACTGAATTTAACATAGAGGAAAGAATGACACAAAAAGTTGCGATATAGATAAGGAACCAATGAGTTACCATATTAACTAAAAATACTTACGCCGACCTGAAGGATAATAAAAAGGACCATTAAACTTGTGAAAGAGAAAAAAGATAAAAAAGATAAAAGATAAAAAAGATAAAAGATAAATATAAATATATATATATATATATATATATATATATATATATATATATTATTATTATTATTATTATTATTTAATTTCCCCTTCGAGGGGACATGCACCAAAATACCAACAAACTACAAATTTTAACACAAACTATTCATTACAAATTTTGTTTTGTTATTTGTTACAAGTTGCAGATTGTTTATGAATGGAGATCATATTCTTCAATACAGGCCCCATCTTTCATCTATAAAGTCTGCAGTCTATGATCTCAGTTGGTCGCCAGTGACCCTCCGCACATGCTTCGCTATACGGTCCTTCAAGTCAGGCAAAATTACAACATTCCTTTAAAAACCAAATTCTATAAATGGTCCCATAACCAAAAATCCCACGGGCCGCGGTAGCCCAGTCGGTAGAGCGCCGACCTCGTAATTGGAAGATTGCGGGTTCGGTACTCGAGCCGGCCAAAGACCGTCGTGTACACTAATGGTGGCTGGCTCACGTAAAATCTGTCGTGGCCGCAATGTCCTCCATGTTCACATCAAAAATTTTACCTCTGGGGTTCACCGAAGCGGGAGAGCCATCCCTTCCGTGGAGGATCAAAATTGTGATGGCATGTCTCTGGACTACCTCTAGGACCTAGGAGTGTGTCTCAGACCGACGCCAATTGCCCATCTGCGCAACACTGGTGCGACGTAAAACCCAACCATCCATCCATCCATCTAAAAATCCCACAGATTTAGATCAGGGGAACGGGCCGGTCAAGGAGAAGAAAATGGACGGATAAGCACTCTGTCATCTGTAAAATTTTGTAATAAAAATATTTGCAAAATGAAAGAATAACAGTTTTAAACATCGATATGGCTTGAAATATACCACGTTTATTTATTACAAAACTTTTCAAGCATTTTGATGATAATTCTTGTTTGATTTTTTGATGTATGTCCCCTCGGAGGGAAAATTTTAAAATTTTATTTATTTATTTATTTTCAGATCCCTAGAATGCTTCCTTTGAAATGTCTATATATACAAATTTTTGACTCAATATTCATTTTAGTTAGAGATGCAAAATGCTCTGAATAGGCCAAATTTAATTATGGTCACCCTGTACAAGTACAGTCGGTAACAAAAGTGTCCGAACACTAGCAAAAATTCCTATGTAGAAAAAGTACACTTCATACGGTTTTGTTAAATAAATCCTTATGGAATCATGTTCTTACACTGACTAAGAACAGTATTCGACAAGAATTTATTTAATAAAACCGTATGAAGTGTACTTTTTTTACATAGGAATTTTTGCTAGTGTTCGGACACTTTTGTTACCGACTGTAGAGTACGGATTCCCCAGCCAGTAGGCTGGGTCTCCATAGCCAGTAGGCTATGGAGAAAAATTGCCGAAACATCACTGCGATTTTTGCGCATTCTTTTGACGACAATCGCTTTCTTGGCAACAGTTTCTTGGGATTTTGCATGTTTTAAATGGTTTGTTCCTCTTACCACCCAAACTCCAAATATAAGTCAAACAGAACACCTATGAATCAATAACAAGGATTAGATTGCTTGCTTTTCATTTCAGCTAGTGCAGATTGTGGTTTATGTTTAATTTACACCCAATCGGAATATAAAACAGCGATAACAAAGGTGAAGGAAACTTGCCTTGGTGAAAGTGGAATGTTGGTTTGGCGAATGAATTGGTGGTATGGTGGGGATGTGATGTTCGAAAGCAAAAAGGTTACTAGTCCGGGGTCTACTCTAATATCTCGTCGACGCGCCAAACCGGCGTTCCACTTCCACGAAGGCAAGTTTCCTCCAACTTTGTTATCGCTGTTTTATATTTAGATTAGGCGTAAACTAAACAAACATAAACCACAGCCTACACTAGCTGAAATTTAAAGCAAGCAATCTAATCCTTGTTACTGATTGAAAGCTGTTCTGCTTGACTTTTCTTTGGAGTTTTGGTGAAAAGAGGAACAAACCATTTAAAACATTCAAAATCCCAAGAACCAGCTGCCAAGAAAGCGATTGTCGCCAAAACGAGGCACAAAAACCGCAGTGATGTTCCAGAAATTTTTCTCCATAGCCAGTATAGGGAATCCATACTCTACTAGCACAGTCGGCAGCAAAATTATTCGAGCAAAATTATTATAGCCATAATTTCTATGTAAAAAAAGTACACTTAATACTGATTTAAGAACATGATTCGACAATGATTTATTTAACAGAACAGTATTAAGTGTACTTTTTTTTACATAGGAATTATTGCTAGCGCTCGAATAATTTTACTGCCGACAGTATACCAGCTCGATGGTTCCAACCCGCTCCCCAAAAATATCAGGAGGTTCCTTCATGCCCCGATGGACAGAGGAAGAGTTGTCTGAAATGTCGAAGCATGAAGAAGGTTCGCTATTCAAAATACAATTGTGTGAAATGTTCTGAAGTATTTTGTTTGAAATATGCCTGCATGATATGTGACAAATGTTACAATATCGCTTTTCAACAAAGTTTAGTGATGTGAGACGAAGACTAATCATGAAGAATTACTTTCTGATCAGATTACTCCCTCTTGATTTTGTGAAGGAACTTTGTGGCTGCATGTTTTATGTTTGATTGTCATAAATGTTATACAAGGTACCAAAGTTTCCAAACGTTCTGCTTCTTCATGTTACCTACTTACTAAAATTTTACGCGATATAATTATTAATAAGCTATATGTTAATTCTAATAAGTTTCTTACATTCATATTTTTTACAATCCTATTGTGATTATTATAAGTCTGAAAAATGTTCTTACAATCATCATTTGTAATTATTATAAATCTGAATTTTGTGATTATTATAAGACTGATTTATATTTTATGATTATTGTATATATATTAAGTCTGAAAAAAGTATGATGTTACAGAATTGCACTAGTTACGTGTTAAGCTGCTAACAAGAGTCTAAGAATACTGTGAACAAGTTACCTACTAACAAAAGCTGTTGCAGAAAATGTAAAATTTTGTTCTTGAGAATCAAATAAAACAATGTTTGAATAAGTAGTCTAGTTTTTTTTAAGCTTTCCCACAAGCATGAGCAGAAATTTAGTTTTTAATCTAACAGATACGGCGCGCTCGGTCGTGTGAGGATATGTACCGCGCATGCAGAAGGTTAAATAAAGACCAAAAGTAGTTTCTTATGCTTGTTTTAAATGCCTTTTTAAACAGTACACTTTCGATTCTCCTTTTTTACATTGTCAAACAGTGCGAACAGATTTCAGAAAGGTTCTAAAATTAACCTCTTGAACTGAAATGACGAGTCCAGCTCGTCATGAACTTCCCGACACTAATTATGTTCTTATATGTATATATAACAATAAACATTCATATAAATGTGTGAAACAAATATTATTTTTAATAATAACAAATTATTTGAGCAACAAAACCGTAAGTTTCTATATCAATCCCTCCTCTTAAAACTAAGAAAATTAAATTGTCTGCATGAACAGTGCTGACTGAAAATAAATTGCAGTTCAAGGGGTTAATTTTCATTGGTAAATTTTATATATATATATATATACAATTTAATAAAATAGGTCGAATTTTTCTCTTGTATCAGTCCGAAAAGGAATCAAAATTTTTATTTTATATAAATCTTTAAGTTGATCATGATCATTCATCATGAATAATTTGCAAAATTCCAAAATAAATTTCTCAACTTTTCAATGCATATAGTTAATTAAATAATAATAATAATAATAATAACAATAATATCAAATAAAAATATCGGATTAATTAGTTGTAAATTTGTGTCATTTCCAGTATTTAGGAAACAAATAATATAGTTTCTAGTATAGTTTTTGGTAATGATAGTAATGATAGTAATAATTAAAAAACTATTTTTTTCCTAGTTTGAGTAAATTTGATTAGCAGATAGTGTATTCTAATAAGAGCTTTCTAAAGACTTTTTCAATACAATTTTTTGCCGAAAGAACGAGTCTTTGTACAAGCTTCTCCAGAAGCTTTTCGTATTATAAATTTGAAGTCAATCCTTTTTCCACTGTAATAATTTCTTACAACGTAATTTTTATTAAATCCTGCAACTGTCGCAATATTTTATAACTATTTTGAAGATTCTATTACTGCCGCTGTAGATAATCTTACAAATGGACAATATTCCTGTGACGTCACAGTAGGTAAAATCGCCGAACACGTGGCCGATATCTTGTAAACAAATTAGATTCAAGATGCCATTTTATTGTTACGCATAACATTTTCCCAAATATTTCTCCAGTGAAACTTAATAATCAGATATCTGTTCAAACAAGAACAAAAGAGAAATGTAAACAACTGAATCGAACGATAAAGTTAAGACCATTCCATATCGTAAAATTGCAGAACATTTCATGTATACACACACACACACACACACACACACACACACACACACACACACACACACACACATATATATATATATATATATATATAATGAATAAAAGATTAATAAGAACATTTTATACACACACACCTATATATAGACATCGAAGCTTAAATAATTAGAATTTCAATCACTTTAATAAAGGAATTTATTGAATGGAACACCCATTTAAATTTGTTAACATCGCCACAGTTCACATGGCAACTTTTAATATTACATATGTTGATTAATATTAAAGTATATTACTAAAACTGGATTAAAAACAAAACAAAGGTATCACTCTATCACTCTTACTTCAATTTCATATAATCTATAACTCTTATAAATAAAATTGCAAGATAAAAATTTGCATGCCACAATGCTTTGTTATGGTAGAATTGAGGATTGTTTGCTTAACCATAGCTGATATTCTTATAGCCTCGAACCCAAAGTGGGAATATGGTCCATTCCACAATTTGATGTGAATCTTCGGAAAGCTTTTAAAACACAGCTGAATTCATAACAATTTCGAGGTGAACTGCTCTTGACTGCACGAGTAAGAAGAGCAACATAAATTTTCTTTTTGTTTTGGAAACTAAGAAGACCTAAATTAAGAGCGAGCAACTTTAACGCCGCAATAGATCGATGCAATAAGCCATTAATGACAATCTGGGAATCACCTGTAAGGATGGTCCGAAGGCATACCATCATAATATTGATCCTATGCAGATCCATCCTCCGATTTGGTAGGCCTGCACCTGTTCTTAAAGTCAAGCACTTTGCGATGCAGAACAGATTAACGAGAGCCAAGAAATTCTTTGACAAACTTTGCCACAACCTAGGTACTTTCTCAGACACTAAAAGAGAGAGAGACAACCCTCCCAAGTATTAACCACAATCAGTGCTGCTTCCTTTTCCGTGGGAAGGAAACTGAACTAGTCTCTAATATAGTCTGGGAATTGTAAAACCTAGCAAATTTATCCCCGTGACCCGTGACTTTGAAATTCAGTGCTTCGTTATGTATGGGAAAATAAATGACATTTCTTGCAATCGAATTTTCAAAAACTGAAGCATCATCCTATAATTTGCTTTATAAACAACGAAGAAAAATTATGCAACTCGCAGACATTGTGAAACACTTACAATTTGTAACCGTTATAGTGTTTAACCGTCCACTTCGATGGAAATTGTGAAAAATGCATAAAATATCTATAAATTCGCTTCGGGTAAAATATCACAGCAAATTTTCACATGTTTCATGTGATACATTATGAGATATATGTAATATCCAGTTATATTCCCTAATGCCTCTAGATATTTTTATAGGGCCTTTTAAGCCAATCATTAATGTTAATCTTATAATATTCTATAGCAAATATGTTTTTGTGTACTTGAATAATGTATTTAATTACGTTATATTTTGCGCAAGTGCTTAATGTATTTTGAACACAAACCTTTATGAAACACAATGCATCCGAACTCTTTTGTGAGTCTCTCTACACAAACAAGTACAGTCGGTAACAAAATTGTCCGAACAATAGCAAAAATTTCTGTATAAAAAAAGTACGCTTAATACAGTTTTGCTAAATGAATCCTTGTCGAATCCTAGACTGACTAAGAACAGGATTCGACAAGGATTTATTTAGCAAAACAGTATTAGGTGTACTTTTTTTATATAGGAATTTTTGCTAGTGTTCGGACAATTTTGTTACCGACTGTAGTACTGCGTTTTCAATAAAAATAATGCTACAATGAGCCTAAATAACATATATAACTTTTAAAGGACTCAAAATACATTTATGAAAATAATCGCATGCATAGACAAACGGATATATAGGTAGATAGATGAACTGAATTCCTAGTCAACAGTGTTAAAAACGGAGACTCTGGCATTGGTTTTTGAAAAATGATATAAACAAATGCAAAGTTCTCTAGAATACATGTAAAAATGAATTTATTTATTACTATTTAAATGCAGCATTGTATGAACTCATTTATGTCTTTCTTTCCTTTAAGATTTGTGTTGTCTCTCATTCAAAAAACGTAAAATTTCAGTCGAACACAGCACACAGACGATTTCCGTTTTGCCATCCAAAGCATTTTCGCTCGAAGCACCCCATTAGCACACGATTTAAATGCGGAGACAGTATTCCCTCAGAACGACACGCAAGATGTTCCTTGATTTATAAAATCCGTACTGCCACCGCACCCCACCGTTTTTCTTATTTAAATCCGATCAGCTCTGTTTTAGTTTATGGCAGTGTCAACTGCCGGGAGTTTCGTGGCCAGAATAATGTTTTCAGGTTCACTGAAACAGGGTAACAACGAGTGCTTTTGTTTGAAAAATAATGGCTGGAAATAAATGGTGGAATTGTTTGATGGGGGGAATTTTGGAGTTTCTCTCACTCAAGGGTTATTTCGGGTTCAAGTTGAAATAAAAACAATAATAAAAGGTAATTTTGTAGATAAAGTTTTTTTTTTTTTTTTTTTTTTTAACGAATACGTTATATACGAAGACAATTTTAACACTATTTTATGTTTATTTGATTTTCTTAAAATACTTTAGCTCCTCTACAATAAAGTAAATTATTTATATTGATTATTTTATTTTCTTATTTAGTATTGTCTTTTAATTAAAAAGAAAACTGACCAGGCCATGATTCGAACTTGTGTCCTTACATAACGTACTAGTGCTCAAACTAAGCGACTCGGACGATATCTGACTAACACTAATCGCTCAAACGAATGATATATATATATATATATATATTTATTTATTTATTTAATCTGTTTCGCAACTGGATGAAATGTATCAAAGTTTAATTTTAATATTTATAATATTAAATTTCATTCGTAAGACTGCGTACAAAAAAAAAAAAAAATCCTTTTTTTCCAGAGACGATGAGTAATACCGATCGCATAGCTCAGTGGGTCGAGCATTGGCACGTTATGTCATGTAAGTGTCAAGTTCGATTTCTGGCTTTGTCATTTTTCGTCTAAAATTTAATCAAAGAGGAGGGTTAAAATGAATCCAAAAATTTGACGCCGGCAGACAGTTTTTCCCCTATGGAACCTGCCTTTGGAGAGAGGTTATTCAGAAAATATTTTAGTAGCGTATTGCCATCGACTTTGAACTTATGTTTAAAATTTGAGTAAAATAATATGGGCAGAAATGCTTTCAAAATTAATCTTAAAATTTGCCCCAGGCCGACCGACTCTTGCCCCTGTAAGCTGGCTTCTCGGCTCCTGGTGTGATATATCCCTGAAAGTGCTTGCATATTGTATTTTCATCGATGAATTCATTAAGACGACATAAGTGCATTAAATGTCATCCACAAAATTTGACAGAGGTAGACAGATATTTTGCATTGTAACCTGCCAATGGCAAATAAATCCCAGAAAATGCTTGCATTTTCCGTTGTCATGGACCATAAACTAGTATACAAACACTGATCATAATAGGTTCGTTTGAAAGTGGGTGAAAATTTGACAGCAAGATTTGACACAGATAGACAGAACAACCAAGTTGAAAAAAAAAATTTAAAAATGAGGGTAATAAGTATGAATGAAGTATGTACGGACAGACTTTGGCTCTCAGAGAGATATAGTATCACTAGAATAGCATTTAGTAGTAGAATAGTTTAGTAGTTGAAGTTTTGTTTTACCAAATGTAATTTTACTTTATTACTTTTACTTCCCAAACATACTATGTAAGGAAAGTATAGTAATCATTAAAAAAAAAAAATCGGCTTTGAGACTTTGGCTTTCAGAATTTATACATTTTGAGGTCTCCTGAGTTCATTTTAGCTATTTTTACGGTGATGTATGTATATGTGTATGAATGTAAGTGAACACGATAACGTCTAAATGCTTTAATCGATTCAGCTAAAAATTGATATGTTTGTTATATGTCATCGTAGCACGAATCTGAATTTCAATGATTCTAGAATTTATAGTTTTATACAGACACACACACACACACAAAAAAAAAAAAAAAAAAAAATCTTTATCATTATGGCCTATGGGCTCAAATTATTTAAAGTGCGATAGCATCGAGATGCCTTATCCGATTGTGCTGAAAAGTTAGATACAAATTATAGGTAACCGTCGCACGAGCATATAGATTTTCGTGACTATAGAACTTATAGAATTTTACGGGAACACAACGAAGAGTCTTTATCATTATGATCTATGGGCTGAAATGATTTCAAATGCAATAGCGTTAAATTAAAGAGCTCTATGGACGAAAAAGTACTGAAACACACCATTGTAATTCTCTTTTATGTTTATTGAACGACTTCTCTTTACCTTTTTTTATTTATACAACCATTAACCAACCGGAAAGTCGAATAGAGTCACTCCAGATTCTTTTATTTCTACACCTCTGTCTAATATTCTTAACCTCAATTGGGATACATAAAACATAATAAAATAAACATAAATGGACATCTAATGTAATAAAACATTATTTAATATTTCTTGCTAGTTATTTCTAATACAAATAAAGTATTAAAAATAATTCTAAATGTATTAGAAAATATCATTAGTTACGACAAATATAGAATTACATCTATAATATTCTTTTTAAAAATGCTTATTTAAAGCTTTGTTTTAAACATGAATCAATGTATTGAAATTCAAAATAATTTTTTGTTAAATAATTTTGTAAAAATATTTTATCAGAAAAAATCTGGTGTGAAACAACCACACGACTTCCATTACCCGCTATTACATGTATTATATGCATTTTTGAGAGAGAATGTGATCAGAAAACATAAAAGTGACCAAAAAAAAAAAAAATCGTTAGAGCCGTTTTTGAGATACCAACTTTTACAAAAAATCAATTATTGAGCGGAAAACAATAATTACATACAAGAGCATATTTAAAAGTGAGTTAAAATGGCGAGTTTGAAAAAAATCCGTACAACCGTTTTTAAAGGAACGCCTTTGCGATGCCTGAAATTGAGCTATTTATACAGGACGCCTATCAATTTTCATGAACTAACCAACTATATCATTCGAAAGGATATCTGATAGAGTGTTTATATAGCAAGTTTGAAGAAAATCGTTAGAGCCGTTTTTGAGATACGGACTTACGGTCCCACTTCCGGTTTCCGATGTCCCATTTCCGGTTAAACTCAATTATTGACAAGAAAACAATAATTACATACAAAAGCATATTTAAAATTGAGTTAAAATGGCGAGTTTGAAAAAAATCCGTACAACCGTTTTTAAAGGAACGCCCTTGGGAGGCCTGAAATTGAGCTATTTATACAGGACGCCTATCAATTTTCTTGAACTAACCAACTATATCATTCGAAAGGACATCTAATAGAGTGTTTATATAGCAAGTTTGAAGAAAATCGTTAGAGCCGTTTTTGAGATACGGACTTACGGTCCCACTTCCGGTTTCCGATGTCCCATTTCCGGTTAAACTCAATTATTGACAGGAAAACAATAATTACATACAAAAGCATATTAAAAATTGAGTTAAAATGGCGAGTTTGAAAAAAATCCGTACAACCGTTTTTAAAGGAACGCCCTTGGGAGGCCTGAAATTGAGCTATTTATACAGGACGCCTATCAATTTTCTTGAACTAACCAACTATATCATTCGAAAGGACATCTAATAGAGTGTTTATATAGCAAGTTTGAAGAAAATCGTTAGAGCCGTTTTTGAGATACGGACTTACGGTCCAACTTCCGGTTTCCGATGTTCCACTTCCGGTTTTTCAATTTTCACCAAAATTTGGAAATTTCATCTGTAGGCCAGACGTATTTCAATTCTAAAGTTTCGTAGCTCTATCTTTATTAGTTTATGAGCTATAATAGCCAGACGATTCTCCACATACATACATACACACACACACACACATACATACACACTGACCAATTGCCAAAAACCACTTTTTTGGACTCAGGGGACCTTAAAACGTGTAAATCAGGTGAAATCTCGATATCGAATTGACATCTGGGTTTGTAACAAAAGAATTCGGCTAAACCCCCGTCCTGGCTAGGTGGCTCCACGTAAAATTATTGCATCATAGGACTATGGATTGAGGCTTGTACTATTGAATTCCAAGACAGAAAGTTCTATTGTCAAAATAGTCAAAATATTAAAATTATTATTTTTTAAAGCTTCGGAATAGAGAGGTGAAGCGATTTGTCATCTTGATGAATCCGGACTTTTTTCTTGTTTTCAGTTCCGGAGTTTTTTGATTTTGAGTTATGTCGACATCAGAATCACACTTTGTTGCATCCTGATTTATTTCATTTCGCTTTGGCTTTAGATTTTTCGGGACGTATTTTTCTTCATTTGTGATTTGTAGTGATCCAGACGTATTCGTTGGTAGCTTCAAGGCTGCAGCTCGAGCAATAAACAATGAATTTAAGAAAAGGATCTTCTTTTGGAAAGCTTTCACTTGCCAAATATCGTTCTTACTTGCTTTAAATTCTCCGAAACCTCCAATCAATCGATGTTTCAACGCTTTCTGTACTGCTGGCCTGTTCTGCGGATTAAGATCGATGCATCCGGTTATAAAATTTCTCATATATCTGAGAGTCTTGTGTCCCACGTTAGACATCAAGAATGCAAGATTTACACACTTCTTGAATTGATTCGCCCCCAAAATAACAAATATTACCGGATACATGTCTTTCGCCCAAGTTGGATTTCGATCCTGAAATTTTACTGTTTTGCGAATCTTCTTCTTAGTAAACAGCTCTGCAGCGAGGATTCCAATGGTATACATATCAAACTTATATCCATCCACGACAGTTCGTCTGTTATCTTTCAGGATCACGGCTTGTGGAGGTCTATAAATAAATGGAGCACCATAATTGTCCACAGCTGCATCAGTGCGCACCATACATCCAAAATCTGATACTACTGCTACATCGGAATCGGTAATCAAAACATTTGAAAGCTTCAAATCTAAGTGGCAGAGACTTTGCTGGTGTAAATAGGCGACTCCTTTCAGTATTCCGCGAAGCCAAGATAGAGCTCGCTTGAGACCATTTCTTTCAACGTGTAGCATAGAGTTTTCCAGTGCTAAGCCAAGAGTACCTCGGTGTTTCGGCGTCAAAAATACACATGTGTGGGGTTTTGGCAAGTAATAACTCTCTAGAAGAGGAAGCACATTATCGTGAGACAAAGATGACCACAGCTTTCTTTCAGAATCTCTTACTTTTTCTTGCAATACTATCTTAGCTGCAACAATTTCTTGAGTCGATCTTTTCTCAAGTGCGACGACAGTTCCGAAAGTTCCAGAGCCTAGATCACTAATCCACTTAAAATTATTCTTCTCTAGAATGGAAATCGATCGTTTGATGGCTGATGATCGATACAGATTTTGCATCATTTTTTCGTCCAAGATTTTACGCCTTGTATTTTCCATAACTGAATATTTGTCAAAAATCACTTATTGATTCTACTTTAACTATTTTTGAAAGAATACTTAGTTTTTTAGTAATTCGTAAAAATTCGTTCAAAAACTTTTTAAGTAATGATTGAAGAAATCTTTCTTGTAAAATTATTTTTCATATTGTTGAAAAATATTAACAATGTTTACTTACGTACTTTAGTATTCGATGTTTTCTGGTTATTCATTGTTGGTTTCAGCAATGTTACATGAATTGTTGTTATTTTGCTTGTTAAACTGCTAAATTGTTTCTTGGAGAACTCTAATAACACGTGTCTATTTCAAAAGAGAGTGTGTGTGTTTATTTATACGCTATCTACCAAAGTATTTGGACACTTTCGAATTGAGACGTTTTGTCAAATATCTAGAAAAGCTCTTTAGGAATCATCTTGGAATTTTGGTAGTGCAAAGAACACGTTATACCTCATATATTTCAGCAAAAGTTGTGTCCTGAAGAGGAAAAAAGGACCAGTAAAAAATGAAACAAAAGATAAAATTTTTTGGATTACCCTGTAAAAAGTAATAATTTAAATGCGTTTTGATTTTAGCATGTGATTAAGAGGACATTTTTCATTATAGGTATAAATTTTTATGAAGCTACTACATATATTCCTGGCGATATATATATATATATATTGCAAACATTTTTTTCACTTTTTTAATTATAACACGTAGATTAAATTATGCAAATGAAATTTTTTTTTAAAAATAGCGCATGCGTAGTTAAAAATTATTTAGCAAAAACGCTCATATTTCACAAGATATTTAATATTTTTACATTCTGATTTCAGTATGCTGTGTGTAATGTAGTATGCCAAATTTCCTAAAAATGGCTTTGCACTGAGTCTAATACCCTACGTGTTATAATTTAAAAAGTGTTTTTTTTTTTTTTTTTTTTTTTTTTTTTTTTGGGGGGGGGGGGGTAATTTTTTTTTAAAAGATTGTTATATCTCCATGAATATGTGTGGTAGTCTCATATAAATTTATGCAGATAACGAGAAAAATCTTCATAATCATATGCTACAGACAAAACGCATTTAAAGCATTACTTTTTACAGGGTAATCCAAAACATTTTTACTTTTGTTTAATTTTTTACTGGTCCCTTTTCCTCTTCAGGACACAACTTTTGCTGACATATATGAGGTATAACGTGTTCTTTACACTATCAAAGTTTCAAGATGATTCCTAAAGAACTTTTCTAGATATTTAACAAAAGGTCTAAATTCGAAAGTCTCCTAATACTTATTGGTAGATAGTGTATATAGGCAATTAATAATTTCATTAAAAGGTCATTTTTATTGTCCTTTTTTTTTTTTTCCCCTTTAAAATGTTCAACATTGATTGAATTGCAATTAAAAAAAAAAAAAAAGAAAGAAACTATATTTTATTGTATTAAAGCATTATAAGTAGAGAACGGATTATATGCACTTAAAACTAGTTGGCATAGGTGGACTCTACTCAGTTCCCCATCCTATTTATGTTCTCATAAATTTCTAGTGCGAGACATATTATAATCACGTTAAAAGAAATGAATTTGACCAAAGCTTGATACAGTGACAGAATGAAATCCCCGCCTAATAGGCTAACCACCGTTCACTTCGATATATTTATCTTATTCTAATCTATTAATTTATTTTATCGGGGTCAATTCCGTTGTTTAGTTTTCATGCTACTATTTCTAATGCAATAATCATCAAAATTCATATTTGTATGAAAAATTTACAATTTCGCTATGTTGATAAAATCGTAAATTACGAATAATTTACGAAATTTCCATATTAGAATATTTATATTCAATCATGTTCAAACAAATATCATAAATGTAATTTTGAAGTTGTCTAATGTATTTAGGATCCTCACAATGTAAGTTTATGCTCAATTTTGCCTTATTCTGACATGTTAAGTAAATCGTAAATTCCAAATAACTTACGAATTTTTTTAAATTGGAAAAATCATAGTCTACGATATTCATGCTAGTATCCTCAATAATACTTCGAAAGTGGTTTGACATCTTAACGATGAAAATATCCCTCAAGATTGACGTTTATGTGAAATTTTGCTCTATTCTGCCATGTTAAGAAATTCGTAAATTTCCAATAACTTACGAAATTTTTATATTGGAAAATTCATAGTCGTTAATATTCCTGCCAGTGTCCTAAATAATATTTATAAAGTAGTCTGACATCTTTACGATGAAAATATCTCTCAAAATTGACGTTTATGTGAAATTTTGCCCTATACTGCCATGTTAAGAAATTCGTAAATTTCCAGTAACTTGCGAAATTTTCAAAGTAGCCTATTTATAGTTACTGATGTTCATTCCGGCATCAAGACTGAAATTTTAAAACTGGTCTGACATTTTTACAGTAAAAAGTTTCCATTTAATGCGCGTTTAAGTGAAATTTTGTCCTATTCTCCCGTGTTAAGAAAATCGTAAATTTCTCATAACTTACGAAGTTTTTTAATTCGAATGTTGCAAATGAATAGGGTTCTTGCCAGTGTCGAAAGTAATATTTTAAAACTGATCTTACCTCTCTGCGATCATTTGTTCGTGAGATATCGTGTTAAAAGACTAACAAACTAACGGACTAACACACTAACGGACTAACGGACTAACACAGTAACAGACAAACTACAGACAGACACCATACAAATTTTGTCATTTTCGGATTCCTCACACCTGAAAACATCTAAAAAAGTGAAAAAACCGAGGTCGAAAATTTTCACGATTACCTAAGTTCCCCGTATCTATAGTATGATGGGGAACTAATATTAAATAGTTTCAGAGATATCCTGCGCGTAAATGGTCGTATCCCTTTTTTCTTTTTAAGTTACTTACTGTTTAAAACTATACAAAAAATAAACTTATTTTTCCTTCATCAGAATATAAAATATATACAGTAACCGCCGCTTAATCTGATCAAATTGCCAGAACCGGAATCAAATCAAACTACTTTTAAAGCCGCTGCTTCATAAAATCAGCATCACCGATTAATAAACTCAAAAATATCTATTCAGCAGCAAAAAATATCATTTATACACACTCAAAACTAGTTGGCATAGGTGGACTCTGCTCAGTTCCCCATCATATTTATGTTCTCAGAAATTTCTAGTGCGAGACATATTACTAGTGGATCTGCAGATCAGGAGCCTCAACGTCCTATTTGCATCAGACATTATTCAATAGGTCATTTTTATTTATTCCTTATTATATAATAGTATATATTGATTCGATCGACTTATTACCAAAATCAAATACATTCCTGAGGGGGGCGGCAGCCCCCCTCAACCCCCCGTTGTATCTCTCTTTGTATAACTATTTGTATATGATATAAAGTGTTACGAAATTGTAAATAATTGCATTTATTTTTGTATAAATTCTTTCAAAGAGGTTTAGTAAGTTGATAAAATGCTAATTTTGTGTCTTTATAGTCGTTTTAGCGTTAAAATAGCCAAATTTTCCTTTAAAAACGCATTAAAAAGCTCCTATAAGGGAAGAAATAAATTTGGCGCCAAATTTGGCGACTATTTCCCTCCTTGGCGATTTTTTTTGGCGATCTTGGCGAGAAAATCCTTATTAGGGATATACCAAATACGATTTTTTTTTAATTTTTATTATTAATAGGAAAAGAAATTGAAACACAACAAACCCTCCTTTATCGTTCATTGTCGAAGATTTGCAGCACATTTACAAATTAAACACGCCCCATAACTTATCTCCATAACAATTTCAAGGAACGTATTCTTCAAAGCGCAGTAATAAGTTACAAATTTGATTTGAAAAGATATATATTTTTTTAATTATTAAAAGGCAATTTCTAGTTCTTATTTTGAAATTACTATAACTCATAAGGTTTAAACGGAAAGATTTTAAATGTATAAGAACAGCATGAACTTTTGGCAAAGTAATGACGATTTTCCTCTAAGAAAAGCGCATGAGAATTTGGAATGCGTTTAATTTACTTATATCGACGGAACAACTAATTAATTATCTCTCAAAAATTAATTAATATTGTTTACTAATTCCATTATTCGTTACCTTTTAAAGTTTTTTTTTTCCCAAATTCAGGGAAGTAATACCTCTTCCTTAAGTGCAGGAAAGTTCGCCGGATATAAAAATCAACCGCTTAATAAAATCACTTTGGCTCAGAACGAATGTGATTCTAATAAGCGGCAGGAACTGTATTTTAAATTATAATACTTCAATTTATAGTCGATAAAAAAAATTATGGTCATAGAGCAAATACATTCTGAGAAGTTAAATGTAAAAGATGATGATGATTATTCTTGCCTATTTTTCACTTATAAAGGTCGTATATCCCCTTAAAGTAAATGTAAGCAAGTCTTTTTCTCGCTCGTTGCCATAGTTGGTTAGAGCGTCATGCTAAAAACACGATAGTCGTAAGTTCGATCCTCGAAGGGCCGATGCGTTAATTTTTGCAGATAATTAATAAAAATGGTAAAAGAAAATTTTCATTGTCAACTGATAAAAAGAAAATGTTCATTGTCTATATAGTATCCTAAGAATTTTTGAAGAGTTTTTCTAGAAGCACATTTTTTTTTTTTTTAATACAATGTTTTGAATATATTCCTTGGTGAAGTTTTGATTATTAATGCCTTCTCATTTTTAATGGATTTTTTTTTTTTTTTATCTTATCTGTCTTTTTGAGACTTATACTCTTACAAAGTAATAGATTATATTTTTTTTTATGTATATAAATTTTATGTGTGTGCGTTTATGTGTTTATTAAAAATTACAAAAGAATTTTTTACAAAGTAATATCTAAGATTAAAAAATCCTTTTAAAATATAAACATTTTCTCTTTGTTTTCAACATAAAACAAAAGTGATTCTTTTGAAACATTTTCAAAGAAACAGTTATAAAATGTTTAAATAAAAAATATCTAGAAATATTTTTGCATAATACTATAAAACAATCGTTGAGGGTGAATATATATATATATATATATATATATATACTCACACATATACATACAAACATAGGTATATAAACATTTTTAAAATGTTAGAGTGAAACTGATATTTCCACGTTCTTTCAAAACAAAAAAATTTCTAAATGAAAAGAGGCGTACAGAGTTTTTCGAACTGCTCCCTTTCCTTCAAAGAGTGCTAAATATTTCAACGTGATTGTTGACTTTTCATTTCCGCGCATTGTTCTTCTCTGACGACATAGCTCTTTTACAGCATAAACCAAAAACCTGTGGAACTGTTTCTTTTCTATATTACCAGAAAAAACCTTCTGAGATGAGGCTGTCTGTCGGTTGCCACGTAACCTGAATAAGAAAAATGCTGAACTCAACAAAATCGGAAACATCTGGAGCTCCCTTTACGTTTGATCTAGGGCTCAAGTGGAGTTTCCTCCAGGAGTACGGGGGGGCCGTCTACACCGATTGGTATTCAAAAACCATTTATATGGACGGGAGACTTCTCCTTTCTGCCTATTTGCATATCAACCTAATCACATAGGTTAAAATGTCCTCTGGGGATGCCAAAGAGACGGATGCTAAAGGGAGAAGGGGGTGAAAAATCCTTTCTCTGCGCCCCTTCTTCATACGACCGTCCGGGGCGTTCGACTTAATACAATTACTTCGCGGCGTAGTGAAATTTTTCTGTCTTTATTTTTTTTTCCCCTCTACCGTTCTTCCAACACCCGTTGTTGAATGCAAATAACCCCGGTTAAAAGGGTTTCAGCCGACGTGATATGGGTTGAATGCGATAAGACAATTGCGACGGGCTGTTCTCCAGAGAATAAGTGCGCTGCTCTCTCATTCCGCTGCTCTGGAAGAAATCGTTGTGGTAAATAAAAAGAGAAAAAGAGCCACCAACAGGAATTTACTTAGTATTTTTATACAGTATTAAACACTTCTGTACTAAAGTATATCGCCAGCTTCTAATCATTAAGTAATATCTTATCGTAATATTTTTTCCATAATAATTTAATAACTGTAGATAGGGAAAAAGAAAACACCAACCAATTTACACAAGTAAGTAATCTTGAGAAAATTAAGTAATAGATATTGCATTTTTATTTTCAGAAAGTTTACAGAGATTCTTTTTATTTATTTATTTTTTTTTTTTTTATGTGTGATTTTGTCTCGTTTAATTTCATAAAAAGCGAGATTACATTTGTGACAATTCAATATATTGAAATATTGAAAGGAGGAGCAGATTTGCTAGTATTTTAATAAAAAGATACTTTGAGTAAACATGTAAATTTTTCCTAATATCTTGCGAGATTTTTATCTTACGAAATTATACAGTTTTTTAATTATAACAAAATACAAAATTTCAAAAAGTATTCAATAAACTTTTAGTTATCTGACATTGTTTTATCTCAGTTAATCGGTAATTTAACTTATTTTGAATATAGATGGGTCTAAGGCTTTCACTTTACTAGCTATTTTACATTATTCAAACTCATTCATAAAACTATGAAAGAAATCGATAAAAAGTTTATTAAGACAATTAAAACATGCGTATCGGGAGTTCGAATTAACCCTTCGCGCTCGGCATATTTTCCTATTTTGAACAATAAGACACGCCTTTTGGCGTTCCTTTAAAACGTCACACGTATAGTTATCAACTTACTACCTTTTGGTAATAATTTGCTTTATTTTACTTCATCATTAAATAAAATAAATCTTTCTGTTAAAATTTTCCGGTAGCCGAAAGGTAGCCTATAGTTACACGTTTTAGAAAAATAACATTTCATTTGCAGAGGAACACCTTAAGGCGTGGCTCGATTTTTTAATGTCCCCTCAGAAGGGACATACGAGCGATAAGGGTTAATTCCCGCGGTTGAAAAAGAGAGGGTAATAGTTGTGTTATCACAGCATAGCAGCAAAAATATTTAATAATTGAAATATCAAATTTTTGTGACTTTTGATTGGAGTGAGCATTGAACGTGGCAGGTTTTACATCTAAAAAACAGCCTTTGCGGGAAGTGTTACTCTTTTGATTTCATCTCAAAAGATCTGCCGCGGAAAGTTATCGTCTACTAGTTGAAGCATATATGAGGAGCAAACATTCAAACCGTGTTTTCTCCAAAAATAAAAAAAAAAATGAGTTAGTGATTTTTCTGTGAACTCAACATTAAATATCACAAAATTATACTATTATTTTAAACCAAAAAAAATTTTATCACATTATAAACGCTCTTAGAAAGTTGGGGTTTCAATCAAACAGTGTTTCCTCCAGAGCATGTTTTCAGTCAAACTGTGATTTCTCCAGCCGACCAGTCAGAACTGTTCTTTTTGGTCGCGTGACTCGTACATGTACGAGCTTTTTATGTTTGTTTATTTCGTTAGTTCTATCTTGTTTTCTTCCTTCTAGAGGAGTGTTTTTTTTTTTTTTTTTTTTTTTTTTTTTTTTTCAAATGGAAGAATTAATAAGTGGTGTATTAGTGAGTACTTCTAATTATGGAACTAGAAAAAGACAGAGAATTGGTGGGAAAAGAAAAGAAGCGAAAAAGAAACGATATTCAGCATCTTCAGATAACGTTTATGCTCCATGAAAACATTCTAGTAATACTTTTTCATGCACTGATGTTAGACCTAATGACGTTAAGAAGTTTCGGGATAGACATTACAAAATTGCGGACAAACAGCGACAAGATTCTATTATAGCCTCATTGGTTGTTACAAAAAATTTAACTCAACGTAGACCTAATAACCCAACCCAAAATAAATCGCACTCATCTGGCTCACAGCATGCATTTTCTGCTTCTTATTTTATTACTAGTAGCAGTGGTAGGAGAATTCCTGTGTGTAAAAACAATTTCATGGCTATAACTTAAGTAGGTCGTACAAGGCTAGCCAATATTGTTACTAAAGTACGTGCTGGTGAACCTATTGAGGAAAAGAGAGGAGGCTATAGAAAAAGCCACTTAAGCATTAATAAAAAAAAAAAAAAACAAGGTAAGAGAATTCATCTCAAACTTAAAGGCATCAGAAAGTCATTATGGAAGACAAAAACCGAAGCGATTTTACTTGCACTGTACATTAAGTATAAGGAAGTTGCATGAAGTTTACATCAAGAACTGCAACGGCGACCTGGACAAAGTTAATTTCGCTATGTTCAGAAGAATATTCATAAATGAATTTAATATAGGCTTTATGCCTCCTTCTAGGGATGTTTACAGCACGTGTTCTTTATTTGACCAAAAAATAAAGTCCTTTTCTGCAGGGTCTACAGAAATAGTTGATCATATGACTTACAAAAGAATTCATATACTAAGATCCAATGCATTTTATTCCATTATGAAAGAGAATCAGTCGTTAGTTTATGTTTTGATATACAACAGATTCAACAGCCACCAAAAACAAATATTCAAGATGCCTATTACTTAAGGCAATTCAACTTTTACAGCTTATGCATAATGAGTTTGGATGGTCTAAATACAACATTTTATACTTGGTCTGAGGAGTTAGCAGGCAAAGGCAGCACTGAAATATCGTCGGCTTTATACTGTCACCTAAACAAAATGGACGTTAAGGTAAAAAATCTTTGCGGCTCTTTAGTGATGGGTGTATTGCCCAAAATAAGAATAACATAATTCTTCAAATGCTTTTGCACTTTTTGTACACTACAACGTCAAGCATTGAAAATAGAGTATGTTACTTTCCTGTCAGAGGACATAGTTTACATCCAGCAGATCGTATATTCGGTCGTGTTGAGAAGATCCTCAGAAAAAATGTAACAATAACATCTAAGGAACAATACTATGAACTGTATGAGAAAGTTGGTGATGTAAAAATATTGGGTATTGATTGGAAACTTTATAATACGAAATCACTTAATGCTTATTTCAAAAATTTACCATACATATCAGAACTCAAAAGAATAGTTTTACAAAAAAAATAGAGAAAGTGTGATGGTCAAAGGATTCAAAAACTATAAATTCGAAGATATAAAAAAACAATCTGGAGCAAAACTTTTTAGGAAGGTGGATTAATACTGCTATTATACGAAGTGTTGTCTTACAATGTCTTCCTCTGGGTCATGGAATATCACTTGAAAAGAAAAATGACGTAGACAAACTTTTAAAATTGATGTATGGTGAAACGTGGAAAAATCAGCCTGATTTTAAAGGGTATAAAAATATCATTACTAATAACTTTCATGTAGAATATGAAGAAACAGAGGAAGCATGCAATTGCTTATGTGAAGATATTGGTTTAAAAATTTAAATTTAGCTTGAAAATTTTAGTTCTTCCCTATAATTTGCAGGATGATTTTTCAAGTGTAAATACTTAATTTTATTTTATAATTACACAACAAAGTCTGTTCGATTAATTAGTTTTATTTTATTTCATCAATATGCGAGTTACATACTTTTTCATTAAAAAAATGTTTTGTCCACATTGGAAACATTCAAAACATGTTTTCTCCTCTGTGTTTCTCCAAATTTCAAATGCATTTTTCTAACTAACTTTAAGTTTATTAGGTAAAGTATGCCTACAGATCTTCCTAGTAACCAGTAATACAACTAAACAAACGACAATTAGGGTCTGAGAAGGGTTATTTTTAAATTTATCAGTTTTTTGTGTTTTCTGAAAAATTGTATTCGAGGGAGAAAACACGGTTTGAATGTTTGCTCCTCATATATAACAGGCTATTTAAGAAACAACGTGCAGAAATTCGTTTCAACGATTTTGAGGTGAGGACAAAATGCATCCTAGTCATGCAGTGGAAAAAGTTTGATGATTACAGGTAGAAGATTGATTTCAATGCTTATACAGTTGTCTGAAACGCTAAATGTGGATGCTTTTAAAAGCAGTACAATGATTCAAACATCGGGAAAATGGTTCCCATACATGAACTGGCAGAAAGAGACGTTACGAAACGTTCAACCATTTGTGAAGTGTTGCTTCAAAGACAAAAACGGAATTTATTTTTGCATCACATTGCGACTGGCGGTGGAGAGGGAATTCGTTGCGAGATTCCGGTAGCGCAAGATGGTTGGTTAATTGGGTTTTACGTCGCACTAGTGCTGCGCAATGGGCAATTGGCGACGGTCTGGGACTCACCCCTAGAGATGGTCCGGAGACATGCCATCACAATTTTGATCCTGCATGGAGTGGATGGCTCCCCCGCTTCGGTGACCCCCAGAGGTATAATTTTTGATGGGAACATGGAGGACATTGCGGCCACGATAGATTTTACGTGCACCAGCCACCATTAGTGTACACGACGGTCTTTGGCCGGCTCGAGTACCGAACCCGCAAACTTCCAATTACGAGCCCGGCGCTCTACCGACTGGGCTACCGCGGCCCGATAGCGCAAGAAATCGGAAAAACCGGATATTTGTTTTAAAAAGTTTATGTTGTGTATTGGATGAGATCAAGCCGGCGTGGTGTAACTATGAGCTGGTGAAACCGAATCGAATGGTAAATGCTGGATGCTACAAAGCACAATTGCTCAATTTGAACTGCGCACTTAAAGACAAACGTCCTCACTGTGCCCAGACATGACAAAGTCATTCTGTTTCATGACAATGCCAAACCACGTGTTGAAAAACGAATGAAGGAAACCCTGAAAGGACTTCGATGGGCTGCCTTACTCCACCCGCTATATTCACCAGATATCGATCCTTCCGATTACCATTTGTTTCAGTTCATGCAACATGACCTATCTGAAAAGAAACTCTGCATGGGCGTAGACCCCAGAAATTTTGAAAAAATTACAGAAGACTCTTCTCATGAATTTATGTTTATTCCTTAAAAAATAAATAAATAGGCTATATCTATATATATCGTGTTTAAAAAATAATGTCCATTTTTTGGCTATTTATCACTCTTTGGCGATACAAGAAAATTTTAAATAAACGATTTTTCGATAACTTTAACGAAAACTTCTTTCTATACTCACAAGAAATAACAATATCGTACTGTTAAGGCTATTTGCGAGTGTACTTTGACCGTTTTGAAAGGTAACGTACCTCTCTCAGTGGTTAAGACACTCGAAAACGACTCTCAAACGGGAATATTTTGTCTCGGGTTCAAATCCCATTATAATTCTATTTATTTAAAATCAATTTTCCTTTTGTGTTGCTGAATCGTCTAATAGATGACAGCACCATCGATAAGGAAAAAAAAATTCCGAAAGTTCTCTTTAAATGTCATTCAATAAATCATTTATCACTTCCATAAAAGATAACGACTTCCCTTCTTGTCATCTGCAGCGAAGTGAGATATCAACATCTTGCAACATAAGAGAGTTTCCACCACTCCACCACCTTTCGCCGCAAAACCTCCACTTCACCCCTACTTAAGGGGGTCCGGGACACCAAATTATTGTTTTATTATTTATTGATGAATTGCTGTAATTACTTTTTCTGAAATTGAAGCTTTTTTGACGATGAAGTTCAGCAAGAAAGAATCTGAAAAAAAAAATTTAATTTAAAATTTTTGATAAATTTAAAATTTGTTATATCTCATGAACTAATGGTTTAATTTAC
Source organism: Salticus scenicus (assembly GCA_963930645.1). Taxonomy (NCBI): domain Eukaryota; kingdom Metazoa; phylum Arthropoda; class Arachnida; order Araneae; family Salticidae; genus Salticus; species Salticus scenicus. The sequence continues at coordinate 6,349,252 of OZ005648.1, read as the reverse complement.
AAACTTTTTTCCATCTTTATATACAGAAAGGATTTATCTTCAATTTGTTTTCAGGATTTCTGATTATAGTAATAACATTTTTAAATAATAATTTTAATTTGAAAAAAAGTTCTTATTTCACGCATAATTTTTTGATTACCAAAAAAATTTGCTCCTAATTAAAAATCCCGAAGACAAATTGAAGATAAATCTTTTCTCTAAGAGTGAAAAAAGTTTGTAAATTGAATCATTTAGTTCATGACAAATTTTTAATTTACCAAAAAATTTTTATTTTTAATTTTTTTAATTTTATTTAAATTTTTGTTTAAAGTTTTTTGAGATTCTTTCTTGCTCAACTTCATCGTTAAAAAAACTCCAATTTCAGAAAAAATAATTACAGCAATTAATCTATAAATCATAAAAACAAAAATTTGGTGTCCCGGACCCCCTTAAGCAGTATCAGTAAAGATTTTTTTAGACGCATTACGGAGACTTTTCTTGTCGATGTCTTTCAAAGTGTGAAACTTTGCCTGTAAATGTTGTTTTCTAGCGGCACGCGCACGGAAACTAAGAATTTCTCCGCATTTTCAGCGTTCATTTCAGGATTTCAAACATAGTAGAGTTGAACTCGTTTATTTAAGTTGTCGGTTCTTTTAATTTTCGACGTTGTCGAACTAAAAGAAATGAACTTAGAGTCCCCTTTATCCTTGTTAAGTGTTATTTTAAATTTTCGCCACAGATAGAAAAACACTTTGGATGTGACTTGCCAATTTATGTTATCTCCTGTAATTACAAATTTTAATAACCAATGAATCTGCAGATTAGGAGTCTCAACTCATGTTTGCACCACTCATTACATAGCAGATCATTTTTATGAATTCTGTATAGTTTAAAATAATTCAAAAGAATTATATAGATAGATGGGTAGATAACTATTAGGCATATAATTAACTTTAATATATTGTATGATTAAAAACATATTTTGATATCTTAATATATATAATAAGGTGTCCCTTAAATGGAGAATTTTTTTTTTTCTCATTTTTTGAAATCCGATACGCATACCCTCTCATTTTTTTTTTTTTTCTATTTGGTCCTAAACACTTTTTAGCCAAAATATTAGCTCTCTGGGATAATGTTAACACGTGCCGAATTGACGAGAAAATATTAATATCTATATTACATGTTCTGTTTCAATTTAGTTCTTTTTTTTTTTTTTTCAAAAAAAGTGCTTTAACAGCAACTAAATAAATGTTGTAACAAATTCGTAAGTACTTCAGTTTGTTTCCTAATCTTTTTTTTTTTTTTTTTTTTTTTTTTTTTTGCAAAGTTTTATTTCACTAACAAATAACATTTCTTAGTTGTTCAAATGGCCAGGCACATGCAAAATATGAAAATTATTGTACAGGAAAATTTCTCAAAATTCATAAAAAGATTTTTTTTTTTTTTTTTTTTTTTTTTTTTTTTTAGTTTTTACAAACTGCAACTTTCATACGTTACTCTATAATAATTCATAACTGCCAACTCGTGAACTGAAATTTTCATTTTAGAAAAACAGAATCAATAAAACACAAAACTGGCTCATTTTCGTTCACCCCTGTTCGCGACAAGCCCGTAACAAGACATGAATAAAACATGTCAAACTACAAAAGTGAATTACACCTTTTTTTTTTTTCTTCTTTTAAAGAAACTTTCGATAAAAATAATACCATTAAAAAAACGCCTGTCCCTAGATGCTCCTTAAATTCTCCAGTGCCACGGCAGGCCTGCGTCTTTTCCAACTTGATCAAATAAAATTTTAAATCTTTAAAGTCATCCGTCATTTCTTCCTGGGTTCGCACTCGACAGTTTTACACCCCCCATCTTTTTAGATCCCCATGGGGGTTCAGTTCACCCCTCGAGAGACTGGAGGAGGAGAAAAATTATTTTGATACTTTACAAATTTGTACAAGAGTTTCAATTTTTCTTCACGTCAGTTAACTGGAAGAAAAAAAAAAACAGAATAAAAGTTACAGAAAAAAAAAAATAGATTTCAAACTTTATCTCTTACAATTGAATGACGAGGGCGTTATTACCTTATTTTGAAGTCATGAGTTACGACCTGAATTGTTTCTTTTTAGAAATTTTCAGCAAAGTTTTTTTTTTTTTTTTTTTTCTTAATAGCAAAATGTTTTAACATTTTATTGTACTTCTGGTTCGAATAATAGGAAGTTACTCCAATTATGTGTTTATTTATCTAATTTATTATTTTTTAGAATACATTTATATTGCGTTGTTAATGATATAATTAATATGTATATTCCCAATTATTTACAGGACAATGTGTTGCGTGGACAAATCCTTTAACAAATTCAAAATCATTAAGTTTGCATTTCAACCTCTTAAAAATATACTGTTACTTTACTTGTTCTAAAATAATAAAATCTTTATATTTATTACAATAAACAGGGTTTGCCAAATATCTCATTCTACTTCCTGTATCTACGGAGTGAGTCGGAATTTCTGAAAACTGTAAAACATTTATACTTTCAATTTGAGGGGATTTTATTACTTTGCGATCACTATAATATAGGAGGAAAGTATTGTAATCATGTCAAAAATCCGAATTAGTGATTTTGATGTTTCTATACGTTTCGAGGTCCCCTGAGTCCGTTTTCACTATTTTTACGATGATGTATATGTGGTGTGTATGTATGTATGTGTGTGTGTGTGTGTATGTGTGTGAGTGAACACGCTACCGTCTAAACGCTTTCCTCGAATGAGCTGTAAGTTGGTACGTATGTTGCAAGTCACCGTAGCACGAACCCTATTGATTTTGATGAATCTAGCACTTATAGTTTTTTTACAGGGACACAAAGAAAAATTCTTTATCATTTTGGCCTATGGGACCAAAGTCTTAAAAGTGCGATAGCATCTAAACGCTTTATTCATTTGAGAGAAAAAAAAAAAAAAAAAAATTACACGTATTATAGGTCACAGATACTCAATCTGTATAGATTTTGGAGAATCTAGCACTTATAGTTTTTTTTACAGGGACACAAAGAAAAATTCTTTATCATTATGGCCTATGGGACCAAATTTTTAAAAGTGCGATAGCATCTAAACCACCTTATTCAATTGAGCTGAAAATTTATATGAATATTATAAATCACTGTTGCACTCACTAGAAGCATTTTGGTGAAACTGGCATTTATAGGTTTTTACATGGACACAACGAAAAATTCTTTATCATTATGATCTATGGGCTCAAAGTTCAGTAGCGTTCAATAAAACATCGTGTAATATAGGGAGAAAAATACTCAAACACTCTATTATGTTTTTCTCTCTTTTGTTTGTTTAACAACTCCTCTTTCTTTACTTTATCTACAAAACTGTTAATGACTCAATGTTAGGAAAGTCGAGTGGAGTCACTCCAGATTTTTTAATAAAAAAAAAGGGACTAAGGGCACAGCGGGTCCGCTAGGGTGACAAACTTTAAAATATGAAATAGGAAGGTGGAATATTTTGTTAAATGATGGAAAAGTCTTTGCAAGGCAAACATTTTGACCAAAAAAAAAAAAAAATCATACTTTTTTTTTTTTTTTTTTTTTTTTTTAAGGATTAAAGCTTTGTTTAAAGTCCCCCCCTCCCTTCCTACTCTGTCTCGAAACATTTTGGAAATCTGAAAACTGTGGGGGGGGGGGGGGAAAGATCAATTTTTAAAAGGGATTTCTTTCGATAATGAAAAAAAAAAAAAAAAAAGAATGGCGTTGAGAAAATAGGGGGCATCCAGGAGTGCCAACTATAAAATTTCACGGGAAGAGTTCTTTGTTAGCTCATTAGAAACGTCTCCTCAAAACAAACATTTTTATAAATATATTTTTTAAGGATTTTTTTAAGAGATTATATTTCATTAAACATTTCCTACCTGTTTTGGGGAACACGGTGGTGAAATTTTTTAAAACCATTAAATATGTGTGTGTGTGCGTGTGTTTCATCAATGCAAGGGGCACCCCCTCGTAGGATTTTAAAAGTTAGGACTATGAGGGCTTAGGTTGATCCTAAAAGAACAAACTTTGTAATTTCGAATGGAAAAGGAATTATTAGGTGTCTGAAAAATCGTCTAAGAGACCCAATTTAAATTTACACGATTTTACAGTTTTTAAAAATTCCGAGGCTTTATCTGGATTTAGGAGGAAAGTTAAAAAAAAACTTTTATTTAAAAAACTCCTTAAAAAGTGTCCTTAAACATTAAATGAATTCTTTGAGAAGATCTTTCAAAGAATTAACGAACTCCTACAATTTGAAATTTCAAAGTTAGCTCCCTAGGATACCACCATACTCCAATTTTATAAAATCAAGCGAGGTCCTCCCACTATACATTGAGTACGTTTTTTTTTTTATAAATTTAAGAAATTCCGACATAAAGGGAAGAGGGTGGAAACTATTTTCAGTATACTTAATTAGATTTTTTAAAAAATTGTAAGACACTTTTTTTTACAAATGTTTGCTTTGAGAAGACCTTTCCAACGATATAACATCTTGCCGTTCGAAATTTCGAAATTGTCAGCCTGCATCTTTGTCCTTCTGGATGACCTTATTTTCCACCAGTTTAATTTTTAACCAAACGAAAGATTAAGCACTGTTTCGTTTTATTATTATTATTATTTTTTTTTTTTCCAATGCGATTACGAAATATAGTGGGAAGGGAAGTGAAGACTTTAAACAAAAATTTTAATCTTTCATATCTTTCAAAAAAGCATAGTAGGGCACATATATATACATATATATATATATATATATATATATATATATATATATATATATATAGTAAAATAATATTATCAGTGCAAAAATTTGAAATTTAAAGATGATTTAATTTCAGTATTCAAACAAGTATTCTGATCAAAAACGAAGACCACCCAAATCAAACCAAAAAAGAAATAAAGTAAAATCTAAATGAATTATAGCAAATTGGAATGAGAAAAAAGCATTATTTGCATTCTAACGTTTTCTATTTTTTTTTTTTTTTTTTTTTTTTTTTTAATGTTTTGTGTTTAAAAAAAGCTATATCAATCAAACTAACAAAATACATCCCTTCTCCTATTTAAAAATTTTAAGTTCACCCCTCCCCTAGCGGCCCCCTTGATCCCTGTAGACCTTTTTCTTTTTCAATGAAATCCCCGTCAAATTGATTGAACACTTGTTTTACAGTTTTCACAAATTCCGAAGCGTTCTTAAGATACAGGGTGCAGGGTGGGACTCTTGTAAGGTATATGCATATGTATGTGTGTATATATATACAACAGAACTAGTTATTCAACAGTCAAACAAATACAGTAAGACCCCGCTTAACGCGGGGGATACGTTCCATCAAAGTAGAGCGTAATGAGAAACAGCGCGCGCACAATTTCAGGTAATCCCCGTACTGCTGCGAGCAATTTCGGGGAATCCACAGGGGAAATAAAAGAGCGCTAAACCGAAACAGCGCTAAATGAAACAGCGTTAAGCGGAGTCTTAGTGTATTTATAAAAATAATTATAGTGATAACAATCTACATAGATGCACAATATTGTTATTCAATAAACTCTAATTACTATTCAGTTTTATTTATTTGTCTATGTTTTTGCTAAAACTTTTTAAACATTTTCTTCCTTTTTCTATCAATTTGCAATAAAAATAATAAGAATTATTATTTGAATAAGAATTTTTTGTTGTTATTTGTTTGTTTATACATAAAAGAAAGTATTGGATTCGTGAAAATTTTTGACTTTTGGTTTTAGATAGATTGGCACGTACGAAGTTGTCGAACGCGATTAGAATTTTTTTTTTTTTTGTGTAACCAAAATTTTGTAGACGCTATTCCTTACGAGCCAATAGACGAAATTCAACAGAACTTATATTCATTTGAATCATGATTTAAACTAATGCTAATTAAATTTCGGATTATATAACCCAAGAGGTGGCGCTGGTATTCTGAACCCCCTCCGCCTTATTAAAGTATACTTTTACTTTAAAAGTTATGCTAACATGGAAGGTCTCCTTAAAGCTCACACTCAGAATATTATGAAACAAATTACAAAGATATTACTTACATAGGTAATACGAGATCAGTCAAATTTATCGGCGGAGTCCCACTAAAAATCTATTAAAAAAATAAAAAATACTTTCGACTATTTGGCGCAAAAAAACAAAAATGCACGCAATTTGGCGAATAACATCCTTTTCGCTAAATGCAAATTTTAATGCGTTTAAGTATATGCATGTGGCTTTTTATTAAAAGTATTTCATTTTAGCCTTAAATTTTATTTATTTATTTATTTATTCTTTTAATCTTCCTTCTCTATTAACGTCTACACCAAGGTATCTATAATGATCACAACTTTTAATTTTGATGTTATTATTTAGACTTAGGTCCGTCTCGTCTTCTGGACGATGAAAGATTACCTAAAATCGCTTTTAATTAATTATGGAGACGGAAAAAAAGAAATTGGTTGCTGTTGAAATGGATGCCCCGAGAAGATCATGCAGGATATCAAGAATGGAGAGAGTGAGAAATGAGAGAATCAGAGAAATGATGAAATTAAAGGAAACCATATTAGATGAGGTTAAAAAAAAAAGCAATTAATCTGGTTTGGTCATATTAAAAGAATGAACGATGAAAGTTTACCTAAAATCGCTTTTAACTATATACCAAATCAGAAAAGAAAACAGGAAGACCAAGAAAGACTTGGATGGATAACGTAAAAAAAGCGATGAGGGATAGGGGTCTGGAAGAAGAGTGGACCCATGATCGGTAGACCTGGCACAGACTTGTGGATTCTGTCGGAAGGCAACACCCGATGCCATAAACCGAACATACATACATACATTCTTTTAATCTTGCGAGTTGCAAATATTTAAATTGCAGTACGTTTAAGTTATACATATCTTTAGTTTTTTTAATTGGTAACTGAAAAATTTCTATATTTTTTGCACGTTGCAAATATCTATTTTACCATGTTTTTATTAACTTCGATTCTTGTTTGTTTGTTTGTCCAGTACAAATCTTGCAATCGATTTTTAACTAACTTCCCGACTAGCTAGATATTTCAAACTTTCAGGATAGCTCAGAACACGGTGACAATACATTTTTTTTTAACTATTAGTCAACTGTTTCAGGTCCCTACTGCCTTCGGCAGCGTTTATATGATTCGACAGAAAATTTATTTTTATAATAGCTCAAAACACGGTAACAATGAATTTTTTTAATGCTTTTAGCCAATTGTTCCGGGTTCCCGCTGCCTTCGGTAGCGTTTATATGATTCAACAGAAAATTTGAAAACATGGTATATATAAAAAGCTCTTTTTTTCTTGTAATTATTTACTTTTAGTTTAAGACGACTTTTACTTTTAGTTTAAGACGAAATTACATCTTCTAATGAAACATCTTTCAATATCGTATGCTCAAATAAATTTGTTTTTGTGCATTTTTGCAAATCCAAAGACCTGTTGTACTCCCCCCCCCTCTAATTTATGATTATTATATAAACTCATGAAGATCTTAAAAATTGTAATTCTTTATAACTTTCATTAAATTTGGTTTAAAGTTTGAATAAATTAAAAATGATAAACGATACAAAAATTTCAATTATACAAATGTATTTATTTAAGTTAAACTTATTTAAATGAATTTGCAACGTGGAGTTAAAAAAAATTATTTGGTAAATTTTATCTAACCAGTGTAATAAAAAAATAATTTATAACATAAAAATTAAATTTTCAAGATTAATGTGTAACCTGTACTGAAATTTGAAATTTAAATTTAAGTTTGAAATAATTTTTATCAATTTAAATTTTGACCTTAATTATTAGTCGTGAAATGGTTATTCTTCGAAAACATAAAATAGCGTACTGGTAAGTGATTACCGTTTACCATTGTTTCATTTCCAAACTGTTACGTAAATTCCTTTTAATTTATTATGCAGTATAAATAAATGTACGTACTGTTTTATACTGTACAGTAATATTTAAAGCTCAAGTAAAACTTAAGCTTAGTTTAAATACACAACGTTAAATTAAACGTTGTATAATTTCATCATTAGTTTTACTGATAAATATAGATAATAAAATTGTAGTTATAAAAGTGTATTTGTTTAAAGTAAACTTCCTTAATTTATTTTAGTAGGAAGAATATGGAAAACGTTTTTCTATAATGATTATCTATTTTTTAAAAAAAAAACGCTTTTCATTAATTTTTATTGTGTCGCCAACGAGCGATAAATGGCCAAGAATCGGACAATTTGAATATTTTTTTACCGGCGATACAGCGTCTAGAATAAACAGTGTGGAAAGCGGCGAATAAAATGGTACTAAAAAAATTAAGCCTGTCACCAGAAGTCATTGTAATCGAAGCTAGTGTCACGACAACAAAACCGAGACTCCCTATTGGTTAATTATATGCTTAGATCACATGATTAAACTGACGAAACTGGGAAAAGCCAATCAGGTCTTCGATTTGAGCAATAGCTTCGATCACAGCGACATCTGGGTAAGCTTAATTTTTGTAGTATCATTTTAACATCACGGTTATAGGCGATTGCCACACTGTTTATTCTAGACGCTGTACCGGCGATATATAGTGACTCCGCCGTAAGTTTTATTATAAACATGCATAACTTTATGAGGAGAGTATTCTGTAATTTTCTCAAAATACTTTGCGTATGCGCCTGTGGAGACCTTCCTTGTAAGCTTTTACGATGGATAATTACATTATATGTATGAGGGTTATGATGTAAAACTATGTTGATTCAATTTAGGAGCATATATCAGACGACTAGTGGCGTTGCGGCCTTTCATGTTTTGCGCTTTTTCAGATGGCACTACATGTAAACTACCTAGTATGTCAAGTTTCATTGTGAGAAGCTGTACTGGTTTAATTTTGTATGTTTGTTGCCCAGTAGTTTCCATTGTTTTATAAGTATATTATAATAGCGAAGAAAGGTTGGTAAGGCCCACAGTAAACTCTAGATTAGTGGTCGCCAATCGCCAATTGGCGACCATAACATGGAGAATGGCTACCGAAAATTCTAACCCTAGTCGATAAATGCGGCGACACTTTTAACCCTTTGACTGCCATGGCTATCATAATGTGATAGCCAGTGATATTTCCGTTGAGGGCACTGGCTATCAGATAGGATAGCTAGTTTTTCAATACTTCAGTCTTTGGCTATAAAAATCACATCAGCCACATGAAAATCTTTCTGGAGTTTGATTGTTGGAGGATGAGAATCTCCCCATGTATTGCAAAATGAATCAGATTGAAAAATATATTTTATATATATATAATTTTATGTTGAAAAAAATGCAAATTACACAAAAGAATTTTCTGGCACCGTGGTAAACATTTGTAATTTTGGCTTGACAGTCAAGGTGTTAAAGCTTATTTTTAAAAATCAAATCATGGAATAAAATGTCACACTTGCCAACAACTACAGAATCGCCGTAGTTTTTACAAGGAGCAATGAGAAACTACGGAACTATTGTTTTTCAATATTTAAAAAAATTTGGAATCAGAAATCTCTAACAGTTAACTTTTTTTCTATTTATTAACTAGAGCAAGGGATTTGCCGACCATCTAAATCTAACTGGACATCCTCTTTGCATCTTATCCGTAAGACTTCCGGTGAATGGCGGCCAATAACAGGTGACTCTAGAGCACTTAATAAAATAACACAATCAGATAAGTACCCTATCCCACATATACAGAATTTCACATACAATTTGTACGGTGCTAAATTTTTCTCTAAAATAGATATTGTTAGAGCTTTTCATCATATCCCTGTTAACCCCAATGATATTCTCAAAACAGTCATTACGACCTTATTTGGTCTATTTTAATTTGTTTTTAGGCTATTTGGGCTTTCTAACGCTGTCCAAACCTTTCAAATGCACATAAATGAAGTCTTGAAAGACCTAAAATTCTGTTTCCCATACCTGGATGACATTTTAATTGCCATAAATCAAAAGCAGAACATGAGGCCCATCTGCAGCAAGTATTAAGTCGCCTTGATAAATATAATTTAACCATCAATTCATCCAAGTGCGTATTTTTTGTGAATAAATTGCAATTTTGGGGATTTTGGGGGCATCTTGTTGCAGAACATGGATGTAAACCCCTTCTAGAAAAGGTCAAAGCAATTGTTCACTTCCATCGACCAGAGACAGTGAAACAACTTAGATGTTTCGTCGGTGCCATACATTTCTACAGACGTTTCCTTCCTAACATGGCTTCCACTCAAATGTCTTTAAATGACCTCTTACGAATGATAAAAAACGATAAAAATGATAAAAAACCACTTTCGTGGATTGACACTGCCATAAATGTTTTTGAGGAATCCAAAAAGAAATTGTGTGAAGCCACTCTATTATGTCACCCTGACCCTTCTGCTACTGTATTCCGATGCATCTGATATAGCTATCGGTGGTGCACTGCACCAAAATACCAAACAATGTCTTCAACGACTTGTTTTCATTTTCAAGAGACTGTCTCCTGCACAACAAGGCTACTAGGCTTATGATAGAGAGCTGTTAGCTATCTGCGAAGCAAATGAATACTTCAGGTACATGGTTGAAGCTAGAGCATTTACTATATTCCCAGATGACAAGCAGCTATGTTACGCCTTTGCTCAAAAGCCAGATAAATGTACACCTTGACAACTCCGTCATCTCAATTTCATCGGACATTTCTCTACGGACATTAGTAAACAAGACAAGAGCGTCGCAGACGCATTCTCCCGCATCAGTACCATATCTTTCGATCTCAGTTTTAAATCAATGGCTGAGTTACAAAAGACTGACAGCGAACTTGGTGAGTTGTTACGAAACCCTTCTTCATCAAATTTGGTGCTTAAGAAGTTTCCAGTTTGAAAGTGCTTCCTCAGTTGAATTATTCTGTGATGCCTCAGCTACAGCGTCTAGAATAAACAGTGTGGAAAGCGGCGAATAAAATTGTACTAAAAAAAATAAGCCTGTCACCAGATCGAAGCTCTTAATCGAAGCTCGTGTCACGACAACAAAACCGAGACTCCCTATTGGTTAATTATATGCTTAGATCACGTGATGACAAACTGATGTCACGTGATGTCACGTGATCACAACTGACGAAACTGGGAAAAGCCAATCAGGTCTTCGATTTGAGCAATAGCTTCGATCACAGCGACATCTGCGTAAGCTTAATTTTTGTAGCATCATTTTAACATCACGGTTATAGGCGATTGCCATACTGTTTATTCTAGATGCTGTACCTCAACTGAAAAAATCAGGCCATTTTTACCCCAGATCATGCGCGCAAATTTTTCAACAAACTTCATGGACTGTCCCATCCTGGTGTTAAGGCAACTATACAGCGAATTAAAGAACGTTTCTGTTGGCCTTCTATGAAATCCAATATTGCCAAATGGACTCGTTCCTGCATTCCGTGTCAACGAAGCAAATTAATCGGTACATATCTAGCCCTCCTAGATAGTTTGCCACACCACATTCTCGTTTTGAGCATATCCATTTGTATTTAGTCGGACCTCTGCCTCAGTCAAGAGGATGACAGTACCCCCTGTCCTAACCATGGTTGACAGATTTACTCGTTGGCCAGAGGTCCTTTCAGTAGCTGACATTATAGCAGATGCAATTGTTTCCACATTCTATCATGAATGAATCTGTAGATTTGGCGTACCTCTCTGTATCACTACTGATGTTAATTTTATTCACAACTATTCCAAAGTTTGGAAAAATAATTGGAGCCAACCTTATCCACACAACATCTTTCCACTCTGCATCCACCGGACTTGTCGAACGATTTCACCGAAGCCTTAAAGCTGCAACTGGTGTCATGCAACAGAACGTTGTGGGTATAAATCTTACCTACAATTCATCTTGCACTTAGAACATCTATTAAAGAGGACCTCCAAGCTAGCGTGTCAGAATTAGTTAGTGGTGAAATACTACGTCTACCAGGTGAATTTTTCTTTACTTCCAAGGATCATGTGGATCCAGCTACATTTATTGGTCGACTGAAAGATCATATGTCCACAATTCGACCTGTTTCAACCAACTTACGTACCGGCCGATATACCTTTGTTCACACTGCATTATCAACCTGCAATCATGTTTTCTTGCTTCAAGACAGCAATTGCAGTAGTTTATAGCCATTTTACATAGAACCATTTCGAGTTTTATCCCCCAACGAGAAAACATTTACCATTCTTCAAAGTAATAATTTTTCAAAGGTGAACATAGATTAACCAGCGTTTATAGATGCGATCGCGGATACAGTTCCAGAGGGATAAATTTTTTTTCTCATACTATCAACATATATACCACAGCAACCTGGCCCAGTGACTAATCAACTATCTTCCAATCAACCCTATATCACAAGGTCTGGTCGCCGAGTTCGATTCAATCCTCATCACCTTAACATTAGTTCGTCATTGGGAAGGGAGGGATGTGGCGAGACGCCTCAAAAGACTAATTTGCAAACTTTAACTGATCATGAACTCTTTACCTCTATGATCAATGTTTTCTTGACATTTTATGAACTACATACCAACCAATATCTCTGGTTTCATCTCGAAAATGTTTTGTAAATTTATTATGCGTTTTCTATCATTCAAAAAAAAAAAAAAAAAAAAGTTATTCTATTCTATTCTATCATACTTTACGTAATTAAATTACTAGTAAAAGTGCATAGTTAAACTAAAAAAAAAAACCTTCTGGTGAATGAATAATGCAAGATCTTCATTTAGCATCTCACAGTAATCATCGAATATTTGAATTCTGTTTATGTTAATTCGGAAAAAAAAAAAAAAAAAAACTAAAATCAGCATGTATAGTTACACTTATCACTGACTGACTCTGTCACGCTTAAAAAGGCTAAGAGATTTCCTTGGACTCTGCGGGCGCAAGCTGCCACCTAATTTTCATACTTCAGTTAATTTAAAAAAAATCTAACTATCTGATCGATAAGCTGTTTAATCCGACGGATTCAGAAAAATCGCCCTGTTCATTTGGTGCCTTATTTGTAACGAATTTTTGATTAGATTTTTTTTTAAATTAATTAAAATATGAAAATAGACATAGCTTTAAAATAGACATTTAAATTTTTAATTGTTGCCATTATTATTTTTTTTTTCAGCATAAAATGAAATATGCTTTCACGTGAAAAAAAAAAAAAAAAAAAAAAAAAAAATTAAAATTAAAATATTAAATTTGCTCATGCATATGAAAAAATGACGTCCATAAAATAATAATAATTTTAAATTTTAAAGGCGTTACCTTTAAAATTTAAAATTATTATTATTTTATATAACGTGAGAAAATTTCACACGGGCTTGCTAGCAAATGAGTTATTTGAAGTGAGAAATAAATAAAATGAAATGATCATTTTTCAACGGGCAACTTAAATGCCTTACAACTAACTAGTTTAACATAAAGTCATGATTTCATCATGATCGATATTAATTGAAGTAGATGATACAGAATATTTTGCCTGATTCCGAAAGAGAAAACAAGAGTTGCAAGAAATAAAACAAGAAAACAACAAGCAATAAAACAAGTAACAAGAGTTGCAAGCAATAAAACAAGAGCACTCTATATTTGAATGTTATTTGATTTGATCATTAAATAGAACCCCAAATCAGTTTTTTTTTTTTTTTTTTTTTTTTTTTTTTAACATTGGACTTGGTTTTGAACTTGATATACATATATATATATATACATATTAATTAAGATTTTAATTTTGAAACATTTATGAAATGTCTTGTACTTTTTTTTTTTTTTTAATATAAATATTGTTTAAACACAGAGCAATTTATTTAGTTGTCAGGGAATTAATACAAAGCCAAAACTTCTTCAGCAGTCATAAAAACGGAATTAAATAAGATATTAAAATTGCCTGTGACAATTCAAATTTTAATTTTCAATCTGTAAATCAAATAAATCAAACTATATAGCTTATTAGACTTTTTTTTTTTTTTTTTACGAAGCCTGCATTTCATGTCACTTTAAATTTGTTCTAACCGTTTAATCACTTTAAATAGAAGTTCAGTATGTTAATATTACTTCCATAATTGCGAAACAGAACTTAAACAGAAGTGCAATCAAATCTAAGTCATTAATGAAAAAAATAAATTAAGCACTAATTTATTTCAAATAACAGTTGTGCTTTTAAACCTAACAAGGAAACATGCAAAAGGTGTCACCTTCAAAAAGTGTTGAAAAAAATATATTTGATTCTACTCTTCATAAAACACCAGAAAATGAAAAAATTATCGGCTGAAATTAATTGCAGCGACCACAAAAAATTATCAAAATTAAGCATATTTGGCGATATCACACTGCTAGGCGATTGATTTTCAGTACTTGGCGTAAAAGCAAAACACGGTTCTGTTCGTACACGGTAATCTCGGTGCTAGCAAACGTGCCGCCTAACAGCACTAAATCGCCAAATATGCTTAATTTTGATAATTTTTTGTGGTCGCTGTAATTAATTTCAGCCGATATTTTTTTCATTTTCTGGTGTTTTATGAAGCGTAGAATCACATATATTTTTTTCAATACTTTTTGAAGATGACACCTTTTGAATGTTTCCTTGTAAGACTATATTATAAAAATCCCCTGTTTCAGAAAAAAAAAAAGTTAAATATTTGGCCGAAAAATACATATAAAATAATAATTTCATATGCGACTAATATTTCTTATATTATTGGGAAATAAATTAACTAAATTATTGTTTATTATTACCATTATTATGTCCCTATCTTCATTTATATAATTTATATATAAATTCCACTCATCAATAAAAACTAGTACGTTATTGAAATCACAAAATTTTCTTCTTTTACGATTTCAAATAACAGCCGTTAAATTGCATATAAATTTAATGAGAACTTCTCCCAATAAAAATCTTACATTTTCAGTTTGGTGTAATATGCTGAGACATATGGAAAATCGCATAAGTTGAATAATAGTAGCACCACCTGTCGACCAATGTACGCCCATATTAAGTCAGCATATTTTGTTTTTTTCCCATAATGACCTTGTCACAGATTAATTGTAGTTATAAATAACCTCGAAAAGCAAGCAAGGTTAAGCAGGAAGATTCTTTCATTTATAAATCGTAGAAGCTAAGGTATAGTCTTTCCGTAAATGGAGAAAATCGAAATAAGGCAGAGACACCTGTACGGCGTTGGGCACCAAAGACACCCATTTATGTCAATGTTCATCTAAATATAAAGTGTTATGAAATTCTATGCAATAGTTCTTGAACTAAAGCTGCCACAAAATTTTTGTCACACCCAGACGGACATTTTCCAAAAATGTCAAATCCTGTTCAGGACATGCCAGCATGGTAAATACATCGTAAACTGAAAATCGAAAGTTTTTATGAATCCAATATTCTGTGAATACGAAAGAAAGTAAAAACTACAATATTTATAATAAATAAATAAAACATAGGGATAAGTATTTTATTTTGTGAGAAGTACAAGCATATTGCTTTTGTTAACTTCACCCCCCCCCCCTAATGAATAAACTACGATAAGTTAAAAATATTTACTTTAATGCATCGTAAAATATTTTTAACTGATATCTTCCTTCATTCCATTATATATATTAAGGAACATATCTATAATCAGAAGATTATATTGATCAATTATCACTCCACGCACATACATACTTTGTCTTAATATTACTTCCATACCCGAGAAGTCACATTTTCTGTCTCAGTTTTCGATTAATTCTTGAAAAATATTATTTATAATTTCTCTGACTACAAATCCTTAATACAAATAAAACGAAAAATACTGCATTATTTTTTAAAATAATTTTTTTTTAAATTATATATTAGACATGTAATTAATTAAAAATAGATTTTCGAAATAAATGTACATTTTTATTCCTACACAAACGTTCCAGGATAAATAGGCTTTATTATTCAGTTATAGTAATTTACAATCAAAAATTTAGAAAATAGATTTCAACATCTGCCGGCATACACCAATAAATTACCTTTTCCTTCTACGAAAAGCCCAGTATTGTATTTCTTTGACTATTTATAACTGATAAATGAGTGTAATGCCTTTCATTTTTAGTGTTTATCATTTGGTCATCTACATTTTAAATAATTATTAGACCAAGATAAATGTAATTTCTTGTCATTTAAATCCAATATAGATATCCATAAGAAAAGTTTTTTCTCCTGTTCTTGAAAAAAAAAAAAAAAAAAAAAAAAAGTGAAACTATAAAAAAAATTGTATTTTTTCAGCATTTACAAAAGATCCATTCGTGGAAATCATTTAAATTCTGATACAAATATGAAAAAAGAAAAGAAAGAATAATTTTTCGTATTTTAACTCAGGAATAACTCATTTTACATTAATTATTTAAATCACTTAATCTAAAAACCCATATTTATACTCTTTTTTAAAATCGATAATAACTTCCCCGCAATAAGAATAAATTTTATGACAAAAACGAAATATCTGTTTATTTGCATTTCTTACGATTCCACCTACGGAAATAGGATACCACGAAAGAAAATTGGCTAAAAATAAATAATTTTAAAAATTGTTATCGAAAAAAACCAACATGGTGTTTTAGTATGCTTGTCTTGCTCCAATCGCTTACATCCCTTTTCCCTCCTAATTGCTACAAATTTCTTCAACCCCCCCCCCTTTTCGTTAACTAGCAGTGAGTGCGAACTGCGCGGCAGTTCCTAATTAAGCAATTTGCCTCCACGCCACTGAGGCGTCCTCACACGAAATAAGCACGTAATTTAATTACTTTTTTTGCGAAGCCTTTTCTCCATAACACATGCATAACCACACGCCTTAAGTGCGACAGACGACGGAGATAACGCGGAGGCTGAGGCAAACTACGTGCCTGGAAAACTCTAACAGACCCCCCCCCCTCGAAAAAATAATAAAATGCCCCATTAAACTTTGAGTTTAGGTAATAAAACTGTTGCGATAAGGTAATAAGTGCCCCCGAAAAAAAAATTCATTCGGCATTTACATGAACGACATGGGTTGAAACTTGGATATTTTATTTCTTGGAAGAGGCCACAGAAAACGGGCCCATGGGCCTCGTTTGCGTTTCCATAATGTAAGAGGGCCAAACGTTTGACGGCCAGCAGACTGCCTGATGCATCTTGATAAGGGAAGTACATTTAGCAGTGTCCCTTCTCTCAGTAACTGTTCCTCGTTCATTTTTTCTCCTCGCAAATGGATGATGGTGCGTCCAGCTCGCCTAATTTACTTTTAATTGGTATTATCTTCATTAACTAGAATTTAGCGTCTTCATAAGGGACGTAGAAACGGTAGTTTTAAAGATAGGTGAACTTCATTAAAGACACTAAAAATTTTTATTTTTATTTTATTTTATTTATTTATTTTATTTTTTATTTTATTTTATTTTTTTACTTGCGTGTGTGTTCTTATTCAATGATGCAGTAATATGAGTTTTTGAAAAATTTCATAAACAAAAAAATTCTTAATTTCAGTCAGACATTGAAATGAATCACGGTTAGATACAATTTGAAAGTGATATCAAGGTACATTTCATTTTAATCTTTTCAAACCTTTCAGTGGGAATCAATCTAATAGAAAAAGTCTTTAATACAGTAGTAATATAGAAAATATATATGAATGCATTTTAATCGTACAGTCGGTAACAAAAGTGTCCGAACACTTGCAAAAATTCCTATGTAAAAAAAGTGTACTTATAAACATTACCGTAACTTATAAACATTACCGTAACTATAAACTTAGTATACCGTATAAACATACGGTTTTGTTAAATAAATCCTTGTCGAATCTTGTTTTTAGACTGACTAAGAACAGGATTCAACAAGGATTTATTTAACAAAACCGTATGAAGTGTACTTTTTTTACATAGGAATTTTTGCCAGTGTTCGGACACTTTTGTTACCGACTGTACATTGCCGTAATTAGAAAAATCCGTATAAATCGACAGAAAATGCGATAACTATGTCCACATTTCAGTTTTTTCAATACCCACAGTCTAGAAACATTCTGAATAATCGCCTCACACCTAATCGTCGCAATAAATAAATAAATAAAAATAGAATTATACACTTTTCTGTTAAATTTTTAAGCAGAATTCTCTAAAAATTTTAAAAGACTGGCCATTACTGTCATATTTTTCACAAATGGCTGGGTATGTAATACTTTTCATTGTTAATGTTGGTTAAATGGGTTTAATCGTTTAAGACCGTAATCGTTAATCACCTCGCACTAGCTCTGCATAGTGGGCAATTGGCGACGTTTTGCGATTCACTCATAGGGAAGCCATAGTAAAATTTAAATATTTCGCGAAGATCTTTTTACCGCTAGAAATTACTCGCCACAATAAGCATATTCTGGAGAAAAAAAAAGATCAGATGTATAACTAGGTTTAAAAATCATGTTTTTATATAGCGAATTATAAGTGGGGACAAATAAAAATAAAACATAAAAAATAGGGTTCCAACTTCCAAGAAATAATATTTTTTCTGGGCACAAGAATCCAAAAATGAAGATTGTCAGAAGAAGTCTGGGACGTTTGGTCATCCTACCCAAAATACGTTTTTAACACTTTCAAATCATACACAATATTTTTTCATTCATGAAATAAACATCCATCCTAGAAAGGACCAAATGTGATAGCATGTCTCCAGACCACCGATAAACATAAGTCCCAGATCATCGTCAATCGCCCATGGCATAATATTAACGTTACGTTGAAACCTACTAAATAAATCAATCAACAATACAATAAACTTTACTCCAGTCTGCAAGCTTTGGCGAATTAGTGCGCTTTCATGATGAGGCGGCCTAAACTAAATTTTAGGAAACGAAAAATGTCAAAAAGACGGTTTTGGCGCTTCTAGTGTTAAGGAGACCTACCTTGTTAGCATAACTTTTACTTTAATAAGGTGGAGGGGGTTCAGAATACCAGCGCCACCTGTTGGGCTATATAATCCGAAATTTAATTAGCATAAGTTTAAAGCATGATCCAAATAAATATAAGTTCTGTTGAACTTCGTCCATTGGCTCGTGAGGAATAGCGTCAACAAAATTTTGGTTACACAAAAACATTCTCTATTCGTGTTTGACAACTTCGAACGTGTCAATCCATCTAAAACCGAAAGTCAAAAATTTTCACGAATCCAATACTTTCTTTTATGTATAAACAAACAAACAACAACAAAAAATTCTTATTCAAATAATAATTCTTATTATTTTTATTGCAAATTGATAAAAAAAAAAAGGAAGAAAATGTTTAAAAAGTTTTAGCAAAAACGTAGACAAATAAATAAAACTAAATAGTAATTAGAGTTTATTGACTAACAATATTGTGCATCTATGTAGATTGTTATCACCATAATTATTTTTATAAATATTTGTTTGACTTTTGAATAGCTAGTTCTTTTGTATATATATGTATATATACAGTTGGCGAAAAAAGTATTAGAACAGTAGGAAATTTAAATTTTTCAAGGTAATAAAATGAAACATTTGCCTCGTAGTATTTATATTATGTAACACTTTTACATAATTACTACATGGAGTAAGAAACAAATATTTAGAAGCAATAGGATTTAAAAAAGTAAAAGAAAAGAAAATTTGCATTGCAAAAAAAGTATTAGAACATCGGACTTCAATGTTGAATCATACATAAAATAAAATAACTAAAAATTCAAACATGATACTAATACTTGGTATGTAGACCTTTAGCTAAAATTACTGCATTTAGACGTCTTGGCATAGATTCCACCAAGTCTTTGGTGATGTTTGATGGCATGTTGGTCCAGGCATCTTGCAAAGCTTGCTTTAAACTTGCTTTACTTGTTATTGGGCATTTCCTTACTTTTTCATCCAATAAATGCCACAAATGTTCTATAGGATTCAGGTCTGGGGACTGTGGGGGAGTTACCAATCTTCGGGGAGCATTATATAATAGCCATTCTTTGGTTTTGTTGGCAGTATGTTTGGGGTCTTGATCTTGTTGAAAAATGAATGTCTTCTCTAACCCTAATTTATTTGCACTATCTTTCAGGTTATCTCGTAACACATCACTATATGACAAAGCTGTCATTTTATCGTCAATGAACTGGAGATTTCCAACTCCATTGTAAGCCATACAGCTCCAGACCATGACATTCCCTCCTCCATGCTTTATAGTTTTCTGTACATTTTGAGCCTGGAAAGCAGTTCCCTTTCTTCTCCAAACTGTGAGCACGTGTTTAGGTTTGAAAATTTCAAATTTACTCTCGTCGGAGAAAATTACATTTTTCCAGAAGTCTAAAGATTTATTTTTATAATTTTTGGCAAATTCTAGGCGTTTTTTTCTGTTGATTTCTGAAATAAAGGGTTTTTTCCTTGGCCGTCTTCCTTTTATACCAGCATTATGCAATACATTTCTGACTGTTTGAGGTGTTACAACCTTTCCTGATATTGATTCAATATTTGCGGCCAATATCCTTGCACTTCCTGTAGGAGATTGTAGGGCATCATTAACCACTTGTCTTTCTCTGACAGTCAGCTTGCTTGGTCTCTCTGGTCTTGGCCTATTATCCACAGCCCCAGTTTCTTTTTTCTTTTTCAGAATGTTGTGAATTGCGCAAAGTGAAACATTCAACTTACTGGAAATTTCTCGAAATGTTTGGCCTTATGGTGCAGGTGAACGATTTGTTCTCTCTTCGCAAGTGAAATCTCTTTTCTTTTAGGTGCCATGGCAGGAAAAGTCCACGTAAACTGAATTTTCACAAATTAGCAGTGAATGAGACAAACGCCCTTGACATTGATACGGGTGAACGTAACCTTGAAAGTTTAAAATAACGTCACCAGCGCTGTAATTTGCATGTTTCCGCTTCTGTTCTAATACATTTTTTGCGATGCAAATTTTGTTATTTTTATTTTAAAAATCTTGTAATGATTTTTAAATTTTATTTTTTATTTAGTTATAATTTTCTAAGAAAATGTTCTCATTTTTAAACTGATTACGCGATTTACTTGATTATATTACTTGAAAACTACAAATTTCTCATTGTTCTAATACTTTTTTTGCCAACAGTATATATATATATATATATATATATATATATGCATATACCTACCAAGAGTACCACCCTACACCCTGTATCTTAAGAACGCTTCGGAATTTCTGAAAACTGTAAAACACGTGTTCAATCAATTTGACGGGGATTTCGTTGACAAAGAAAAAGGTCTAGAGGGATCAAGGGGGCCGCTAGGGGAGGGGTGAACTTAAAATTTTTAAATAGGAGAAGGGTGTATTTTGCTAGTTTGATTGATAGCTTTTTTTAAAGACAAACA
The DNA here is from genome assembly GCA_963930645.1 of Salticus scenicus. Classification (NCBI taxonomy): domain Eukaryota; kingdom Metazoa; phylum Arthropoda; class Arachnida; order Araneae; family Salticidae; genus Salticus; species Salticus scenicus. The sequence goes on along the minus strand of OZ005648.1, from coordinate 6,327,926 downwards.
TCTTGAAAAAAAAAAAAAAAAAATATATATATATATATATATATATATATATACGCCTTGCTATGCTTTTTGAAAGATATGAAGGATTAAAATTTTTGTTCACTTCCCTTCCCACTATATTTCGTATTCGCATTGGAAATAAAAAAAAAAAAAAAATAATAATAATAATAATAATAATGAAACAGTGCTTAATCAATTTTTTTTTAATTAAAATCACACAATCAACTGTGGAAGAAAATCATATTTATTGAAATTTTATTTTTCCGACTGAGTGAAAATAATGCCTGGACCGGGAGTCGAGTGAGTAAAGCTGACCGGTTGTCGGCCTGGATAGCTCAATTGGTAGAGCCTTGACCTTGTAAGTCTAAGATCCGGGGTTCGACTCCCGGTCCAGGCATTATTTTCACTCAGTCGGAAAAATAAAATTTCAATAAATAGTGCTTAATCAATTTAAAGGAAATTTCGTTTGGTTAAAAATCAAACTGGTGGAAAATAAGGTCATCCAGAGGGACCAAGATGCAGGCTGACAATTTCGAAATTTCGAACGGCAAGATGTTATATAGTTGGAAAGGTCTTCTCAAAGCAAACATTTGTAAAAAAAAAAAAAAAAAAAAAAAAAAGTGTCTTACAACTTTTTTTTTAAATCTAATTAAGTATACTGAAAATAGTTCCCACCCTCTTCCCTTTATGTCGGAATTTCTGAAATTTATATAAAAAAAAAAAAAAAAAAAATACTCAATGTGTAGAGGGAGGACTTCGCTTGATTTTATAAAACTGGAGTATGGTGGTATCCTAGGGGGCTAACTTTGAAATTTCAAATTGTTGGAGTTCGTTAATTTTTTGAAAGATCTTCTAAAAGAATTCATTTATAATGTTTAAGGACACTTTTTAAGGAGTTTATAACATGAAATAAAAGTTTTTTTTTTTTTTTTTTTTTTTTTAACTTTCCTCCTAAATCCAGAGAAAGCCGCGGAATTTTTAAAAACTGTAAAAATCGTGTAAATTTAAATTGGGTCTCTAAGAAGATTTTTCAGGCACATAATAGTCCCCTTTCCATTCGAAATTACCAAGTTTTATTTTAGGATCAACCTAAGCCCTCATAGTCCCAACTTCTTTAAAATCCTACGAGGGGGTACTCCTTACATTGATGCAACACACACACACACAGACACACACACATATATATTTAATGGTTTTGAAAAACTAACTACTAAAACCACCCCGGTAAATTGTAAAGATAAAATAAAATAAGAAGAAGAAGAATTAATAATAATAAGAATCTGGCATGTCACTCTCACGACTTTCTCTTACCTGCATTTGAATACGTTAAACACAGATTTCAGATTAAGACGTAAAATCAATAAGGTACGATAAAAGAGTTCAATTTAGTTTAAATATAATATAAAATAGGTTTACGGATAGTTTTATTCGACATATAATTATGTGTGAGGGGGACTACCACTCCCTTCAACCCCCCGTTCAATTATAGTGAATACATTTATTTCTAAAAAAATAAAAATGAAGGCTGTTATTAATTTGCCTTGAAATTTTCCGATCTTGATCAACTTTTCAAATGGCCAAAATAGACCAACTTCAGAACGACAAATTTACATTTCCTGCAGTTATTTGTTTGTATGTTATGTTGATAACTAATGATTAGAAGATAAAAAAAAAAAACTTTTTATATGCCGCGTTTTTAATTTTTCTGTGGAATCATACAAACTTGACAATTCTATATGTTAATAAATACTTAAAAAAAAAAAAAAAAAAAAAAAAATGTAGAATTATCCCATCAACTTGAAAGAAAATTATCAAATGCGTAATAAAGAGAGCAATTATAAGAAATTTTCAAACATTTATCAATTGAATAAAAGTATTAAAAGAATGCATTGTCATCGTGTTCTGGGCTATTCTAAAAGTTTCAAATGTCTAGCTGTCGGAAAGTCAGTTAAAAATGGATTGTAAGATTTGTACTGGAAGAACAAACAAACAAGAAAGCGTGTTAATAAAAACATGGTAATATACATACAGATCAACACTAAAAATTTAATTTTCGTTTTCTGGGGACCTCAAAACTTAATATTATACAAATAATTAGGGTGGGAAATCTAACTTCAAAAAAAAAACTTTGTTTACAGTATGGGCATGAGAAATTAATTTTCCTTCCGGAGCAGTGTTCATCGACACAGTAAACTGTAGCAAATGATTTCTATCGATTACATTCAAAATAAAAGAAAGTTCTTAATTTTGTTAAGCCCTGTATATTGTCTTTTAACTATATACACATCACATTTAATTCTTAAATTTAGTCTTATGGGAAAAACGCATAACCCAAAATAAAATACGCTTCCTGCAATTTCTAAGTATGTAGCCTCAATATATCCGAATACTTTGAGTAGCCCTGTAAACGAATGATGAATGATTTACCATAATCTACACAAAAGATACTTTTTTGCATTAAAAAAAATGTTCATTCCATTTTGTCTAGAACAGCCTGTATATATGATTGTTGTACTGTACTGTACTTACCAGATATTCTGCCCATAGACGTAATGTATTTGAATTCTCTTGGGTGTCCCTGTACACGAACCCTTTCCTTGATCTCAACAAAAAGTTTACTGTCGCATCTCTATATGATACAAATGTAGAATACCAAGTTTGGTCTTCCTGTTACTATTTGTTCTTGAGATATGCTGATAACAGATACACAGACAGACACCTGGACACACACACAGAAAGCAACCGCTAAAAACATTTTTTTTTTTTTTTTCGAATTCAGGGGACCTTAAAACAAGTAAATATAAAAAAATCTTGATTTTGAAATTTGACCCTAAAACAATTACTTTCTCTACCATATGGGTAAGAGAAAGTAAATAATCTGGTGTGTCACTCACACGACTTTCTCTTACACTGAAATTTAATAATATAAATACAGATTGGAGATTAAGGGGTAATATAACGAGTACTATTATACAAACCTATGTTAAAATAATTCAAATTAGTCTTCGGAACAACTTTATTTAACAAATAATTTTATGTGAGGGGAGTTACCGCACCCCTCAACCCCTAGTTTCATTAATGTATCTACATTTATATAGAATTCAAATCTGTTATAAATTTAAAAAGTTCATTTAAAATTATTCAGACAACTTCCATACGCAACATTCCTTGAAACTTATCAATAGTGGCATTCAGGAGGACTCAAAACGTGTAAATATACAAAATACGAAGCGATGAATATTTAGCTTTAAAAAATTCATTTTTTACCATATGGCTATGAGGAATTAATTTCAATTCCTGAGGGCACAACCTACACTTCCATCAATTTTCAAGTATTGTCGCACTATGTAGTTCTTTTGTGAAGCCCTGTAAACAAACAGTGATTGATTTCCATACCATATTCTACATTTGAAACATGTTTTTACGCATATAAAATATATATATATATTCTTTTCATTTGGTTTAGTGCAGTTTATAGATGTAAAACCCTACTTACCTGCAATTTCCCACATAGACGTAATGTATTTGAATTTTCTTGAGTGCCCTTGTACACGAACAATTAGCTTAATTTCAACGATGAGTTTAATGTAGCATCCCTATATGATACAACACACACAGACCAACTGCTAAAAGAATTTTTTTTTTTCCGGATTCAGGGGGCTTTAAAACGAGTAAATATAACAAAATCTCGATTTCTAAAATTTGACCCTAAAACAGTACTTTCTCTTTATGGGTAAGTAAAGAAAAAAAAAAAAAAATGAAAGTTACGAGGTAGCTTTATGTTGTAATGGAAAACACAGATAGAAAAAGGATTCTTGCACTTAAACCTGAAAATTGAAACTTTATTTATCTCGCCCGTGCCCGGGGGATCCTTTATACTGACTCGACACTTAATGGTAAAATTTTTGCATGATTATCGAAAATAATTTTCTTGTCCGAATTTTTTGAGGAAACTTTTTTAAAGATCTTTGTTCCGATCTTTGTGATAGATACGCTTTGAAATCGTCGATTATTAGAAAAACCCTCACTTAAACTAAATTTTTCCTATAGACCCTGAAAATATCATTTTTTTTTTCATAGTTAAATAGTATTTTTTTAAGTGACCGATTGACGAATAAAACACAATATTTCAGATACAATATACACAATATTATCCAATTTCAGAAGTACAAAGCTATTTTGTCACGAATTAAAAACAAATACGTTGAGTCGCGACTAATTTTTGAAACAGGCAATTATTTTTCGCCGGCATTTGCTGAAACAGGCAATTATTTCATCTCTACTCGACAACAATCCCACATTTTTCAAAGCTGATGCCTGAAATAGAATATTATTTTCCTGAAAAGGGACGAAATTGCCACTTTTAAAAATTAGTATGTTGTGGCCACCACAAGACTTTCTTCTATATTTTCCTATACATATTCAATCAGTAACAATATTAAAAAAAAAAAAAAAAAAAAAAAAAAAAAATCGATAACTTTGTTTTAAATTATCACAGATTTATAGTTCAACCATTCGTTTTAAGGGTATTGACGAGATTTATCGAAAGATACCCATCTTCAAAATTTACCCCCCCCCAGGGGGGAACCGATGCCCCCCATGCAAAAAATTTTTTTTCTAGTTAACTACTACTATTATCAATAATTCATATTAATTTTACAATCACAAGTTTAAAATAACGCTCATTATGTACATTTATGCGAAATTTTGTCCTATACTGCCATGTTAAAAGTTTACATAAAATGCGATCACAGCGCCATCTGTTGGGCGATTGATCCCAAAATCTAATCAGCACCATTCCATGTCAGGGTCCAACTATATACCAAGTTTGGTTCAATTTCATTCATTGGTTCGTGAGCTACGGTGAAAAATACGAAATTTTGCGATCACAGCGCCACCTGCTGAGCGATTGATCCCAAAATCTAAGCAGCACCACGCCCCGTCAGGTTCCAACTATATACCAAGTTTGGTTCAATTTCATTCATTGGTTCGTGAGATACGGTGAAAACAAGAAACCACAGACAGACAGACATTTTTTAAAAACTATCAATTCGTGTTCAGGACCAGGACATCCCAAAACGTGTAGATCCGTCAAAAAACGGAGGTCGAAAAATTTCTCGAATCCAATACTTTCTCTATATTACATATAGAATAAAGTAAAAATGTCTGAAATCTACCGAAAATTTAAAAAGCCCATTTTTAAAATACACGATTATTGTTGCCGCTGTTTAACTTCATTTACGTACAATTGACATAATCCTCAATCTGTACATGATTAAAGAAATAAAAAAAAAAGGGGAGTGGTTTAATTTTTTCAGTCCTCTACGTGAAGAATGCAAAATTTTCATGTGTGCTTGCGCTCCTAATTGGATAGAGATGAGTGAAGGGCATTTATTGCCATGCCTGTAAAAGTTGTTTTTCCTTTGTAGAAGTGGAAATGCCGTGAAAGGTATGTCCTCGATCCCTAAATAACCCCTAACATCGAATTATTGTCACCCTCCCAGTGTTTTAGTTATTTAAACTTGGTGCTTTTTATCGGATATATATATATATATATATATATATATATATATATATATATATATATTCATTTCTTTAATTGTTTTAATTTGGCTACGATTTACGTAAAGTAGACCAAACATACCTATAACCATAACCAGTGATTTTCTTACTTTTTGAATTTGGGGCACAATTAAAAGCTTTTAAATAAGTGTAGGCACACTTCATACAGATTTAGAATTTTGTTATAGCTAAATTAAATATTTAAAATCTCACATCTCACTTCCTACTCAATTTATCAATACTAGAAAAATTCGTTTCTTTTTATACTTAATGCAGTTGGGTTATAAAAAAAAAAAAAAATCTAATGCCTTGTGACGCTTATAATAATAATAATTTTCCGTGTAGGCTTAATTTTTGCTTTCTTACTGACACTTGAAACTTCTGTTCACTTCTAGAGTAGGATTGTGTAATATATTTCGAAAAAATTATATTTATAAAAAGTACATTTATAAAAAATAAATGCTTTTAATAATAATAGTAATAATAATATTAATATTAATAATCTCCAAAACACGAAACGTTAAAAAAGTAGTTGAGCTAAATAAGATTTTATTTTTCTTATTCACATGGAAAACAAAAAATGACAATTATGCTCAAAATTTATCATATCGGAATTATATATATACTTCTAGAATGATTACAAGCAAAACAGAATTTGAAAGCTTTTTAAATTCTGTATGATAATTTTTTTTTTTTTTTTTTTTTTTTTTTTAACTTTCCTTTGCATTATACTAGGCGAGTCGTATAAACCCTGGACGATATATTTAACGCCCCAGCCCGCCCGTCTCCGCTCTTCGATGTCTTTTTCTAGTCAATTTTGTCCTTTTATTACTTCCGGTGTAAGAGTTTTTTTTTTTTTTTTTTTTTTTTTTTTTTTGTCCCATGCTATTCCTATGGAGTTTTTAGCTTTTTTCCCCTCTTTTTCTACATTCTAAAGTGCGGTGGTAACGCAATTGCACCTGATGATGCTATTGTTATAATGGCTTTGTGTCGTTTTTAATAAAAATATTTTATCTACGTGTTTTAAAGTGGTTTGTTACCTTTTATATATTATTTATACACGTGAAATGTTTTATAATTTTAAACTTTTAATGGTTTTTAATCTTAATTATAATATCTGATTGATGTTTATGGATTTTCTTATAAATATTTTATGCAGCATTTCAGTTAATATGGAATCTACTAATAAGTATTTTAATTCCACGAATCTAATTAAAAAATATTTTAAGGACGATTTAGCAAAAACAAGTGCTGTATGAAATAGAAATAGCTTATTGATTTCTTTTGTTAAAAAGAGAAAAATATGTCAAATAGGAACTACTTATGATGTTTTAGCTCTTAACGTTTCCTTCAATTTGATAATTTTATTTTCAATGTAAGCAAGATAATTCGTTCATTTTCATAAACGTGCAGTTATAGAAAATTCCGTAACTTCCTCTTTATATTCAAAAATACTTTGGAATAAAATCAATCAGAAATAAATAGGAAATTAACAGAAATGCACGTTCAAAATTTGAGGCAACAAAAAAATTAAATATGGATTTTAATTTGTTCATTTGATGTAACAATTTTTCATATTGATTTTTTTTTTTTTTTTTTTTTTAAGGTGTACCATTACATAAAATTTTCAAGTTTTCGTGTTTGTTGTGACAGCTGTTCGGAAAACCAATAAAAGTATTCCAATTAGGTCTCCATCAGAACGAAATCCAACGCGCCTCTTAATATTTAAGATATTGTTTCAAGCAAATTTGTAAAAACTTAAATTGTGTTCACATTTCTTTTTTTTTTTTTTTTTTTAAGTTTTTTCTACTTTTCCTCGGTTATCCTAGATTTAATTTCAAAAAATTGGACATCAAAATACACTGAAAAGTATGTCATTTTGACACAATCGAAATAAAAAACTTTAACTTTTTCATGTCCATCCATATATATTTAATCTTAATCTCATTAACCCATAAACTAGACTGTATAATAAAAGATCAGTGAATATTGTGTCATCGTATTGCAAACATGTCATCCTTTTATGCGTAAAAAAAAATATATATTTTTTTTTTTTTTAGTGCTTCGTTATTGAAAACATAAGCCAGTCTAAGTTTTCAAGTCGATAAAAAGCTTTTGTGCTGGCACATTATTTTAAAAAATAAGATTTTCGGAGCCATTGATTTCAATATAGTTTAAGAAAGCTATAAGCATGAATACTTTATCTAGAGTTGTTAGCAGCTAATTATATCTAGAACACAAGCTATATATTGTGAAATTCCTATTTAGATTGTTATCGAAATTTTACGAGAGATAATCCTATTATCGAAAAACTTCCCTTTTATATTAGTTGGAGTTCCTACGCTGCATAAAATAAATTAATAAATAAAAACATGTAAAAAAAAAAAAAAAAAAACTTGCCAGTTTTATATAAATAATTTTAAGGTATCCTTGAATTTATTTGCTATATAAATTTTAGCAACACACTTTTTTTTTTTTTTTTTTAGAAAATCTAAGCCTTCTAATTTGCATTTTCGCTTTTAATTTTATATTCTGCAATAATTGCATTCATTAACAGATGTGTCTATTTTTGAAAGATACACTTTTTTCTTCTAAATAATAAGCCTAACTAGTTAACCAAACAAGCAAACAATTTTAGTATACTGAAATAATATTTCTCCCTTGGTGTATCTGAAATGGAGCTCGGCATCTAAATTTAAAAGTTGAAAAATGTCCATATGGATTTTTTTTTTCCCTGTCTTTGTTTAAATACCCATTTAGACTCTAAAACAATACCGTATGCGATTTTTTTCTTCGGTTTTCGGCCAGTGATACCACGAGTAGTACCACAAACTACCCGTCACGGTACTTAAGCGAGCCAATACAGGCCGTATGGACACGCTTCAGCTCCATCCCATCCAGGCAAGTTCCTTTGCCCGAATACGATAACGGGAAAAGATCCATGCGCTGTCTTCTTTATAGGACCCAAGCGTAAACGTATGAAAATTTAAAATTAAAAAAAAAAAAAAAAAAAAAAAAAAAAAAGACTGTGATTTTCAAATTCAGTTATTTATATACCGTTATTAAGCGAAGTTTTTGTATCAAAATGGAGTTACTACAGTGGGTGATTTCCGAGTTCGGAGTGGAGAGTCATGATTCATACGTAATGTTTCTGAGGTTGTCATGCTTGAGGTGTTTTATAGCGCGTTTGGGGCATCTGGAAAGTAAAAAGGAATTGTTCTGATTTATGAAGATTCATCAAAAGGCTATTTTGATGAGAAATGACAAAAATGTAGCTAATATTCAGAGAATTAAAATATATTAAAAAACACTTTAAACACGAATTAAAATTTATTAAAATCGTTTTCGCCACAACGTTATGGCATCATCAGGTGATTTACACAAAAACAGATGAGACAGCATCTTATATATACCAGGAATTTTGATACGGTTACAGTATAAGGATAACCTGAATAAAATAGGATGAATCCATTTGTTACTTGAGCACGTAACGATTGGTTGAGAACAAATAAGGGCATTCTGTAGGCTTCAGTAGGAGCAACTCTGTCAGGAACGATGTCTTATATTGAACATAAAAATTACGTAGTTACAGGAATTCAGGAAATAAGGTGTTCAATGACAGGTGTGCAGTTACATGAATTAACCTCAATTTTTCAAGTTGTATGCTACATGTTGTTATTGGAAATCGTTTACTTTTTAAAATTAAGTTTCTTCTACAAATATTTGGGGCATATTACCCTGGTATGACCATCCTAGATACCTTATTTCCTGAATTCCTGTAACTACGTAATTTTTATGTTCAATATAAGACATCGTTCCTGACAAAGTTGCTCCTACTGAAGACTGCTGGCCTTATTTCCTGAATTCCTGTAACTACGTAATTTTTATGTTCAATATAAGACATCGTTCCTGACAAAGTTGCTCCTACTGAAGACTGCTGGCCTTATTTCCGGAATTCCTGTAACTACGTAATTTTTATGTTCAATATAAGACATCGTTCCTGACAAAGTTGCTCCTACTGAAGACTGCTGGCCTTATTTCCTGAATTCCTGTAACTACGTAATTTTTATGTTAATATAAGACATCGTTCCTGACAAAGTTGCTCCTACTGAAGCCTACAGAATGTAGTCCTGCTGCTCCCTTATTTGTTCTCAACCCATCATTGCATGCTCAAGTAACAATTGGATTCATCCTATTTTATTCAAGTTATCCTTATACTGTAACCGTATCAAAATTCCTGGTATATATAAGATGCTGTCTCATCTGTTTTTGTGTAAATTACCTGATGATGCCATAACGTGGTGGCGAAAAGCTAAGTAAACGATTTTAATAAATTTTAATGCGTGTTTAAAGTGTTTTTTAATTACTATGTTAACACGTGTGCTTAGTACAAATTCTAAACTTTTAGAAGATTTAGATTTTAATACTATTCAGAGAAGTCATTGGAAATTTAAGTCTCGCGATTCGATAAACACATTAAAATAACAAGTCAACAAAAACTTGTTTAAGCTTACACAGTTTCTGTTTTATTCCTATTATCAAAAATTATTAATTTCTCATATTTACACTTAACACACATGTCTCGAGATCTACAGTTTATATGTGATATTGAGCTATGCTTTCTCTTCTGTCAACTCATTTTTTATTTCAAAATGTAGCATTGAAAATATGAATTTTATACTTTTATACTTTTATTAAATTTTATTTTTATACTTTTTTTTATATATACCATTAATTTATAATTCAAAAATAAGGGTTTTATTCACACTGTCAAAAGTCCTGTTTGTTGCCAGAAATTTTCTGTAATTCAAAAAAATACGTTCTATCAACGGAAAAATTACGTTGATAGAACGTATTTTTCTGAATCACAGAAAATTTCTGGCAGCAAACAGGACTTTTTTTTTTTTTTTTTTTTTTTTTTTTTGACAGTGCACTTACTACTAAGTACCTTTTGGCATATTGATAGTATCAATAGGAATACACTATATATATATATATATATATATATATATATATATATGAAATACATCTCATTTAAAATTTCATTGTTGGTATTTTCATCTATCTATCATTTGCTGAGTTGTCAAGGAATTAAATTATTCAAATTATATATATATATATATATATATATATATATATATATATATATATACACACTAATCTAATTTTTATCGATATAAGAAAATTGAGCTTTTTTATAAAATCAGTTAATATTTATTAACTGATTATTTATTAACTTATTATTAACTTATTTATTAACTTATTATTATCACTACAAAGAAGTTGTACCTATTTTAAGTAGGCCATCTTTTGAAATGACAAACAGAAATTATTTAGAATTTTTTGTAAATAAATTAAATAGATATCGGAGAAGAAAGGATTCTTTCTATTTTACAAAGTTCTGAATTTCTACTCATCACTTAAGGGAACTTGGGACCCCTGAAGATTTCATACAGAATCTCATATTTCCCTTTAATATTTATAAATTGAATTGCATTAAGTTTGTTCAGTAAAATATATATTCAGGCAACAGTTCTTATGTATTTTGATAATTGTTTTATAGTTATGAAATCTATAACTTGCGTTTTCTCAGTTTCCGTTTTTCATGATCATCAAAATGCCAAAACTTCTACAGATAGTTAAGAAAAGGCTTTATTTATTTTATTTATTTTTATATGTTTATTTATTTATTGTATAGAACTTACTTAAAAGAATTAGGGATAGATAGATTATGCAATTATCTTTAAAAGGAAAAAAAAAAAAAAAAAAAAACATTAAAAATAAAATTTAACAAAAAACGTGTATTTTGCAAATTTTGACTTGCATACAGTTTTTAATTTCTTTCTTTCTTTTCTTCTTCTTCTTTTTTTTTTTTTTTTTTTTTTTGCAAAAACTAATTATTTCTTTTAAGTAGATTCTATTAATTATCCAAAAAAATATTAAGTATTTTCTTAAATATCTGTAAAAATTTTATCATTTTGAAAATCATGAATTCATGAAAAAAGATGGGACAAACTGGGAAAACGCAATTTAAAAATTTCAAAACTGTAAGACATTTATTTTCTTATCGTTTAGTTTCAAATAATTTGTTTTTCCTCGATTTTATGACTCTCTCGATGCACTTCAATTTTTGTTTAAACTTTAACTATAACAAAGATGTTGGCACGATATTTTCAACAGCCATATTTCGCATTGTGTGAAATACGATGACATGTTTATTAGCTCTGCAATAATACTCCGCAGTTTGGCTCATCAGAACATATGTACAGTCAGTCAATTCCGAAATAGGGAATGCGTAAATATTGTCTAAACGAGGATGGTAACAACTTTTGTGTTTCCGCCTGATGCCATGGCATCATGGAGTTAAGTTATAAAAAATATTGCTATGACGTCTTCTTTACTGAATACTAGAAGCAGTCAGCGACCACTGGTTGGCGAACCCTGAAATTTCTGATCGTAGCAAACTTACACTCGATGGCACCTACAACACCCTCGACACAACATTCTACAGTTAAAAAAATGTACAGAAAATGAAATAATCCCAGTCAATCACTATAAAAGGAAAAATTTCAGAAACGTTCCCATTTTTATGAATATTTCATATTTTCATATTCACTTTTATTTTATTTTTTTTTACCAGTTTATATCGAAACGGTAGGAATAAAATAAAAGCGAAAACCTCCCTCCTACATAACTCATATACGAAGAGAAATAAAGTGACCAAAGTTGCCAGACAATCTGTGGACAATTGCCCCAGCGGATGTGATAGAAGAAAAGAAGCGGAGGAGAGAAAATCAGGGGGCAGGGAGCATCTTTTGTGGAGAAATTTGCCGCACGTGGAGGTGCAGAAGGTTAGGGCAAAGCGAAAATCAATGCTCGATTCAGCCTCTCCCCTTCCCCCCAAATCCCTAGAGCAAGCTCCCGACTGACCAGCTGAGGCCGCGGAAGTGTGACTCTCTTAGTGCACAGGTGTTGAAACAATGTGAAATATAAAGAGAGAAACAAAACAATATATAAGATTATGGCACTCATGTTGGGTATCTTGGAGTACCAATTACATATATGTAGTCGAAAGATTTATGTTTACTGGCCAAAGAAAGAGACTAGAGTAAAGAATTTGCTGAATTTGAATGCAACGTGTCAAAATGAATGGACCATTTTTAGCGCTTTAAAAGGCTTTTGTTTTTCAAATTACTAAAATGAAAAATATATCTCATCCATTGAATTTTTAAATTTATAATTTTTATATGAAATATTATATTTGCAAACTTGTAGCTTATTCATCTAAACTTATATATTCGTATATATTTGCTCATCATTATGTTAGTTAAGGATACATGTATGCTGACCTATTTAATAATATAAAATTAACTGATCTTTATCAAATTATTTATAATATTTATATATATATATATATATATATATATATATATATATATAATAGGTTGGTATCACACAAGGTGGTAGTAGCTCGAGTCTGTTATCATATTTATATCTTTATAATTATGAGCAAAATTTCCGTTATGAACATATTATTTTATACCGGTACATTGATGATATTATAATTTTTTTATGTTAAGGATTATTCTCCTACTTTATTAACCTTAAATTAGCCATCTTATCTAACTTTAATTAAAAATATTCTTAATAAACAATTCATATATATATATATATATATATGAAAGGAATAAAAATAAATAAATTTAAATTATTAAAAAACTCAATTTAAAAGTGTAAAAATCGCTAGTCAAAATTATAATCGCGAATAATTCGTAATTGTCCCTTTAAAGATTGTTAGGTATTCTTTATAATAATTTTTTGGTTCATAATTTCATAATTTGGCAATTAAATATTTAAAACCTTAAAAAAAAAAAATAATAATAATAATAAATGATTACCTTTTAATGGTGTCCTTTAGTTATTATGCAGAAATTATTTCTTTAGTTACAAAAAATGTACTAAAAAAAAAAAAATAGTGTGTGAGAAATTTATGTTTGTACTTTGTAAAACTAAGTATTAAAAATTCCAAGTTTTCAGAGTAATAAGGGAAAAAAAAATCTATTACCCACTCTCATATTTGCCTTTCACTGACTTGATAAATAATTTTAGTCACAGAAATAATTTCAAAATTGTTAACAATTAAAATTAAATTAGTCGAAATTTATTAAAATTACAGCTTTGAAAGATGAAAATTAATTAATGATTAGTAAGTTCAATTAATACAATAATAAAGAAAAAGGCAATGCTGCCGAAATTTAAAGCATCGTAATAAATAAAATGAAACTTAATTTTTTTTTAATAAATTGATCTTAAAGAATTGTTAAGAGAAACAAAATAAATCACTTTCATATAAAATTTAAATTATTCTACTTTTAGAATACTTTTTTCTCGACTTTTAGCATTGGCTTTATATGGCTTTAATATTTATTTTATTTATTTTTTATTTGTTTTTTTCTCCTTTTAAAGCAAAGCTTAATTTTATATAACTAACTTTTTAAAAAAGGTCATATATTTTGTCTTACATTTTTTTATAATTTTTTCCCAAGAGATGGTGTACGCTCTCTCTTAACAAAACTTAAAAAATAAATAAATTGATAATGTGAATCTCTTAAATTTAATTTAATCCATTTCATGGCAAGTTTTACACGTTTTTCATCTAATTTTAATAATTTTGATATTCATTTATCCTGATGCTCTTTTAACTAGTTCTGCGTTAAAGTGATTATTAAACTTATTTTTCCTACTTATTTCGGTAAAATACTGAGGGCAACTTGGCTCGTGCGAATACGGAGTTTGCAAAACAACATGTGGATGAAAAATTATTTTTTTTTCCTTAATTGGCTTTCTGAAATGGTAAATCTATGAATTGTTCAAAGTATCCTATTTTGCAAGATTTAGTGAAAAACACAGATAATTTCGAATAACTAAGTTTACGAGCGCAATTCGGATTCGAAACTGGCACCTCCCGTCTACCAGCTCCAGGTCACGCTCGTGGACTGAGCCATTTTGAGTTTTTAGAGGGTTTTCAGAAACTTGCGTAAAGACGAGCTAGAACTCCTTTAAAAAAAAAAAAAAAAAAAAAATCCTACAGAGGATATTGAAACATGTGCAGTCAATCGGCTTTAATTCCTACACCACAATCGCGCTTTCCTCCCAGCTTCTAAAGTAAAACTCTTGGTCAGTGGTGGAGACTCAAAAAAAAGGTAAAATAGATGAAATACAAAAATCATTTTTCTTTTTTTTCGTATCGCGAATACTTATAAATGCATACATGTTCGATTGAAATTACTATATACAAGAAAAATTGAAATGTATTTTATCTTAGAACCATAACTTTCGAACTCACTTGATAGATATTATGCAAATGATTAAAAATTATAACAAGCAAAAAAGTCATTATTATTATTTATTTTTTAATGAGTCTTTTTCATTTAAGTTCCTACTGATAACTATTTAAATAATATTTATTGAAATTTTTTTTTATTTTTCCGACTGAGTGAAAATAATGTCTGGACCGGGACTCGAACCCCGGATCTTTGACTTACAAGGTCAAGGCTCTACCAACTGAGCTATCCAGGCCGACACCCCGGTGCCTAAAGGTTGTCTGAGTGAGTAATGCTGACCGGGGTGTAGGCCTGGATAGCTCAATTGGTAGAGCCTTGACCTTGTAAGTCAAAGATCCGTGGTTAGAGTCCCGGTCCAGGCATTATTTTCACTCAGTCGGAAAAATTAAATTTCAATAAATATGATTTTCTTCCACAGTTGATTGTGTGATTTTAATAAAAATTGTATTTAAATAATGCAACATAAATTTTTACTTGATGTGGGATGGCGTTTTTCTGTCGATTGAAAAAACTTTTGGAATCCTAATAACACTGCATGGCTGTCCATTTATCTCTTTCTTTATTACAAAATACCTTTAAGTTCAAAGAGATAAATATGTACACAGGTCTGTTGAATAAAAGTCGAAAGAATAAAAAGTCGCTTATTGAATAGATATGAGTTTAATCAAATATGAAATATCTTTTACGAAATAGTCTGTTAGCAAAATAGAGCGACGAGAAAATATGACTAATTTACTTGCTATTATATATAAATAATAGTGTATAAATAATTGTGTGTGTATTAATGTATAATTTCCCTACTCTTTTAACTGAAACTAGTTTTTAGATAGGAGCAATACATCAACCCTGCAGCAGCAGAAATATTTTGCAATTGAGTATTAACCCTTAAAAGGCTCTTTTTTTTTTTTTTTTTTTTTTTTAGTGCGCGACAAAAATATATAGGTTGTAATGAGTGATCAGAAGATAGGGAAAACTTATAAAAATAAAACCCTATTTTACGGAAAAATCAACTTTTTAGCTCAACGTATACCGTATGTGGAACATACATAAAACTATGATTTACTAATACGTTTACTATTGTAATATATAAAAAAAAAAAAAAAAAACTTACCTTTGCAAAATATACACTTCGTTATAACACACAGTATTTTTTTTTTTTTTTTTTTTCGAGTCGAAACTGTTCAATAACTATTCTTTTTTTTATTTTTGAATTCAGACAAACGACTAACAAATTTCACTCTGAGTGCACTATAACAAAAACACTAACGACCTCTTAAGGTAAAGATTCGTATTACTACATTGCTAAATGTCAGTAGCTTCTATCAAGATGTCAAGAGATGTCGCTACTCATAGTTTTATAGCTATAGGAACGATTAAAGTCTGTGTTCCACATATGGAACTGGGTGCCTTGTAAGGTTAAAAGTCATTGGACAGTGTCAATACAATGAAAAAATGAAATTTAAACATATCAATTTCGACCTGTTGCAATTTCCTATTACGGAGTAAATTTGAGGTTCCTGAAAATTGTAGTACTGTTGTCTGCCTTACGAAATGTTTTTTAAATAATGCCTCTATTTTGAATCAATTTTCAAAATAAAATTTTCATTTACTTTACGTTAGTTTATTCTTATGGAAAACAATTTTAATATACTTTGTAGAAAAATGTGCATTGACACTGTGTGTTTTGAAAATGCACTCATCCCGACCTCTTTCTAAAATGGTACAAAATTAGACCAGAACTGGGTCAAAGTTTAACCAATACCTGTACGAATTCGATTTAGAGTCCTGCGCGGGTTGAGTAAACTTGACCCGCACCCGACCCGCAGGAAGATTTTCGACCCACAAACCGCAGCTTCTGACCTGGAACCCGACCCTCGACCCGCAAAAAAATGTTATACAATTAACATTATATAAGAAACTGAATTAAAATTTTATTTTACGAAATGCAGTTATATATTACTGGACACACCTTTCAGAGAATTAATTATTATATAAATATTACAAGTACATAATCATATTAAAACTAGTGAATAATTAAAATTTATTTAAAAATAAGAAAACATAGCAAAATTTCTTATGTATTCTATTCACTTTTTAAAATTCCACTGTTTTAAATATTCACAATATATTAAAAAAAGTAAAATAAGGAGGCAAATAATTTTCTCTGATAACGTTTTAAACGTCAAATACTAATACACTGTTAAAAATTTTGTCCTAGGTTAAACCAAAACACGGTACACTAAAGTTGCAACCAGAAGATGGGGAAACTTTTTACCATTATTTGGTGCTTCTTTAAACCAAGGTTTGATATTGCAATAGCTTCACCCATAAGATGGAGAAATCGTTTACCATAATTTGGTGCTTTTTTTTTCAAAAAGAAGTACCAAAACATGCTAGAAGGTTGCACCATAGCATGGTTGCAGCTACAGTTGTACCAATTTTTGGTTCAACCTAGCAAATTGAAACTACTGTAGTACCAACATATGATTCAACCTTGAACTGAAATTTTTAACTGTGTACCGCAGGCCTCGCAGCGTTCCTAAAATTTGACCTCATTTTTATTTTATTGACACCACTATCGATACTAAGAAATGTTTCTTGAATGTTTTATTGCTGAAACACGTCTCAACATTATGTAAAATAATTGTATTTTTTCTTAGTGGTGACAATATAATAAAATGAGTATAAAATTCTAGGAACGCTGCGAGGCCTGAATACGACAAATTTCTTCTTAATGAATTAAACTTATGTTATGAGTCTTGTTACTTTAAACTACTACGAAGGAAGAGAATTTCATTCATTCTCTGATATTCAAAAGATTGTATTCATTAAAATAAAAATAAAAAAAATCAAAGGAAAAAATTTGCAGTTTTGCCCGTGTTTTTACCCGTAGGTCAAAAATTAAAGCTAACAAAAGCCGCACTAGACTCGCAAAGCGGGTACCCGACCCGATACAGGGCTCTCATTCGATTATGCTACTTAACAGATTTAAAAAGCTCTTATTTATGCTTTAGAACAAGAAAAGGGGGAAAAAATTTCAAATCCCTGTAACTAAAAAGAATGTACATCATGAACCATTCGAAAAAAAATGTTAAATTTGTTATTCATTTTTCAAAACACCATGCTAAATCTTCCGTCTGAGAGGAAAAAAAAAAAAGCAAAATAAAATAAATAAACATGAATAAACAGAAGATTTTGAAAACTTTGACCACATTTGAAAAATTTTCATCCATCACTCTTCAAAACGAAAAAAAAAAAAAAAAAAAAAAAGTAATAAAATGAAATTGAAAAATCTGCGTGTCTGCAAAAGAGAAAAATAAAAAATAAATAAATCTGAGTATACTTGCTGAAAAGCATAACGCACACCAGCAAGCAACGATCCCGCCAAAACCCCTCTCATCCTATACATCGAACGGCAACAGAAAAAGAAAAAAAAAAAAAACTGCTACTTATCCTAGCAAAAGCATACGTCTTCCAGCTTCAAGTACAGTTTCATCAGCACACTTTTTATTTATTTATTTAAGTTTGCATCGCACGCAAAAACGAACATTAGAAAAGAATATATTCAAACAAACAAATATAAAAATTTAGATAAGTGAAAAATAGAATCTTTTTGTTGCATGGTAATGTCCATAGGTTTATTTATTTATCTGTTTATTTACTTCACATCAACACCTAGTTCCTTTTTTTATTTCACCTTCAGCGAACCTATTCTTTACCCTGTTACGGCGCCGAGGCAATTTATTCGCAAAAAGGAATGGAGAGAGAGAATATTACCACTGAGTTTTCCTATTTCATTCCTTTCCCTCCTTCTCCTGAACCTATTTTCCTCTATTTTTGCTCTATTTCACCCCCCCCCCCCTGTACCATAAACACTCACTCTATTTCGGTAGATCAGCCATTGACCAACATTTTTTTTTCTCTTATGTCCCGCAAAAGATGGCGCTTGATGCAGCTGTCAGGCTGGAAGAATCACGAAAAAATGTTAAAAAATGTAGAGATAGTATGCTTGTTTTCGAAATAAAATGACAAAAATTTATATATATATATCAATACAAAAAACACTTAACGGGTTAAAAGTTTGTGACGCAGCACTGTACTTTATGGCTATAAGAATTAGAAATACGGGTCTTAAAAATAATGATATCAAATTTTCAGTGACGCTTTGATATTAATTAAATTATACATAGATTTTCTTATTTGAATTTGCTTTTTTCTTTTATTTATATTTACAGTGTAAACGTTATTTTCAACATAAAATAATATATAGCATTTACTCATTGATACCTTTCCATTCACATCTCTTATACTATGAAAGCATGTGTTTTAAAAGAAATTATATGAAATTCCAGTAACGCAGTGGTGTTACATTAAGTGATTTGTTTTTAAATTTCTCTGCAATTATTTTGTTTTGCATATTAAAGTATATGTGCACATCGAAATATTGCTTTTAATTTTCAAATACGCTGTCAAATATATCACTTTCATTAAGCTTATATTATGTACTGAAATATATTTATTTCAATGAATTATTCTATCTTTTGCGTCACGCCATCCAAAACTGAAAAAAATTTCACAGTTTTTTTCTTTGCATCACGATATCTATTTGCATGCATTTTCAATTTATTTGAATGAAATGACTCAAAGTAAACATTTCCATATATTTTACTTACAGTTTTGGATGGCGTGACGCAAAAGATAGAATAATTCATTGAAATAAATATATATTCAGTACATAATATAAGCTTAATGAAAGTGATATATTTGACAGCGTATTTGAAAATTAAAAGCAATATTTCAATGTGCACATATACTTTAATATGCAAAACAAAATAATTGCAGAGAAATTTAAAAACAAATCACTTAATGTAACACCACTGCGTTACTGGAATTTCATATAATTTCTTTTAAAACACATGCTTTCATAGTATAAGAGATGTGAATGGAAAGGTATCAATGAGTAAATGCTATATATTATTTTATGTTGAAAATAACGTTTACACTGTAAATATAAATAAAAGAAAAAAGCAAATTCAAATAAGAAAATCTATGTATAATTTAATTAATATCAAAGCGTCACTGAAAATTTGATATCATTATTTTTAAGACCCGTATTTCTAATTCTTATAGCCATAAAGTACAGTGCTGCGTCACAAACTTTTAACCCGTTAAGGGTTTTTTGTATTGATATCATTACTTTTTAGGGGTTAATGATCAAAACGCAAAATTAAAGGAGCATGGTAATGAGTTATAACACTGTATTAAAAGTGTTGTTTTATAGGTCATACTCGAACAAAATAACAAACTAAATAAAATTTCAAAATTTTATAAAAAGTGATAAAAAAGATGGACACATGCAACATTACAAAGGCATAATATAGTACATTTTAAAAATGACAAAAATTTCTTATTTATATTTATTTCTTATTATAATTTTTTAGGTATAGATTTGATTTAAAAGTGAAAAATACATAATAATAGAAAAATCTTTAAAAAGTGAAAATTTTATACTGGTAAATATTTAAGTAGTATAGTTTGTTATGAATTTAATTAAAAAAAAATCTTAATCTATTCAAAATTTTATTATAGCTTAACATTTTGTAATTTATATATTATATATATACTAAAAACTTAATGAGCAAATTAATTATTTTCAAATTCTGTTTTAAGAATTTTTTCAATCCGTAGTTTAAGTGATTTATCACCTAATTTTGAAAAAATTACAAATATTTGCATATGATTATCATATTATTTGTCATTTTTATGAAAATAAAGGAAATTTTTTTTTTGTTGTTGCAATCACCTTTTAAAATAGAACCAATTTTGAAAGTTAACAACGTATCAGCATGAAAACAATGTAAATACAAAGAATATTTTTGATAAACAAATGTCATATAAAATACAAGTACCTAAATAAATAACTCATTTAATATATATATTAAAAAGAGAAAAATATTTTTTTTTTTTTGTGTTTATTTTTGACGCTTCCCGATAGATGGAGCCAAAACGATTATTTGATATTCAGTATTTCAGATGGAAGAGAAGAAATTCGTCCGCGAAACTGCCGCATCACGGTATTTTCGGAGTAAAAAATAGTTCGATTTTTAAACTGAGTTATAAAAAAAAACAAGAGTTTTCCTAGGGAAAAGGGAGATGTCAGGCACATCAGATAAAAGCGATTAATATCATATATAAATTAAACTAAATTCGCTCGAGCCATATTCGAGAAAAATTTGTTCCTTACATACGCCGCCCATTTACAACTTAAATGAGCCAATTCATATCTCGAAATATATTGCACGCAGAAATGTAGCGATTTCAGGGTAGGGTCAGACAGAAGGTGAAAGTCTATTTTGAAAATATCAGAACATAACCTCCCATATTTCCTGAGATATTAAGTGTCGGCTTTCAGCGGTTACTTTGATCTTAAAATTCCTGTATATATAAGTGTCGCAGTTTTCGTTCGTTTTTCCGTTTCCGCTGAGTGTCGTGGCGTTCGTTTGTTTTTGCGCTTGCGTCACTAGAAAAACTGCCGTTTTTCATGATATATAAACGTGTTCACAAGTGATTTTTTTTTTTTTTTTTTTTTTTTTGTCATTGTTGATTCCTTTTTTAAATTAAAAATTGTATTGAACTGATAACAATATATTATTAATGGAAAATAAAGATATAAAGCATAATTGGTTTTGCTTATCTTTATTTACAAATTTTTTAAAAGAAAAGTTCATAAAATTTTGATTTTTGTTTTCTAACTTTTCTTCCTTCTTCTTCTGAAGTATTTTCTTCACTTTTCTCCATTAACCATTTTTATTTTAACTTTATGTACGCAATTTTTTATATCACTCACACTTTAAATTGTTTTCAAATCTATTAAAAATGTTCTATTTATCAAGCAGAAATATATATATATTTAAGGCAGGTTTCACTTATTTTATTGCAAATTAATCAAAAAATCAAATGACTGTGCAAAAAATTAGGCTGAGTCGACTTTCCGAATATCAAGCAATTGCCAGGCGTTAGAAAAAAAAAAAAAGGAGTCGCTATACATTTTAGTAAATAAACAAAACTGAAAAAGCACATAGAGTATTTGAATACTCCGCCCTACATTTATTTGTATATATTTGTTCTATATATCTTCTATCTATAAATTAAACTACAGTCTTCTGCCCTAGCTATGTTCCGAGCCTGTCTCGGACAATTTGCACAACTAGCTAGGAAATGACTTTCGGATTTCGTCAAAAAAGTGCAAGTTTTTGTGTAAAACTTTTCTAAGTAACATCTCTGTGAATAATTATCAAATAAGAAAAGTTCTAAACAATTATTCAAAATAATAATAATAATAATAATAAATAATCTGTATGCATAAATGACTAAGAGATTTTCTTGGACTGTATGTCTGTGTGTGGACGCACCGAGAACAGCAATCGATGTTTATATAACTTCCCGACTACCTAGACATTTGAAACTTTCATACTAGCTTAGAACACGGTGACAATGCATTTTTTAAATACTTTTAGCCAACCGTTTCGGGATCCGCTGCCTTCGGTAGCTTTTATAGGATTCAGCAATCATTTAACGGCCAGTCGATATAAGCGTATTCCTCTAAAGCTACGACTGACACCACTTTCTCCTTCATTTAAATGCATTTAGATCTATGTGTAATACTAAACTCGGCTGCGCTGTCACACCACAACCAAATAATTCACTGAGAGTTAAGGTGCGGTACCACACACCACAGTGATCTCACGCCACAACAAACAAAGACGTCTAATTAAGTAACGCAAAAAAGGTTATTTTCGGCTAAATTTTTGTTTAGATAAATTTAGTTAAATAAAGTCTTTATTAGTTCTTTGTACTATAACAAATTGGTCTGAAATCTTCATTTATTTCTGTTCGGAGATCTTTTTAGTGATGAGATCTACACTACCTTTATTGATTTCATGAATTTAAAAATGGTTTTGTTAACAAAGTTTGATCTATTAGCCCCTAAACAGCATCAGGCCGAGTTTTGTACGTTTCCAGTTTGATTTTGAAATTTTTCCTGCATTCGAAATTCGATTCGTTAATGAACCGGGGCTTTTCTAGTGTAAAATAAAATAAATGAAGATGCCCCTCGATCCCTCTTCTCTATGTAGATCTCCACCTTACCTCTGTGGAAGGCGTAAATCTTTTTACTTTCCGAACACTATAGTGAGGAAAGTATTGTAATCATGTCAAAAATCCGAATTCGAGATTTTGATGTTTCTATACGTTTCGAGGTCCCCTGAATCCGTTTTCACTATTTTTACGATGATGTATGTATGTGTGTGTGTGTATGTGTGTATGTATGTGTGTATGTCTGTGAGTGAACACGCTAGCGTCTAAACGCTTTGTTCGAATAAGCTGAAAGTTGGTGTGTATATTGTAAGTCACCATAGTACGAACCCTATAGATTTTGGTGTATCTAGCACTTATAGTTTTTTTACAGGGACACAAAGAAAAATTCTTTATCATTATGGTCTATGGGACCAAAATCTGAAAAGTGCGATAGCATCTAAACGCCTTCTTCAATTGAGCAAAAAATTTATACACATATTATAGGTCACAGTTACTCAATTTGTATAGGGTTTGAAGAATCTGGCACTTACAGTTTTTTTACAGGGACACAAAGAAATATTCTTTATCATTATGGCCTATGGGGCCAAATTTTTAAAAGTGCGATAGCGTCTAAACGCTTATTTAATCTGAACAAAAAATTTGTACACATATTTATAGTTCACAGTTGCACGAACTGTATAGATTTTGGTGAATTTAGCACTTACAGTTTTTTTACAGGGACACAAAGAAAAATTCCTTATCATTATGGCCTGTGAGACCAAATTTTTACTTTCTTCGATATTCAATAGAAGAAAGTATTGGATTCGTAAAAATTTTCGACCTCGGGTTTTTGATGGATTTACACGTTTTGAGAGCTGTAGAACACGATTTGACCATTTTTAGAAAATGTCTGTCTGTTTGTCTGTCAGTCTCTGCGTGGGTGTGACAGACTTTTGTGGCAACTGTATCTCAGGAACTACTTCACAGAATTTCATACAAATTGGTATGTAGTTGCACCTTGACATAAATTAGTGCCTATCAACTTTTGGTAAAAATTGTCTTACAGGTTGCGTTGCCATCCCGCTTTTTCTAAATTTTTAACATGGTGTATAGTACAAAAGTTTGTATAAATGTGCATAAAGAGAATTATTTTTTAGTAATCATTATGAAATTTACAAGGTTTATTTATAATAGAGATAGTCAACTGGGAAAAAAATTTTGTATGTGTAGGAGCCTCGCCAACCCCCCTGGGGGGGAATTCCCCCCTCGAGGGGAGTAAATTTTCATGATGGGTATCTTTCAAAAGAGCTCGCCAGTACCTTTAAAACAAATGGTTGAACCATAGATTTGCGATAATTTAAAATGAAGTTATCGATTTTTTTTAAATGTGATATTGACAATAAAATTGATTTTTTTTTTTTTTTGGATATTTAGTATTATACTACTTCTCTAATATGGAAATCATCTGCATTATCATGGAAGATAATTTTTTTAAATAATAATTTTAATAAATTATTTTTACTGAGTGAATTTGTATAGGAAAATATTGAAGAAAGTCATGTGGTGGCCACAACATACTAGTTAAAAGTGCGATAGCATCTAAACGCCTTATTCGATTGAGCTGAAAATTTATATGAATATTATAAATCACTGTTGCACTAACTATAAACACTTTGGTGAATCTAGCATTTATAGGTTTTTTACTGGGACACACCGAAAATTCTTTATCATTATGATCTATGGGCTCAAAGTTCAGTAGCGTTAAATGAAACATCGTGTAATATATGGAGAAAAATACTCAAACACTGTATTATGGTTTTATCTCTTTTGTATTTTGACAACTCCCCTTTCTTTACTTTATCTACAAAACTGTTAATTCTCAATGTTCGGAAAGTCGAGTGGAGTCACTCCAGATTTTTTATAATACATCCACTGATATTATTCTGCTATTTCTCTACCAAGCAGCTAGATTGGCAGCTAAGCTCTTTTTATATAGGTATTATTACAAAAGATGATAAAATGAAAAATTTCACTAGAGGTCGAATGTGGAACCGACAAAGAGGACATTACCTTGCCATCAGCCTACCTTAGAGATTCCACTACTACTGACTCTTCATCTTATTGCTATTGAAATTCATAAAGAGTAACATATTTTTCCAAAAATATACATGATGACGAACCTTCAAGGAGACAAATGCTTTTAACAATAAAGAACAATAGTAAGAGAAAATGTATACGATTTTCATAATTCCATTTATCACTTTTTTTGTTTGTTTGTTTGTTACTTTTGATCACATAAATTACTAGTGGATCTGTAGATCAGGAGCCTCAACGCCCTATTTGCATCAGATATTATTCAACAGGTCATTGTTATTTATTCCTTATTATATAATAGTATATATTGATTCGATTGGCTTGTTACATAATCAGATACAGATACGTCCCTGAGAGGGGCTACCGTCCCCTCAACCCCCCCGGTGTATCTCTCTTTCTATACCTATCTGTATATCATATGCATGTATTTTTAATAACTGACAGTCTTGTAGTATTTCCCTGAAATTCAGAAATATTTGTCCCAAATTTCATGAAAAAAGATTACATAACATATCGGAATTATTTTGCGTAACCCTGTAAACTAATTACCAATTCTATGCCCACAATTTCCAACAGGAAAACATGATTAAAATTCCATTATATTTAATGGAGTGTAACCATGTTAAAATACACTTTTAAGAAATACCAACTATAGACCATAATAGTATGAAATTCCTTTATTTATCCCGGAAAGGAGCCACAGTCATTATAAACGCCAATAATAAGAATATACCTAATTAATTATAACTCATTAATTTTTCAAACTAATTTGACATCATTTGGATGATTACAGTACGTCATCGGAATTCTTTTGTGTGGCCCCATAAACTATTTAGTCTATACTCTATACCTATCCTTTTTTAAGATAAGAAAAACTTTGTTGTGTTCCTGTACACGAAGTACAAATGGAATACACACCCAAAACTATACAGCTAATTACATGGGGCTCATGAACATGTGTACCAAATTGCAAGTCAATAGCGGGTTTTTTGCGGCCGCTATCGCGCGACAAACACACAGACAGACAGAAAAACAGACGGAACCCAAAACCGTTTTGAGTCTCAACAGAGGGTCTTCACTGACGTTTCGGTTTCGGCAATAATGTTAACACATAATTAATGCAATTTTTAATTTTTTAAAAGAATTGTAACTCATTTTGAAGTGTTTACATAGATTTCTGTTTTAGATTTTTAAAATTTTGCATTATACGATTTTTAATTTACCGTTGTACGGTTAAAATTTTGCATTATATCTGCTGAACACTACAGTCTGTGAATGTTCTGCAATTTGTAGCTATTCCCCGTCACCGGAAAGGTCATTTAAAAAGAATGCTACTGTATGGGCAAACAGATCGCTGCAGAAGTTATGGAACGGAATAAAAAAGATAGCAGGCCTGAAAAGGGAGGAAATGTTGTTGGTGCGACCGTGTGAAGTCAGCACGTGCGAGGGTCACCTGAAAAGGGTCCCTAATGCGTATGTCGATCAAGGGACCCTTATCCTGGGAGCATCCTCATTCGGCCCTTCTTTATACATACACCCACGTCACATACAAAAGATAGAGAAAAATAATGGAACAAGCAGAAAAACTACTTTTCACTAGATTTTCTGTAAGGTTAATTTTTTTTTTTTTTTTTTTACCTCAACCATACATATATATATATATTTTTTTTTTCTTAACTGTCCCTTTTTTAGTTCAAAAAAGTAATGCCACTAGTTGCGGAAATTTTTCTTGGTAGATGCTTTTAGAAGGACGAAGTTAGATAAAAATGTGTTTGTAACTTGGGGGAAAAAAAAAAAAAAAAAAAAAAAAAAAAAACACTGTACATAAAGCATAGAGGATAAAGGACATAGAATGTTGAAGAAATAAACTCCATTTGCTTTTTGTATAAAAGAATGGCTAGAGAAGGAATAGGTTTATTTAACTTTTTTGTACTGAAAGTCAAAAAAATAAATCTCGATTGTTCTGGCGATACAATAAAATATAGCAGAAATTTCTTTTACTTGAAAGAAAGTCACAATTCGAAAATGAGTAACAACCTTTCATCAGTATATAGATCGATCTTTTAAAAAACACTTCATTGGAGAGTCAAGGGATAAAACAATTAATAGGTATTTATAAATAGGTATTGACCGTAAATCAATACAAAAACTTTAATTTCGAGACTTTTTTTTTAAAACATTTAAAAGTAAAACTTATTTTATATATTTTTAAATGTCTAACTCCAATTTTATTAGACACTTTCACATTTATTGTTTTCATTTTTTATATGAAAAAAAGACTGCCAGTTATAGTACAATTATACATTTAAAAAAAAACTTACTTTGCTTAATAGTAATAGTTTTAATAAAAAGAATTTTAATTAAAAATTTTATCAACTTTTATTAAATAATAATTTACTATATTTAAAAAAAAAAAAAAAGGAATTAAGTTTTTAATTTTTTTTAAATGCATTAATTAAATTCATTATTTACTTATTGTAAATAAGTAACTTTTAACATTCCGTAAACTTAAGAGTGAATTATATTACAGTAATAATCAATGTAATAAAGCAGTAAAAAAATAAATAATAAAAAGCATCAGCGCTTCAAAAAAATAATTTATTTTAAAATTATATACTGCAAAGTCATATAAAAAATGCACATAATGAGAAAGCTAACATTTACTTTTATTTATTTATATATTTTAGAAAAGCTCTATTCTTTAACCACATTTCTTGCGATCATGGAAGCCTTTGCGCAAGTGCGGAATCAACGAGTCCAGTGCTAAAATAGGGTTGATTTGATAGAAAATAAGCGATAAGCACCGAATAACTGAATGTTTACTAAAGCCCAGCTGTCGGTCAATTTGGCACTCCTTCAAGCGTTTGGACTTGTCCTCACTGCTGGTCTTAGGAAACGTGGTTACACTATACAATGGATTTGTTTTTAGTTAATTATATATTACTTTTTTGCTTAGCGCAGAGTGCAGCCTACCACTAGAAGCTATTTTTCCGGGAGATAAGGGAAAATAAAATCAATTTATCATATCAAATCTCTAATTATATTTCTTATCAAATCCGTTCAAGCAGTTTCCTAGAAGACCAGATTTCTGTTATATATTGTTCCAGGTGTAAAGTCCATCGACGGTTACTTTTTTCGAAGAAAATAAGTGAGATCGGTTTTTCATCTTAAAAAAAAAAAAAAAAAAAAAAACTATTATTATTATTATTTAATCTTTTCAGCGATTTCCAAAAAAAAAAAAAAAAAAAAAAAAGTTTATCCCGAAGAAGGCCATTTTTAAAAGGGAACATTCCATAGTGAACTTGAATACCATATATCAAATTAAGGAATTCTGAATAGATTTACTGATGCTGCAGTCGGGCAGACGGACACCTGGGGAGACAAATACACTAATTTAAATCGTATCCACACTTAAAAATGGTTAGAAAGTGTTAAAAAAGCTTAAGGCAAATGAAAATAAAATTCCAGCAAATTTCCAATAGTCCTTACAGTAACTGAATATTTTTATTGTAAACCTTATTGCTGTTCACAGTAATCCTATGGAAAACATTCTTTTATGCATATAAATAACATATTTCAATTTCATTAAGGTTTGTGTAAAGTAAAGATATTAAAATAGAGTTTATAGAAATACCACCATTGAGCGCAATGCATTGGAATATTTTCGAGTGTCCCTGTACACAAATTAGTTGTGGTATTTACTCCACTTTCTATCGGGAACATCCGATAGTGATCTTGAATAACATATATAAGTTTCAAGAAATTCCCCGGATATTTACGGAGGTTAGAGTACGGATAGACAAACGGAACTCATGGAAGTCATTAACACGCTTTTCAATTTTGTTAAAAAGCGTTAATTAATAAGAGAATCCACGTGTTATGAATTTTACTTTTAAATGTGATATATACTTTGTTTACGTAATATCAATTTTTTCTTATATAATTACGTAATTTTTTTTAACTATCTCTATATATATTAAAAAAAAAAAAAAAAAAAAAAAAAAAGTTACTGTCGCTAGCGTCAAATTCGTTTTG
Source organism: Salticus scenicus (assembly GCA_963930645.1). Classification (NCBI taxonomy): domain Eukaryota; kingdom Metazoa; phylum Arthropoda; class Arachnida; order Araneae; family Salticidae; genus Salticus; species Salticus scenicus. The sequence goes on along the minus strand of OZ005648.1, from coordinate 6,298,815 downwards.
TCTGTGACCGCATCTTCTCGCGGAGGGCAGAGTCCTTCGTGTGATTAGAGGTATCAATAATTGCCGAATACTCCAAGGGAGACATTTCAGTTGCTTAAAAATTTATATCGTTTTAATTATGAATTTAATTAAAATCGTCGGGTTAATAAAAGTATTCTATTTGCCACCTTGAAAAAAGTTTCTCTTACGACGTTGTTTTTCTGTCATGGTGTCATTTTCCACGGGAAGATTAAAATGTAATCCATGGTGTTAAAAAAAATAAATAAAATAAATGTCAATGTTGCTATTAGTAACAAAGAAATCTTTTGTCTTCAAATAAATAAAAAGCGTATCTTGGATATTTTCAATGAATAAAATGAATTTAGGATTGTAAAGGATTGCAATTTATCGTCTGCAAATATCTTTTTTTTTTTTTTTTTTTTTTTTTTTTTTAATTCTACTTGTAGAAAGTTAATTTTCTCACCGGCATGTGTTTGATATATATATGTGCGTGTGTGAGAGAGAGAGAGAGAGAGAATAATGAAATAATGTTGTGCTTGTATAATTGACTGTATTTCTTTTTGTCTTTAATGTGTATTTATCTTCTTTTTTATTTAAAAACATGTTTTAAAATATTTCGAATATATTTTGGCATAAAAAAAAAGTCAAATTCAAACTCATTTATAAATGATTTATGTAACTCGTATATACTTATACAACTTATTATAGCTCATACATACACTCATCTTCTAATTTCGCACTGGTAATTTTTTAACTATACAGAATTAGACATTTCTGCGATACATTTCATATTTCTAATTACGGCAAGAAAAAATTAATCACCTAAAATTCTTATAGAGAATCGAGTACATTTTATCCTTCGTTATTTTAAAAAGTTGGTAGGAAAAAATTATAAATTGAAGTTGTAGGAAATTTTTCCAATTAAAATAATGACATTAATAATATTTTTTTTTTTTTCTTTTCCGATATTTTTGAATGTGAAAAATTATTACCCAGCTCTACATTAGAAATATATAAAGAGTATTATATACTGCTCTAAATTAACTAAAAAAAATTCAATTGTAAAAAGTATAGGTATTTGAACAATATAGGTAATATATATGTGTGTGTATATATATATATATATATATATATAAACAAGCAATTATACCATAAATTCGCGGACGAATAGTATCAAAATTTTAAAAATTGGCAATGGGGTCATATATTAAAGCTGTAACGCAAAATGGCCTAGATATTACAAATTATTTTCTATTTTAAAAAGATTTGCTGATTTTTAATATAATATTTCATGAATAAATAATAATAATGTGGTATTAAATATTATGTATTTCAACTTGATATTGAATATGGGGATTTCTGTAACATTTTTCTGCTTTTGTCTTGTGTTATGCACTATTAATATTCCTATTCAGTGAAAGGCAAAGCAACGAATAGGTAGGAGCCCGCAGTGAAGCGAGTCGGGGGGCGGCGAAGTCTACTTGATGTTCATTTCACATATTCTTTAAGGCAGTTTAAGGATGTTAAATTGTATATCAACCAAAAATTTCGCCTGTCTGCGCAATGTACAACTTTGAGAAATTTACTGAAATGTTTATGCAGAGCAAATTTACAAAGATCCGTCTTATACTAGGCGAAACGTATTAATCCTCGACGATATATTGAACGCACCAACCCACCCATTCCCGCTCTTCGATGTCTTTTTCTAGTGAATTTTGTTCTTTTATTCTTTCCGGTGTTAGCCATTTTTTTTTTTTTTTTTACACTTGACATTGTGAGGGTATTTTTTTTTCCATACCATGCTTTTTTCTATGGAATTTTGACTCTTTTTTCCTGGGTTTTTATGGGTTTTTAGCTTTTTTACCTTGTTTTCTACATTCTGCAGTGCGAATTATACTAGGCGACACCGCACTGTAGAATGTAGAAATCAAGGGAAAAAAAGCTAAAAACCCATAGAAACACGGGGAAAAAAAAAAGAGTCAAAATTCGATAGAAAAAGTATGGTGGATGAATGGGAGCCACCGCACTTTAGAATGTAAAATACATGGGGGGAAAAGGCTAAAAACCCATAGAAACACGGGAAAAAAGAGTCAAAATTCCATAGAAAAAAAGTATGGGACAAAAACAAAAAAACTCATAATGTGGGGAAAAAAAGGCTATCACCGGAAGGAATAAAAGGACAAAATTGACTAGAAATAGACATGGAGGAGCGGGAGGGTAGGGTTGGGGCATTAAACCTATTGTCGAGGGTTAATACGACTCGCCTAGTCTGATTTCAATAGAAAGTCTTAACCAGCATTTCCATTTTATATAGATTCAGAATACGTGGTTTAAACTTCTCGATATCATTTTTTCTTAGATTATGCTATAAACAGAGTACATACACACACTCACAAACACATATAAATGAACACAAACAAACACATAGACAGACACTCAAACAGACATAAAGACCAATTGCTAAAAATTTTAATTTTAATTCATAAGACCTGAAAACGTTTAAATCTAACAAAAACTCATTTTTAAAAATTTTATCCCAAAAAAATACTTTCTCTACTGTAAATGGGTCAGAATAAATAAATAAATAAAAGAAGAAGAAGAAATAATACAAGGAAATAGTTTCTATGGAAAAAAAGAAAAAGAAAGACGAGAAAAAAAAAAGAAAAAGAAATGGGTTTTAGGATTTACTTATAAAAGATATAACAGCATGCAATTTTCCCCCAAAAATATATTTTATATTCACATTAAAAATCGAATAAATTCCTATCAAATATATAGAATTCATTTATTTAAAGCTGCTTTATTTTACAAAAATCTGCTATCGGTAGGTTTTATTTTGTGTTGCTGCTGCTCTAAGATATTACTGATGTTACAAGCCAAGATGTTAAAAAAATAAAATTTTAAAATGACGTTAAAAGAAGGCTGCTCCGAGACATTAACTGATGGCAAGGTGTTAAGAGGACAAGTAACAGACGATGTTAAGGGAAGGCCCTTGATGTTACTGGTAACAAAAGAAAGATGACAAGATGTTATAATTGATGTTAAGAATATGCTGCTCCAAGATGTTTATGATGTCAAAAGAAAGATATCTAGGTGTTAAGAAGGCAAGATGTTACAAATGATGTTAAAAGAAGGCTGCTCCAGGATGTTTCTGGTGGCAAAAAGGAAGATGGCAAGTTGTTAAAAGGACAAGATGTTATAAATGATGTTAAGAGAAGACAAACTTCATGACGTCGCGTCCATGAGTCATAATAGGTAGTCACATTCGGGAGTCCTATTTGGTAGTCACATTCTTGAGTCACAATGGGTAGTCACAATCGATAATATGTCAATAAAAATTATTCTTTTTTGCAGGAGTTTTTCACACAAGGAAAACAAGTTGTAAATAATCTGACGATGGCGCTTTTTCGACGTTTCCACCCCGCTTTAAATTTTTGGCGACCCTTGAGCTCTTGAGTGAGATCTGGTATGTTATAAGAGTATGTTTAGTCCAGGCAACGAAGGCCAAAATTTGACGAATAGAGGAAAAAAATCGTGTAGTTTTGAAATTTTACATACTCATAGCCGAGAGGGTCCTGAACAACATACTAAAAGTCCCCGCCCGTGAGGGGTGAGCGGGGGGCAGGGGGGGGGCATTTAAGGGGGCACTTTTCAGTTTTTATTAAATATCTTGAAAACTATCGCATTTAGAGAAAAAATGTCAATTACAAAATTAATCTACGTAAAATTTCCTACAAAAATGTATATTACATTTTGTTTGTACGATCAAAAGTTTAGAAGATATAGGGGGATGATATAACACATTTTCTTGAAAAATACTTTTTTGCAATAGTAAAATTAACTAAAGTGTGTAATTAAAAGGGTTCTGCTCAAATATTTTCTAATATACAAAATAAATATATACATAGGGAATATATAAGGATAATACAGCACGTTTTGTACGTTTTAAATAATTTTAAGGCTAGTAGGCGTAAGTGGTGGTTTGAGTAAAAATCCAGATAACGAAGACCCAAAATCGATCAACATTAAAAAATATCGTGTAGCTTTGAAATTGAGCACAGTTATAAGGTTAAGTTCACTGAACAACATACTAAAAGTCCCCAACCCTATTTTCTGTGTTTTTTATTTAATTTTTTATGTTATTTGCAATAGTAATAAAAACTATATTTCGTAATTAAAAAGGTTCAGGTTAAATATTTTTTACTCATACAAATAAATATTTGTATATAAATATTTGTATGTGTGTGTGCGCGCGCAATGCACCAAGTTTAAAGAGTGGAAGTCAAAATACCTTTCGGAGTACCTTTAGATGATGATGAACTTGAAACTGAGTATATAATTACAGAAGATGAGTCCTATTAACCATAATTTAAAAAGTATGTATATGTTTAGCGGGAATTATTATATGTATATTACAGATAAATGTATAAATAGAGAGTAATCTAAATATTTATACTAAAATATTGTTAATTTTTTTAATGCATGCTTGCTATAAGTAATTTTAAAGTATTTTAATGTATCATAACATTCACATTTTATGTATTTTATATCTACTATCACTTAGAGAGGATTTAAAGAAAATGCAACTTTTAGTATGTTGTTCAAGACACTTAACCTTATAACTGTGCTCAGTATCAAAGCTATAAGATTTTTTTTAATGTTGATCGGTTTTGGGTCTTCGTTATCTGGATTTTTACCTAAACACCACTTGCGCCTACTAACCTTAAAATTATTTAAAACGTACAAAACATGCTGTATTATCCTTACATATTCCCTATGCATATATTTGTTTTGTACATTAGAAAATATTTTATCAGAACCCTTTTAATTTTACAATTTAGTTGATTTTACTATTGCAAAAAAAAAAAAAAAAAAAAAAAAAAAAAAAAAAAAAAATTCAAGAAAATGTGTTATTTCGTTCCCCTATATCTTCTAAACTATTGATCATACAAACAAAATAGAATATACAATTTTTTTGGAAATTTCACGTAGATTAATTTTGCAATTGAGATTTTTTCCCCCTAAATGCGATAGTTTTCAAGATACTTAATAAAAACTGAAATGTGCCCCCTTTAAATGCCCCCCCCCCCCCATGGTTAGGGACTTTTATAGTATGTTATTCAGGGCACTTAACTTTATAACTGTGCTCAATTTCTAAGCTACACGATTTTTTTTTTTTATGTTGATCGGTTTTGGGTCTTCGTTATCTAGATTTTTACTCAAACCGCCACTTGCGCCTACTAGCCTTAAAATTATTTAAAACTTACAAAACATGCTGTATTATCCTTGCATATTCCCTATGTATATATTCGTTTTTTACATTAGAAAATATTTGACAAGAACCCTTTTAATTGCACACTTTAGTTGATTTTACTATTGCAAAAAAGAATTTTTCAAGAAAATGTGTTATTTCATCTCCCTATATCTTCTAAACTAATGATCGTACAAACAAAATGTAATATACATTTTTGTAGGAAATTTTACGTAGATTAATTTTGTAATTGACATTTTTTCTCTATATGCGATAGGTTTTAAGATATGTAATAAAAACTGAAAATTGCCCCCCTTAAATGCCCCCCCTGCTCCCCGCTCACCCCCCACGGGCGGGGACTTTTAGTATGTTGTTCAGGACCCCGTCGGCTATGAGTATGCAAAATTTCAAAACTACACGATTTTTTTCTTCTATTTTTCCTAGACTAGTTGTTTTCTACGGCATCATTTTCAATGGGTGTTTTATTCACAGTGGTGTTTCAGCTGATAGAGAAAAAGAAAACTTCACGGTTTTAAAGAGATCCCATTCAAAATTATATTCTGGATTTGTAGCTGTTGATGCATTTGTTAAATATGAGGAGACAGGATTACTGGGAACTGTAGATGCAGACAGATTTTCTTGAAGTGCTTGAGAAGTTGTTGTTAAGGAACACTCATTGCTTTTGGAAAGTGTAGCCTCAGAATGAAGCAAAAGGTTTTCATTGATATTATCTCCAGAGTGTCTCAAAATTTTTACTTTCATTCATGTTTTGTTCAAAATTAATGGAATCGGGTTCAATATCTAATACAGAATTCGTACAAATAATATTACTTTCATTACATTGATTTCAGCGTGATTATTCAATTAGGTGAATTGGAATTAATTCTAGTTCATTTTGCTGCAAAATTTCGTTAAATTTCCGAACATTCACTCTATTTTTCCATACATCGATTTCAGATTCAGAAATTTCATTTTTCTATGTGCCTACGAAGAGTTTGTGTTGTTGCAGCTGACGGATGGAAGGACGTTTCTTTGAAACCACATTCAAACACGAAGCGATAAAATCGATGATGTTATCTTCTGTTTCAGTAATGTTTTTAGAAGATGGGAAGGTATCTTGCATCCACTTTACGAAATTCTTTCTTTGTAGATTCTGTTGCAAAATAGGATAGATATCCGTAAACCAGCAAGACAATTAACGACCTGATTTAAACAATTCGACAAGAAGAGACATTCTTGTGAGCAATTCGAATGCAAGCATTCCGACAGTCCACGTATCCAATTTTTTTCCGTCAGCAGGCGTCAATCTAGACTCAGTCAGTCGACCTTCTGGACAACGATAAATCACCGGAGTTCCATATTTCTGAATGGCTTCATTTGCAGGAAATAAAAATCCAAAATGTGCTACAACTGGTTTTCCACTATCTGATATAAGTACATTATTAGACTTAATGTCGTTATGAGAAATAGTCTATAGCTTCTAAAATTTGTTTCACCCAATTTACTGCTTGCTTTAGGTCTGCCATGAATGAAGAATCCTAGATTTTCTGTTCTAGAGTTTTAGGGTATACGGGAGTGAAAAATATATAAGAATCAGCATGGATATCTGATAATGACACGATATTTTCCTTCTGTAATGTTTTCCGTACATTGATTTCTCCATCAGTGGCGCGGAGACAACTTTTGCTGCGAATTCTTCATCCAATGTTAAATGTTTCACTTTAAAAACCGAGCCATACGAGCCGTCGCCGATGTTTCCAATGAGACTGTAATCATATTGCTCGAGATGAGCTACGATTTCTAACATTCTGTTTTAAAGTCTATGAGACCTACATGGTATTTTTCTCTAAAATAATCTATGACTGAATAGTCCAAACAAAAATAGATCGCCGAAAAACACTTTTATATCGCAGTAGTCGCAAATTACAACTTAATTGCAATTCGTTCTCCGATTACAAAGACTTTCCATGGTTGCGTGTAACTTAATTTATAATTTTCTATTTCACATTGTTGTTTCATGATAACATTGTTGTGTGGGATATTATCGGTTCGTTTTCAATATTATTCATTTCATGCGATTGTTGTGAAGGGAAGTAATCCTATCATTTGTTAGACACATTGTTGCGTAAATAGAGACACAAAATGGGCATTTGCAGGCTACGAGGTACAATTTTTATAGTGATAATTATGCCACATGTGTCAAAAAAAGGGATCCGGACACAATATAGCGGAACAAAATCTCGCCGGACAAAATGTCGCGTCGATTAAATTAAAATAATGGGATCTATTTCATGTGCGATCTCTTGTGAGGTCCATAGGACCTTATAAATATAGATATATATATTATAGAGTGGAATTTCATTCTTTTATCTATATTTAATTTCAAGTTATTTTATAATTTGCCTTCCATCATTCAAAATACATTTTAAAAATATTGTACATCACTATTGACAAAGCTTAACATTTTTACAAACCTGAATTAAAAATTATAAAATTAATAAGCACTATTGAATTAATTATGACTCATATTGACAAAAGTTAATAAACATAGTTTTTAAATTCTATTAAGCAAAATTCATAAAAAATTTTGTGGTAAATATGAATGTGTTGCCATAAAATTTTATATTACATTACTAATAATTACCAACTCATTCATATAAAATGTTGTAAAATTATCATTTTATTTATATAAACACCAATCACATTATTTTTGCTTTCCATTCATTTATATAGGCGATATTTTGTCCCCAACCAAAAAAAAAAAAAAAAAAAAAATGAATTTATTTATTTTTCAAGTAATTTAGAATCTTAAAAATTATGCTGGCTTTATTGAATTGGTTGGAAAACACTGGAGGACGTTAGTATTTTACTGAAATGAAGAACTTCATCGTACGGAGTAATAAATGTTTCAATTTCTTTAGGAAATACACCGATAAATAACTTTTTATTATAGAATCTTTATTTTGGTCTGCCTTTTTATTTTGCGGTGTTTTTTACTCGGGTGTAAGTTACTTTTTGACTTGAACTCGTAAATGCACGAGTCAAAAAGGAATGATGCGTAAATCGTGCAAGTATCTGCGTAATTGTAAAGAAAATTTAATTATAATTTACAACGGGCAAATAACAATAATAGCCGTTATACACTATATGCGTTTTAAACACAAATAAATTAATCTTCTAATAATTCCAAGTTCAAAGATTAAAAAATAATAATAACCTTAAAAAAAAAATTTAAAAAAAATCATTAAGAAAATGAAAATTCCACTTACTGTTGACTTTTCAACTGTACGTACTTGTTGTATCATTTAACCTTTATCATTCTTTGCTTACGTTATCACACAACAAACAGACAGAGAGACTAAGAAAAAAAAAAGTATACAGATAGATTAATTGAATTTATAATCACTCTTAAAAATTGTTGAAAAGGTGTTAACATTTTTTAACACAAACGGAAATGCAATTCCAGCCCTTGATGTATCTGGATAGTTTAGTGTAACCCTGTAAGTCTAAACATTGAGCATATCATATTCTATACAAAACATTTTTTTATTTTTTTAACATATTGACAGTAAATGTACATTTCATTATGATTTTTGCAGTAAGAAGTTACATAAATGTGATTCATAAAAATGTATCTCCTAAAATGCAATGGAGTTTTTCTATTATACAAACGAGTTGTACAGGGCCATATTAATTCTATTTTAAATAGGGAACATTTCATAGTACCCTTGAATAACGTAAATTGTTTTTAAGAAAATCTGAAAATATTTACGGAAGCTAAAGGCGGGCAGACGGACATTCAGAGAGATAAATACGCTAATTTAAATCATATTAACTCTTAAAAATTGTTATAAAGTGTTAAAAATGCTTAATGTAAATAAAAACGCAATTCCAGTAAATTTCTAATAATAGTCTTTAATGTAACTGAATATTTTTGTATGGCCCTGTAAATATTAATGCTAGTCATACTATATGCTATAGAAAGCATTATTTTGAGCCTATGAATGACATATTTCAATTTCATTAAGATTTACCCAAAATAAAGTTATTAAAATATTTTTTATAGAAATATCTCTCATGGAACACAATGCTTTGGAATACTTTCGGGTGTCCCTGTACGCGACCCATTAGTGCTATTGGCTCTATTTTCAGTGGGAGTTTTCTAAAACGTTTTGTAATGACCAAAGCATAATATGTACTTTTTTATAATTTCGTTTTAATTTGAAATAATAAATACACTTCTTTGGTAATTTGACCTACAAGATATAAGTATGAAATTTCGAAAAATTTCGTAATTTATATACGGAGGGGGACGTTTTGTGGGGGAGATTTTTACCTAAAACCGCACTTCCAGAATCTAATTGATACTTCATTATTACTCATTTGTACTCATTAGTAGTTTTGAAGGTACAGAGAAATTGTGTCTTACAAGATCGCCTTCTGTATACCCTTAAACATTCTATTTAAAATCTAACTGTATTCTATCCTGACTTTTGCGAAAATAATTAATATTATATTTTTATATATAAAGTTATTCCCTTAACCCGATCAGGTTATCATTTTTTCTGGCACCTTGTCAATTTATCATGGGCCGTTGAAGACCCGAGAACTGTTAGAACTGGTAATTTTTAATGAAAAATATCTGATAAAATTCTTTAACAGTCTTGAATACTTCTATTTTAAGGAAAGACAATGAATATTGCAAAAATAAATTAAACAAATATTTTATTTTTCATCGGAATACACCCATTTCCATAAAATGCAGGCGTTTACTAAAAAATTCATAACTTTTGAGCTAATTGAGATATTTGAAAAATTCAAATTGCGTGATAAAATTTAAGAACAGTATTTTTACGGAAAAAATTATGGATACGATGGATGGGTATTTCTTCTATTATATGAATTTTGAGGGATGAGACAAACAAACAAAAAAAAAATTGTTTGGGTCTCCAGTGATCCACGATAACTTGATCGGGTTAAAGTTCAAAAATTTTATCCGAATGTAAAGCGAAAATTTGAATATGTGCAGGGGTTAACCAAAAATCGACTTTCGCAGTAGTTAGCTCATTTTGTTCAATTAAATATACTAAAAGGATGAATTCTGCCGGAAGTTAATTCAATATTTATTTGATGAATTCTTATATTTACTTCTATAATTCATGGAAGAAAGGGAATGCAGTAAAAGAGGTTGATATCAGCTATCCGTACACCTTAAAATAAAAGCATGAAAAATATAATGTTTATATACGAAAAAATGTATATAATATTAATATCTTGAACAAAATTATGTATCTTCGCGTAAACAGTAGATTAGTGTGCTTACAAAAGTAAGCATACTAATTAACCATAGTACTTTTAAGTATAAATTTATTTTTACTTTAAATTATGTAAACCAGCCAAGAAAAGAAGCAAAGTTCTGGATATTTTAATGATTTTTAATAATGAAACTAATTTTTTCGAAATATTCAACATTATATTCACGCCTATTTACAGGAGAATTAAAGACATAAAAAGAAACATCTCTTAGAGGCACTTTTAAAGTAACTTTTTTTTTCCCCGAGCTTAATTTTTTGTTTTGAAAAATTTTAAATAATTAGCTTGATGAACGATTTTTTTTTTTTTTTTTAATTCTCTTTTACACTTCTTTTGTGTAAATTCGTACAGACAGGCTATTTTACAATATCTAGATGAAACTTTGGGTTTATCAAAAGTTTTGACTTGTAAAAATTACTTTAAAAAGCTCCGGCTGCAGAGAGAAGGATAAAATTTCATTAAAACCAAGATAATTAAGAAAATGTTCACAAAAGATTATCATGAAAGGGAAAACTTTTTTTCCTCGTTGACTTACTAACCGTGTATTAATTAATCGTGTATGAAACTGCAACTTTATAAACATACCTGTAAATACAGCTTTTCTACTACGTGTTTCTTGCTAGGGAGAAAATAACATAAAGTAAGAAATTTATCGTAAAAGGGAGCCTTTTCTTTCACTGATTTTCTTTCTTTCTTTAAACTGTATTTTACAATCGACATCGAGACTTTTTTTTTTTTATCTTACAGGTCAACAGAAAAATTAAAATCAATAGGAATAGTATTTTTAAGCATTGTGATTGTTGAAGAAATGAAGTAACATAAAGTGTTCTTTTCAATATCTTTTAATTTTAAAGTATCGTCTAAACTTTTTTTTTTTCATTATCAGTCTATCGATTTCTTATACAGTGGTGGACATAATTATAAGACACCTATTTAATTTGACAAATAGTGAAAGAAAAGATTCAGAACTTAAAAATGTTTTATCAAATAAGTCAAAAACATAAATTTATTCTGTTATCACACGTAATTGTTTTACAGAAATGATATTTTTATAGAGTTTAATAAAAAATAAATAAAAATACCATGGACAAAATTATAAGACACCCTAACATTTTAATTAAAACACCTGCTTTTTTCAGAAAATAATGTGCAATATGCAAATTTTCTGCACGCTGTTATGACGTCAGCAGTTAACTAGAGCAGACGATAACGGACTTCACGCATTTACAAGCATGCCACGAGGTACAGAATTAAAAGAAAGTGAAATTCGCGAAATTTGGAGATTAAATGGAACTGAAGCTTCCATTAATAATATTTCAAAAGTTATTAAACGCTTTAGATGTGCAATTAGAAATGTTTTTAAAAGAAGAATTAATGGATCGGTGATTAAAAGATCTGGACGTACTCCTTGCTTGTCTTCGAGAGACAGACGCCATGTGCTTTCGCTCGCTACACAGAATAAGATGACCACTACAGGCATTAAAAATGCTTTGAAACTGAATTGTTCTAGGAGAATCATTCACAGGGTGTAGCATAATGCTTCCTATGTGAAATATAAAAAATTGAAGAAAAAACCACCGCTTGTAAGCCGGCACAAAATGGAGCGTCTAAACTTCGCTAAACAAACTATGGCCTGGACCTCCAAATGGTACTCTGTGTTATTTTCTGATGAAAAAAGGTTTAACCTGGATGGCCCTGACGGGTTTCAATATTATTGACAAGATTTACTGAAGTCTCCTCATGTACTAATGAACTGCCAAATGGGTGGAGGCTCAGTAATGGTTTGGGCTGGTTTTTCGGCTCAAGGGAAAATGGATATTGTTTTTGTGCATTCATGAATGAATTCCGAAAAGTATAAGAATCTTCTTAAAGATCAACTAGCCATATACGGTGAACTTCTTTGCGGTGAAAACTACACTTTTCAGCACGATAACGTGCCTATTCATGCATCACACGAAACAAAAAAGTGGCTTTCAGAGCAAAATATCAATGTTCTCCCGTGGCCTTCTCGCTCCCCAGACTTAAATCCCATCGAAAACTTGTGGGGATCTTAGCTCGTGCGGTTTACCGAAATGGGAGGCAGTTTATATATGTCGAAGACCTAAAGAATGCTATAAAATGTGCTTGGGAAGAACTGTCTTGCGATATTTTGTTAGAATTGATAGATTCGATGCTGAATCACATCTTTCATGTTATAAAAAACAATGGCGGCTCCACCCAATATTGAATAACCATGTTAGAGGATTTTCTTTTAGACCATTAGTGTCTGCTAATCATGTTGACCACTGTATTTGGAAAAAACGGTTGGTGTCTTATAATTTTGTCCATTATGTTTTTAAGTTTTTTCATTAAATTGTATAAAAATAACATTATTATAAAATAATTATATATGATAACAAAATAAATTTATGTTTTTGACGTATTTGATAAAACATTATTAAGTTCTGATTCTTTTCTTTCACTATTTGTCAAATTAGATAGGCGTCTTATAATTATATCCACCACTGTATTATTCAACTTGGTTCTTCAAAATATCTTCTTTTCATTTATTTTTTCAACATTCTTCAGATTATGAATTATTTGGAGGAAAAAGCCAAGATAGTGTAAATAATTACGAGATAAAAAGAACTTTTTATAGAAATTTTGTTTTTAAATTTTCTGTTGAATCATATAAATGCTACCGAAGTCAGAGGGGACCCGAAATAATTGACTAAAAGTATTTTTAAAAATGCATTGTCACCGTGTTCTGAGCTATTCTGAAAGTTTCAAATGTCAAACTAGTCGGGAAGTTAATTAAACAAATTTTCTGTTGAATCACATAAACGCTACCGAAGGCAGCGGGGACCCGAAAGTCAAAGGGAGTTACTCCAATTTTTTTAATTATCTTTAATAAGCGGAATCCGTTAGTCCGGTCAATCTAGACATTCGGTGATACATAAATTTACAACCAGCTGATAATCAGTAAAATTGTTCAAAATATAATTATAAATAAAATTTTGAAATTCCGCACCATTCCGGTGTATGGAAAAAATTTTACTCAAGGTCAAAGGTAAAAAAAATGAGTTTTTCGCGATTTTCAGCAAAACGGTAAGTTTTATCATAAAAATACCTCAGACAAAAATTGTAGATCGTAAAATTATCTACAAAAAAAGTATGAGGTGAACAAAGTAGGCACGAGTGCTGCAGATAAAGCGGCAACACAGTGGTGTCTGTCACTGCTGTTGTCTGCAGCACTCGTGTCTGCTTTGTTTGCTTGACGAAGGGTCATGTTTTCTTTCGAGTCGAAGTTCCTTTTTTTTTTTTTTTTTTTTTTTTCATATTTCGTTTTAACGCTAGCCCTCTGGTGCATTTTTTATTATACATAATGTTGATTGTTAAAAATGGTGTATAAAACTGTAAAGTTTTCCACAAATCTTTAAAATTTCGGGCGGGGGGAGGGGTTTGAGCTCGTGAAGTTGGACTTGCTTCTATAGCAAAAATGACAGGACTGACATTCAATAATATTAAATTAAAACGCGCTGACAAAGTTGTTCTTCTTTTAGCTATGACTAGTACCCTAAAAGTTCATGAAGAGAAAATAACTGTTGACGCTGTATTATTATTCCAACGCATGAGTATTACTGCAGCATTTCAAGATGAAATAGAAACATATTTTGAATATGAATTAGCTCCCTACCCTTTAACGTTGTTTGATGAGATCGGAATGCGTAAAACACAGAAGTCTGCCATTTACGATTGTTTTGAAAAGGTAAATATTAATATTAACAACACTAATGCGACATACATCATTGACTGGTTGGAACTGTCACGAATTCATCAAATAAAATATCAGAAGATGAAGATGTTGCTAAAGTTCGACGACGTTGTTCTGCAGCTTTGATATTTCTCGTGTAATCATTGTAGCCATCAAATACGACAGTAACTCTGGAACCAAAATGTCGATGTACATACTGAACGTATTTATCTAAGATTACGTTGAATGTTTCTTCGCTATCCCACACAACGCGATGTAGTAAATATCCTCCGTCAATGATGTATGTCGCATTAGTGTTGTTAATATCAATATTTACCTTTTCAAAACAATCGTAAATGGCAGACTGCTGTGTTTTACGCATTCCGATCTCATCAAACAACGTTAAAGGGTAGGGAGCTAATTCATATTCAAAATATGTTTCTATTTCATCTTGAAATGCTGCAGTAATACTCATGCGTTGGAACAATAATACAGGGTCAACAGTCATTTTCTCTTCATGAACTTTTAGGGTACTAGTCATAGCTAAAAGAGGAACAACATTGTCAGCGCGTTTTAATTTAATATTACTGAATCTCAGTCCTGTCATTTTTGCTATAGAAGCAAGTCCAACTTCACGAGCTCAAACCCCTCCCCCCGCCCGAAATTTTAAAGATTTGTGGAAAACTTTACAGTTTTGTACACCATTTTTAACAATCAGCATTATGTATAATAAAAATGCACCGGAGGGCTAGCGTTAAAACAAAATATGCAAAAAAACACGCAACTTCGACTCGAAAGAAAACATGACCCTTCGTCAAGCGAACAAAGCAGACACGAGTGCTGCAGACAACAGCAGTGACAGACACCACTGTGTTGCCGCTTTATCTGCAGCACTCGTGCCTACTTTGTTCACCTGATACATTTTTTGTAGATAATTTTATGATCTACAATTTTTGTCTGAGGTATTTTTATGATAAAAATACCGTTTTGCTGAAAATCGCGAAAAACTCATTTTTTTTACCTTTGACCTTGAGTAAAATTTTTTCCATACTCCGGAATGGTGGGGAATTTCAAAATTTTATTTATAATTATATTTTGAACAATTTTACTGATTTTCAGCTTGTTGTAACTTTATGTATTTTCACTCTTATTTTTTGGTCTAATTTGACCGGACTACGTAGTAAAAATAAATATGGAGAAACCTCCTATTGTTTTGCCTTCTTTGGTGTGCGTGAAAGCGAAAAACCCCTGAATGTTTTGGACAATTCGTCAATTAATTTTCTAAATATGTGACAAAAGCCTAAAAATCGGTTGTGTCTGGTCATTTATGGCAGATTATTGTACTTTATGAGCATTCCCAACATATTCACTTTTTCTATTTTTAATATATATATATATATATATATATATATATATATATTTAATGTGTGAAGCATTTACTTTATCTAAATGCTTAAATTTCATTTTTAATAAATCTAAAGAATACAGATTTTTTTTTCATAATTTCGGCAACAAATTATACAAATTAGTACAGCGTACTCATTAAGACAAGGCTGAAATTTTTGTATTTTGCGTATTTACAAAAACTATCTAGACTACATTTCAATATAAAAATTTAATTTAAAAATATATATACGCGGCTTTAAAAAAAACACATTTTTGCATTTAAAAAAAAATCAACTTTAACTAATTGGTTAATTTTAAAATATTTGTTTTAATTATAAGCTATAACGGTGATTAACTAACGCTTTCTGAAGTAAACCCAGTCATTTCAAACAAAATATTCAAGACAATAACTTCGACTATTCACAACACTACAGATTTTTTTTTTTTTTATGTGTAAGGTGAAATTAATTTTTAGAAAAGTGAAAAATAACCAAGGCAGATCTTATTGCTTTAACCCTACAAGGCACCCAGTTCCATATGTGGAACACCGACTTTAATCGTTCCTACAGCTATAAAACTATTAGTAGCGACATCTCTTGACATCTTGATAGAAGCTACTGACATTTAGCAATGTAGTCATACGAGTCTTTACCTAAAGAGGTCGTTCGTGTTTTTGTTATAGTGCACTCAGTGTGAAATTTGTTAGTCGTTTGTCTGAATTCAACAATAAAAAAAAAGAATAGTTATTGAGCAGTTTTGACTCGGGAAAAAAAAAAAAAAAAAAAAAAAAAAAAAAAAATTACTGTGTCTTATAACGAAGTGTATATTTTGCAGAAGTAAGTTTTTTTTTGTTTTTTTTTGCAATAGTGAATCATATTTTTATGTATGTTCCACATACGGTACGTTGAACTAAAAAGTTGATTTTTCCGTAAAATAGGGTTTTATTTTTATAAGTTTTCCCTATCTTCTGATCACTCATTACAACCTATATATTTTTGTCGCGCACTAAAAAAAATTGAGCCTTGTAGGGTTAAAGTTATTCAGAAGCCAGATGTATTAAATCGCCGCAAAGTATCGATAAAATCGATCAACAATTCTAAAGGGTTTTGTTGTAGCTACTTTCAGTTTTTATTTTTAAGCAGTTTTTCTTTTTCAGTTTACATCTGTAGAATTTTTCTAGAAAATACCTGTTAAACTTTTTAAAATGAAATATAATTTTGATAACAATTTAAAAATTATATGAGAAGACTTTTTCAGACTGGTTACAACACTTTGTTAATGCTGAACTGATTTTTTGAAATAAGCTGTAAAACTGGTAGAAATTTCACTCCACATGGTAACACATTAAAAATGTGGAATTTTGTTTTTGTTCTATATATCTGTACTGATAAGTATAAAGGATTTAAGTCCAAAAATGTCGATTTTGAGTTAAGTACATAGTCAGACTCAGAAAAAAATTCTCTATCGATTGGTATAAAAGATTTAAATCTAAGTCATTTAGTCTGAGAAAATAACTTGGTAAAAAAAGGTTCAAGTCAGAAATTTACCATTTATGTATGGTATAAAATATTTAATCCATTTTTTTCCCGTTATTAAATGAAGGTTGACAATCACTGAATGGTATAAAGGGTATAAGTCAACGAAATCCCTTTTTCCTAATCGATTCTTCTGATTTGTTTTTAGCTAGTTTAACTTTATTTTTCGTCTTCTGAAAAATCAAGAATATGGACTTAAATCCTTTATACTTATCAGTACAGATATAGTGTATAATATTTTATGACGATGCATAAGAGAAGGAAGGATTTTTGTTTAAATCAGTTTTGGAAACAGATTTCTAGCATTAAGTTTGCGTCTAGAATTCAAACTTTTCTGAAACGAAAATGGTGCTGTGTTTTCCCTAGCTTCAGAGGTCGATCGAGCTCTGGGTCCACCGCACTATAGAATGTAGAAAAAGAGGAGGGAAAAAGCTAAAAACTCCATAGAAATAGCATGGGACAAAAACCAAAAAAACTCACAATGTCAAGTGTGTTAAAAAAAAAAAAAAAAAAAAAAAAGGCTCACACCGGAAGTAATAAAAGGACAAAATTGACTAGAAAAAGACATCGAAGAGCGGGAACGGGTGGGTTGGGGCGTTAAATATATCGTCCGGGATTAATACGTCTCGCCAAGTACATAAATATATGCAAATATGCGTGTATCTGAATAGCACATCACAACTCAAAAATTCAGTATTTTAGAAAAATCAACTTAAAGACAATGATTAAGCATGAACCACCCTGTAATAAAATTGACGCAACTCTCAGGTAAATAATTTTCGAGATAGAGATGCGATGCATTTCGCGCCCGTTGGAGGCACTTCATATACATTTTTTAATTACATAAATTAAAAATTGCCTTTTTTTTCTTTACTTGTGCTTGTTGATGTGTTGTGATATGCTGTTTCATTCACAAAGTATTTTAAAATTAATGTGGATTGTTATAGTAATACTATAATAAACGTTTGCTAAAAAATTCAAAACAACATCACTAAGCCCTTCAAATCCTTTTCTATACATATTAAATAAAAATTGGTTCTAGGATAGAATGAAATTTCTGTCAGACATACGTATAAACAAACTCTTCCAACTTTTCCAAAATTATTAATTAGTTATAAACACGCATCACGTACTTTTTTTTTTTTTTTTTTTTTTTTTTTTGGTTTCAAATATTTCAGTTGAGAATTCTTTCGAAAATAGTTTGTTATTCATAAATTACAAGACAAATCATCAAAAGATGAATGCATTAATGTTCCCTTTTATGCTCAATGAAAGCACTCTTCCCTGCGCGAGTCAATCGAAATAAAAATGCATTTTAATAGGCATCGGAAATACGTTTTTCTTGTCAACATTTCTTCGGTAATCACTCCAAAATTACGATACTATCCAGCCGTCAATATCAAATTATTTACTTTAAAACAAACAGCGAACTCGAGAAAAGATGTTTTACATCGAAAGCCAATTTCCCCGCTAAAATCGAAAGTAATCTTCCAAATGAAGGAATTCGACATTAAAGCCTACCCGCAAACACCAATAAAAATAATAAACAATAATAAAAAAAAAGGGACGGGGGGGGGGGAGTAGCTGCCATAAATCCGATGCATAAACAAAGCATTTCCCCGCATCGACAGCAATTGCATTAACAGCAGGCACGTCGATACAAAGCAAAGAAGGCCTTCACTTCAAACACCCACCATAAAATGAATAATAAAAAAAATTTAAATTTAAATTCAACTAAAATTATTATTCATCACAAAACAAGGAGCATCCTCCTCCGATCTCTCGTCTTCCACCCTCCACCCTCTCTCCCTTTCACATGCAACTTTTCTCTTTAATGAAACTTTATTACCCGAAGACGACCCCGCACTACCAAGAAATTTACTTTAAACAAACAGCGGTCCTGTCACGTGATTATTTCTCGTGAACATCCCTCCTTTGCCACCACCCCAGCGTCATTTTCTCCTTTAATCATAAAAGCTAGAAAAATTTTTCCTTGCTTTATAAATATTTTTCCCGTAGCCCTCGCGCTACTTAAGCAAATTAAAGCTGGAATCTCCTAAGTCTTTTGACGGTGCGGGGTGGAACGGGAGAATAATACTGTCGGGGGTGGGAGGGGGTGGGTGCTCGTAGGCCACGCAGTAATAAATGAACATGACAATTCCCGAACTTTAATTGAATTTAAACGAACAGTTGCTGGGAAAGTTCGCTCGGTGGAAATTTATGCCTGTTGTGTTTCCTAGTTCACTGAGTCTGGACGTTGAAGGGGGTGATGCATATATTGAAGGGATTATCACAGGTGGTTGGACAACTTTTTCTATGCCGTTTACGAATAAGTTATGGACCCTACAAACTTCTTCCTTATGTCTTCCTATAAATGGTCTCACTTTTACAAATGCCGCTTTTCAAGCGGAAATAGTTGTAAAAATATATCTAAACAAACAGTAAAATAATTCTTATAAAAAAAGAATAATCATCATTGTCAGGTGGTGACACTCACACTACTTCCTTTGCCTTTTTATAAAAAAAAAAAGATTATGGTAGTCCAAAATGTAAAATTACATTTCAAAACACTGTACACGGATACTTCCAAAATACCTTAAAAACAGGGGATAATTGTTTTATATGCATTACTGAGTGACCCACTTCAGTACTCCCGTTTGGATATTGTAGATACTTTTGAAGCTGGTATTGAATTTAAATATATATATTTCGGAACTTGTTTTGGAAACCTTTCTGGAACTTGTTCTATTCCTTCTGAGCACTCGTGTGCATTGACAATAAGTTGCATACTCACCGTAGAGTTGTCTTGAAAAACGGATAATGCAACTTGTAATGCACCTCAAGCCATTTCCTACTGTGGCTCTCTTATGTATAGAGCCCCTAAATAAAATAATAGGCCGGCGCATCACCGCCATTTTTTTGCCTCCGAAGAGGACAGCATTCCCGCTTGGCGTCCTTATCGCTTCCCTAATGATTTTAAGAAATCTTGATCTGAAGCTAATCCGGTCAAGTTAACCCGTTAGTAGTCGCTAGTTGGTCGATTTGCCGCCCATCCTTCAGTGTTGACAGATTTTTTTATTCAATAGCCACCAAAAATTTTTAGAAGTGGCATTTGATATACATAAAACGCGAATAAAATCGAAGAAACGTGGATCACATCACTTTTTAAAATGATTGGTGAGAGTTAAATAAAAACTTCGTAATCTGTAATAGGTGGCGCTGTCTATAGCGACTACTGACGGGTTAAGAGCAATAAGCAACAATAATATTCCTAAAAACACATTTTTTTCACAGTACATTCTCAGGATGTCATTTTATTCTGAGGATATCCTATGGGTTAGGGCGGTTTCTGTTTCTTTTACAAAATGTCGCCAAAACTCAAATACACAGTAATAGAAGGTCTGTGAACACTTTATAATCACTTCTTGAAAGATTATAGCAATTTATCGCTAAACAAACTTCCATATCATAGTTTACTTAGCTGAAATTATGAAATATAATAAAATAATTTACTCTAAAGTAACGTAAGACGATAAAAAAAAGTGTTTGTGGTTTGTTTATCAGAGAAACGCACTGGGTACATGTGGCAACCCTAAGGCAACAAAATGCCTAATGCGCCAGCTCCTATATATAGGAGCCTTACTTATGTAGAGTTCGTTTGTGCGGTCCTGCAAACGAACGGTGAATGCCATTCATACCCTAATCTATATGAAACATGCCTTTGTGTTTAAAAATGTACATCGATTCCATTAAGTTTAGTGTGTTAAAAAATGTTCCAACAAAAGATCTTCCACGCAAACGGAATGTATTCAGAATATTTTGCATGTTCCAGTACAGTAAACATTTATCCGATCTCGAAAAATACCTCTTCTAGTAATACCTCCACAGGAAAAATAGCCTAAACTAAACGTAATTTTTGTTTATGAATTATGCACGCTTGTCGAAAAGGTCACAACACACGTTTTATTGATCTAACAGTCGGACGAATTGGAATTAATTTAATCTTAATTCATTGCATTTTTAATTAAAATATCAATTACAGAATAATCATCTCAACAGTGGCACGCGCTCTGCAGCTTTCAATTTCGAACATGAAAGATGCAATACCAAGAGGGCTGATGATGGCACGCGGCGTAGTTATTTTGAACGCTTTGCAAGTTTCCATTTCAAAGCTAGTATCAAGTGTTGCAGACACATAAATTTACTGAAAAAAGAAGGAAAAAACCGAAAAGAAATGAACATTCAGCATCCAACCAATTATTAAAAAAATAAAATAAAAAATGGTGTAAAAAAATACACCAAAACACTGATGTTGAAAGAAGATAAACGGTAACTTTGTTTTGGCAGTTTATGGTGTTAGTTTCATTCATAAAAATGGTTGTTAGCAAAAGTGACTTCTAAGTTTGTACCAAAAGTGACACAAAAGTTTCTTTTAAAATGCTATAAATATAAATAATAAAATTCGAAATGAAACTAATCTCAGTTACTTGCCAGTGTCGTAATACATACTTGGACAAGGCAGTGGATAGTAGGATCTTATTTTCGAAATCCCTTTTAAAAAAATATTTATAAAGAAAATATATAGGATGATGAGTGTAGATTTTAATTAATAATATTTCCTAACACGCATGATAAAAAATATAGAGAGTGTTAAAAATTTTCAAAATCAATGCATCTCAATATAAAATCATCCAATATTAAAAATGCTTTGGACTATATTGTCCGTAAAAATTGCCTGAGAGGACGACATCACAAGTAGATTTTTCCGATAAAAATATTTAGCACTCAAAATCTCTCCCTATTTTTTTATGACAAAATAAATAAATGAAATAAAACTAGCACGCTGTAGTCATCACAAAACTCTCTTTTATATCATTCTATAAACAGCGTCGCTTTTCAGTTCACATGCACTAAAATTAATTCACCCAAGCTTCTAATCCATTTTCTTTTGTTTTGCTGATTTCAGTGAAGACACCGTTGGTTTACTGATTTCAGTTTAAATCACAGAAAATGCCAATTTAAAAGTATCAATTATGAATTCGTAGATGAACATTTTTAAACTCAGAAAAAATTGCATGCTGAAGTAAATGATGCCTCTTGTAGGCTTTCAATTAAAATTCACTACCCACCCCCTCCTTATTAATTTGATAAAGAGAAATGTACTTATTGCCGCTGGTGAAACCTTCCCAATACAACTGATTTTAGCATTCTAGAAATTTTTTTCCCTTGTAATGTTCTGTCTTGTTCGGTGTACTCATCGTCAACTCACTGAAGGCAACTTTTTTATTTAATTAAATAGGCTGAATTCAATTGCGCAAAGAGTCAATTAATTAACTCTAAAATATAAACCTAAAATCTATTTTAATCCAGAATTCAAATTATTCAATGAATTACACTCAAGGAACTTTGAATAAAAGTAACCGCTAAGGTAAAGAAAGAAGTTCCCCCTCTAATTCTGTGAAAAATATCCAATTATATTCCAAAACAGGCAATTAAATCAGTATGTCGGTATCTAATATCGCAGAATTTGCATTTTCCTCTCCATTCTCCGTAACATAAACTAGCCATCGTGATTCGCTTTACGAACGTTTCGTAAATTTTTCGTTTCACGCTTTACGAACCTTTTCCGACAGTCTTCACAGCATAAGATCAGAAACTTTGCAACTGTTACTCTAATTACCAAACTAGTGCTACGAATAAAATAACCATTCCTGTTTTAAAAGTACACATTCCAACCTTACTTTCTTTGAAATAGGTACAAGCAGGTTCCAATGAGGACATTATGGGTACATTGAGCAAGTTTATATCCAATTTATCGGCATCTCTTCTCTTTCAGCTCTTCCCTTCCCTTTTCATACATAGTGGCGCCAAAAAAAATCTAAAATATTACATTTTTCTTTAAAAATGTATAAATGGGCAATAGCTAAGAAAAATAGCATTAACATGGTGAACCATGAAAATTTTTCACGATTTCTGAAATTATCTAAGATTCAGTTCTTGGTGAGTCATTAATTTTCATTTTATAAAATAAAATATTAATAGAGGTGAAAACACACATTAAAAAAAATAATAATAATAATAATAATAAATTAATTAATTTCGAACCCTTCCAATCGGGACCTTGGACACGCGTCCAATGAACTCAGGCGGGATGGTAATGTAAGCCCTCGATGCAGGTAGGTTCTAGTTTGATACCTACATAACTTATCACTGAAAATCTGACTGAAAGAAAAAGTTGTACGGTTTATTTTAGGAGGACGTATTGAGATTTCAATGATTTAGGGTTAGTTGGAAAATTTAACGTCCTACTAGAGCTACGCAGTTATGATTTAGGGTCCTTTATTTAAGCATTCACCATTCAAGATTGTTTTCTATCATGCAAGTGTCTCTTTGAGTGCACTAAAAGGCAAATAAGGTCAGTTTTCAGAAATCACTCAACAGTGCAGTCAAAGGATTTATGTTTTAAGAAAATCCAAAAATCGTCTTAGTTTAATAAAAGGGTGAAAACACATAATTATTTCATTAATATACAGAAATTGAAAGTAATTTCTAGTATCAAAATTAATTGTCGCATTAGTGCTACGCGATGAATAATTGGCAATGGTCTGGGACATGCCTCAAAGGGTGGTCCGGAAACATACCATCACAATTTTGATACTCCACTTAAAAAAAAAAAAAAGAAAAAAAAAAGAAAAATGAAAAATGAAAAAAAAAGCGAAAATGAGAGTGACGGTGAGTGGATCACTATGCAGTGAACAATTGGCGACTAGAGTAGGCTGATCAGATCAGAGTACCTTTATAATAGAGAGGAGTCAAAAATTGCTACAATTATCTAATTATGGATGTATTTTTTCAATCCTAATATATAAGGCTAAAAATAAAATAATATTGATTAACCCTCGAAGTGCTATCGCCTCGCTGTGAGACGATTCGGATCCCCGCTAGAGTGCTTCGCAGTGAGACGATTCGTAAAATCTATATGACAACTCGTACTTAAGAGTGAAACGATCAGCACTTGGAGGGTTAATAATTTACTTTTTACAATTGTTTAAAACTTAGAAAAATACCTTCAAAATAAAAGCTGTCCCCAGAAAATGGGGACATTTGGTCAGCTTAGACTATAGGGGATTCACCCTAGAGATGGTTTGAAAACATGCCATCAAAATTTTGATCCTCCGTCACCGATAGCCTATTACATAGATCTAGTGTGACGTAAAAACTCACTCAACCAACCGCGGAGAAAACGATGGCTATCCCGTTTCGGTAACCTCCAGAAGGTATTTTTACGGAACA
>OZ005648.1:5651700-5674104 GCA_963930645.1 Salticus scenicus | reverse complement strand
TTTTTATATACGTAAAAACATGTTTCGTGTAGAATATGATATAGAAATCATTCACTGTTCATTTACAGGGCTACACAAAAGAACTAGATTACAGTACGACAATACATGAAAGTCGATGGAAGGTGTACTTCGGGTTGTGCCGAGTGTTATTAATATAGGATTTTATTTATGTCTTGCACGTGATGTGTACATAACTTTTAGAAGATATAGAGGGCTGCCAATATTTAAGCCATAACATTCTTTTTTATTGTTGGTAAAATATTGCAGTAAAGCACTTCCACTATGTGCAGGAAAGCTGCTCAGGAATTGAAATTAATTCCTCATATGGTAAATAATGTATTTTTTTAAGCTAAATAATCATTGCTTGGTTTTTTGTATATTTAGACGTTTTGACAATACTTGAAAATTGATGGAAGTGTACTTCAGGTTGTGCCGTGTGTTATTAATATAGGATTGTATTTATGTTCTCCACGTGATGTGTATGTGACTTTTAGAATTACTTAACATAATTACTTGTCAAATAAAGCTGTTCCGGATCTTAATTTGAATTGTTTTAACATAGGTTTGCATGACAGTGCTCGTTATCTTACCCCTTAATCTCCAATCTGTACTTATACTATTAAATGTCAGGGTAAGAGAAAGTCGTGTGAGTGACACACCAGATTATTTTTATTTTATATTATTAATGATATGAGATTTTGAAAATGCATTTCAGTATGGCCAACGAAGCGGACAAAGCCTGCTAGTAAATTGTAAAATACAGTGATGTATAGCAACATTTATCGAAGTTATTTATGTCAATTGTCAGAAGCCATTTCTTCTCCGGGAAGCCGCCTTTACGGGACTACCTCGGTTAACCCGACACGCGGATAACCGGGGCTTTACTGTATTTTAATCGAATTTTGATGACCTTTTTCAATGAAGTTTTTCGTGATATATCTTTGTTAATGCTTTTCTTGTTTTAAATTAGATTCTTTATTAAATAAAACTTTCTATTAAGAATTTTTTATTAATGAAATCAATTTTATTAATCCATTAACAGGAAACATTTGTTAATTTTAAACTTCTCACGAAATTTCTCCTTTAACGGCCTCACCCGTGGCCGAGAGGCTTGGTCGACCTTCTCTGCCAAGTCGGTAGTTTTCCGGAATTTTCTAGGAAACTCCCGGGCTCGGGACTGTCTTTAAAAAGACCACCCCAGGGATAGCATTTCACTTACACCAAGGTCGCTATAACGAAGTCAAGTTTAATTTTTTTTAGTAGCTTGACACTCATTATAATTGCTTTTTGCAGTCGGTTGTATTGTTTCATTATTAAAATCTTGTAAGATAAACACGTTGAATAAAGGAACACTGCAATACTTCACTCTAATTATGATTCAGAATTTTTCAATCAAGTCATTTCGGCCGTATACTGTCAGAATTTTCAGGTATCGCGAACCAGCTCATCCCCGACAATGATTAACACGTTGAGCGCCACGGAAATCCACGCCCACGTCAGGCGTTATGTTTACCGTGTTTCAATAAAATTCATTACAATTCTTTAATGATAGAATCCAGTAGTAAATAAAAATGAAGCAGATTTTAAATAATTTTTCAGTAATGACATTTTTTTAGTTTTATATCCTATTTGACACTGTCAGCCACCGGTGGTTGACGCGACCTAAACAGGAAAGTTCAGTGTCAACCACCGATGGCTGACATGTGTTAAGTTTTATTTTTTATTTTGTTTTTCCTAATAAATAGGAGCAATGTAGTTTGATGGAAGAGATTTCGCGTCTTTTAATTTAGTTACGGTTCAGTACTCGGGAAATGAATATCTTGAACGCAATTTCTCATGCAAATAAAATTTTTTATTTATAAAATTGTTAACTACTTTAATTGAAGATCTTTCACAAGACTCTCCCTCCCTGCCACCGCCCCCACACACTCATTCTTTCACCTGTGACGCGTATCTTATGAGAATCAAATCCGAATCATTTCAGACACATGTAGAAATCGTTTTTTTTTTTTTTTTTAAGTCTTTTTTTCTATCTGAAATCAAATTTTGAAACTTTCCGCGGGTCGTTGTCCTTCTAATGTTTTTCACTGTTCAGAGTGGTGCCGTGTATCCAGTATCACAGTAATCGATTTCGACACGCATTTCAAAAAAAAAAAAAAAAAAAAAGTCTACTGTTCTTTATAACAATAGTTATTGATTAGGAATTGATAGTTATTAGGAAATAAACCTCTTCTGTTGTGAGCATTTATGTGCAATAAACTATTTTTTTTTTCCCCAGTTCAAGTATTTACAGACTGCACATATACATGTGGAGAAAGTACAGTCGGTAACAAAAGTGTCCGAACAGTAGCAAAAATTCCTGTATAAAAAAAAGTACACTTAATACGGTTTTGTTAAATAAATCCTTGTCGAATCCTGTTCTTAGTCAGTGTAAGAACACGATTCGATCAGGGTTTATTGAACAAAACCGTATGAAGTGTACTTTTTTTACACATAGGAATTTTTGCTAGTGTTCGGACACTTTTGTTACCGACTGTAATATCCTATTGGAACTGTGTAATAAAAAATGACATTCTTAATTTATAGTTTGAAATTCCGCACCTATATTCATGCGAATCCGTATTGGCTGGATTGAGGGTCACTCCGGCTTATCGCTTAGGGCACTCATTTTACTGCATTATACCTACGGAGGAGGGGGGGGGATGCCTTAAATGTTAAATAGCACAAATATTTATTTTGTTCTTTATAAACATTCATAATTGAGATGCTTTCTTCTGAATTGACTGATTTCACGCAAAACGCTTTGAAAGGAAACAAACAACTGTGTGCTAATTTTGTTTCCGTTTAATTCAGGTAACTCCGAAGAATACGATTAATGGGTTCAGTGTTCTTTGAAACCGTGTTGTTCGAGTCTACAAAAAAAAAAAAAAAAAAAGATTCCGTTTCAAGTGGGAGGAAAAAAAAAGTTTTTGTTAAATATAAAACTAAATTTTTATTTTTTGAATTTATATTGGTAAACACTTCTAAGAAGTCTTGTGTTACATAATTCAAATTAATTTTGAAAAATCGTTTTACCTAAAATTTTTATTATCAAAATGAAACAAAAAAAAACAAAACAAAAAAAAAACTTTTGTAATGCATCACTTTTTTTCAGTTAAAATTATATTACCATGCCCTCTCGTCCGCATCACTGGAGTCATCTAGAAACTATTTTTTAAATTTCGTGTTAAAGTTACAATTCCCTTTATAATTCAGAATGATTTTGTCTTTGATCATAACTCTCTATTTTATCAAATAAAATGACATATTTGGAAATTATTTTATATAATATGTATTTTATTCTTTTTTAAAAGAGTGACTCCGAAAATCGTATAGTTTGAAATTTTAATTAGAGGTAAAGTATCAGTGTTCCTCGGGGGTTACCTGTGTGCATTTTTAGGTTTTTAATATTTTCCAACAAAGTTGAAAAGTGTTTCTCTGTTCACTCTTATTACTGTATACCTTGAAATGGACATATTATTGGGTTGTTCGGAAAGTAATTTCGTTTTTTCCTTCGAAAATGAAAGACGATTTTCTTATATTGTATAAATATTTTAATGAATTATATATTCTCCACTTTGATCGGTTTCTTAGCGATCTCACGAGTTATTATTTGGCAGTTTTTCATAAATCAATACTTTATTTTGTCTTCATTAGCACAAATTGGTTTTCTAGAACGTTATGCATCTTCAACTCAAAATTGCCAGAACAAAATTTGGTAAACCAGTTTTGACAATAGCGTTCTTTAAATAAATTTTCTGTGCACACATCGTATACTTTTTTCCTTGTTTGAATAGTATTTTCGCATTTTTGATAGCAAAAACAATATATGCCGAAAATGTCGCTTCTGATTTTCTTTATTTGATAGGGCACCAATCATAAACTATTGAGCAGAATAAAACGGCCTTTTTTACAAGCAAGCCTTGCTATATCAGCTGTCACAATATGTAATGGCAATGCAACTTAAATTTGAAGAAGGTGTGAAAAAAATACAATTAAGTCCTCTGCTGAGAAAAACGAAATGACTTTCCGAACAACCCAATATTTAGGTTTTCTATATAGCATGTCATTGTTGACAGTGTTTATAAATAGCACTGACTTGTGTACAATTGGACATATTATTTAGGTTTTCTATAGCATGTCATTGTTGACAGTGTTATAAATAGCACTGACTTGTGTACAATTAGACATATTATTTAGGTTTTCTATAGCATGTCATTGTTGACAGTGTTATAAATAGCACTGACTCGTGTACAAAGGACATATTATTTAGGTTTTCTATAGCATGTCATTGTTGACAGTGTTATAAATAGCACTGACTTGTGTACAATTGGACTTATTTAGGTTTTCTATAGCATGTCATTGTTGACAGTGTTATAAATAGCTCTGACTTGTGTACAAAGGACATATTATTTAGGGTTTCTAGAGCATGTCATTGTTGACAGTGTTATAAATAGCACTGACTTGTGTACAAGGGCTCGCAAAACTATTTTTAAATAAAATGTCTTCAAAACCTGTTATACCACCACATACTACAAAACATAACGGGTATACAGATGCACACAAGAGTATTTCCTATAGAATTGATTACGATTGGTATTAATGGTGGTTTTACAGAGCCATCCAAAATATTTAGGTTTATTGTCAGATAAAAATGGAAATGACTTAAAGGGTATTTTCAGTTATATTATGAGTTTAACGCTTTCCAACAACGTTAAAAGTATTAGCGATTTTGGTTTGTCTTTCTACTAGTCTGCCTCCCCTTTTACTATTGCGAATATTATTAGACTATCTCAACACTCGTATTGACACACCCCAGTCAAAAAAAAAAAAAAAAAAAAGCGACATTTTTGTCTACGTTGAGGCACTTCATACATGTCTATCTTAAAAGTTATTCCCCTTAGAGGCAGTTGATTTAGTTTTGTGTCATGCTATGTCAATGTTTGATCATTAAACGGATTTTTTTTTTGTCACTTTTCATACCGGAGTGCTATATGTTATTCAAGTTCGCATATGGCGCGTTCACTCTAAAAAATGCTGTGAATAGCACGACTGAATTTATGTTAGAGAGACACAAAAAAAAAAAAAAAAAAATCCAATGCGTTTTACAACAGGTGCTTTTTTGCACTGCAAAAATAATGAAGTTGACATTTATTATTCCTATATAGTAAAACATGTTTTCGATAAAATATAGTATTATTAGCAAAGCATCAAGATTTCCAGGGCCAAAGTAAAATATTTAGATAAGTTAAAGTAGGGGTGCACAACCTTTTTGGCTGGAGGGCCACTATCGCTGTTGAGTGGGGCATGAAGGGCCACAAACAAGTAAAAAGTAAATAAAAAAGTCTTGCCTATTTTATCGCAAAGGCTTTCAATCTACTATCCAACTCTTGTCTCTTAATAATTATTCTTTGTTGAACGTTTCACTCGTTCTTGCTTTAGCTGCGAGTAACGACCCGATGTATATTGGGAAAACACTTCTCGTTCTTCTATCCATTGATTCATTCGATTCCCCCAAAATAGTATGCCCGATTTAAGGAAGCCGCGATGATAGCGGCCTTGGTAAGGATTCTGCCGAATTCGGGACTCACGATCATCACTCTATTTGTAAAAAAAGATAGAGGCCTTTCAAACAGGGCGTACAGGAATTGTTTTATCCGGCTTGTTTTCTCCGTTAAATCTCTCGGATTAAAGCGATTAAAATGCTCGGATTAAATCCCACTACATGAATCGATGTACCGAAATCGCGTAAGGTTTCAAGTTCCTTTCATTCGCTGCAATTTTGCTGCTCGTGCATAGAGCAAATACTTGTTTGTGTTATTCTCGGGATCTATAAATTATAATTTCCACCGATTGATCTTTCGCGAATTGCAATTCCCCCCCCCCCCCAATTTCTTTTGCCACGTGCGTGCATAAAAACAAAACTTTATATTGAGAATTTTACACTTATAGTCATAACATGAATGTACTTGAACAACTTTGTGCGGCTCTGTAAACCTATGAATAATGCTAATCATTCTACATAAAACTAGTTTTATACATCTGAGTAATGTATCTTAATTTTTTTTTTTTTTTTTTTTTTTTTTTGTCAGTATAAAAATATTAAAATGTGCTTTGAAGACATAGGTAATAGACTGTATTGCATGGAAATTCTTTTGTAATAGTAGCCATTTGTACCACTTTCGGTAGGAAACAGGGCATAGTGAATCTCAATAATACATGCTGTGTGTGTGTTATGCACAACAAAAAGTTTCGCAATAAACTTTAATTATTCATTCTAATCAAAATAAATGTTCATATGCACTACAATCAAAACTATACTTAGAAGTTGTAGTTTATGTATTCAACACAATTTAAAAATAAGGGTGAAGCCTAAACAGGCTAAAGTATGTATATGTATTTTTATCGATAAACAGATAAACATTAGCTTAAGTGATAATTTTAAATTTATCATTTAATTGACAGTAACTGGCATTCATAATTTATCTCCTGTCTTCCCCTGGTTTAACCCTCAGTTGGAGGGGCGGACGTGTGGTACAATTTTAGAGGAGCGGCCTATAAAGTACGTCGGGTCGTTTTTCGAGCCTCTGCCAGGCAATTTATTAACCGTATTAAAAATTAAATAAAACCTTGTTTATTATTTGCTTCAAGATCTTTTCAATAATATTGAGTTATCAGATCTAAGTAATACAATTTACAGTCTTTTTAATGAATATAAAACTCAAATTAATCTTCCGCACAATTTTAAAGCAGAAAATTTCGAAACACTGCAATTTTGTTATCCATAATAATTATATTTTCCACAACAACAAAATCTCTCTTCAAAAAGTAGGAATCTCACAAGGGGAATGTAGCTCCAGTATTTTGGCAGATCTATACCTTTTCTACTAAGAAAAGCAATTTTGTTATGATGTCAGGCTTTATCGTTACTACATAGATAATATAAATATTATTGTATTTTATCTTAACTTAAAAAATCACAAACTACCCTTTCCTTTAATTATCCATCTAACTTAAAGCTCACTCAAAATACTCTAAACAATCAGTCAATTAACTTTTTAGATCTAAAAATTATCTTTAATGGTAATAAAATTTACACAAATATATCTGTACTGATAAGTATAAAGGATTTAAGTCCAAAAATGTCGATTTTGAGTTAAGTACATAGTCACTCAGAAAAAAATTCTCTATCGATTGGTATAAAGGATTTAATTCTATGTCATTTAGTCTTTCAGAAAATCCAATGGTAAAAAAAAAAAACAATTCAGAAATGTACCATTCATGTATGGTATAAAATATTTAATTCAATTTTTCCCGTTATTAAATGAAGGTTGACAATCACTGAATGGTATGGAGGGTATAAATCAACCTAATCCCTTTTCCCTAATCGATTCTTCTGATTAGTTTTTAGTTAAACTTTATTTTTCGTCTCCTGAAAAATCAAGAATATGGACTTAAATCCTTTATACTTATCAGTACAGATATATCTGTGACAAACGAGAAGATTTCAGTTTTAAAGTAAACTTGTTTACACATCTTAATTCCTGTCTGATGCATGTTTCGGTATATAGAAACTTATTTCGAGCAAATAATTTATGCTCTTCAAAGTATAAAAACAAGAATATTAATAATAAATTGATCACAGACACTGCTAAAATGGGTTTTCCTAAAAACTTTCTATTACTCTATTTTATATCCATAACCATGTCTCTGTTAGTACATTAAAAAAAAAAGTGCAGTTTTGTGTATTTTAACTAAAAAAAATTATGAAACAGACAATAAAAAAGGTGGAGGTTGGGTTTGCAGATGTTTGATTGCGGCTGGATGGTTGGGTGGGATTTTGAAATTATATATATAAAGAGCTGAAGGCCTATTGCATTTACTTTGTATTAAAATATATTCCTTATTTTTCCTTAAAATGTTCAATTTCTTCATAATTGTGTTGTCAACTAATCTTAAAATTAGTAATCGAACACTAAAACACATGATAATCAATCAATAAACAAATAACCATGTTGCTGTCTAGTATCATTATTCTTCATCATTATTCTTCATCTACGTACAACTAAACCCTTGAATTATTTTGCTTGTGACTCCAAATGTATCATCCTGTGGGTAATTTTTTTTTTTTTTTTTTCTGTTTACTTAGTTCAAGAAATCAGAGAATCAGTTTATTCCACTTTATTAACTTCAATTAATTTCTTGTGCGATAGGGTGCCCGTTAGCAATTTGCTATTACAGCTGCTAACGAACGAAATCGTACACTGATGCTGAACGGTGAAAAAAGTCACCCCTGACGAGTTTTTTTCACCATTTTGAGCTTCTCCTATTTGAAAAAATATTGTGCTTAAATACTGTCTTAATTGTTTATTTTCTCATTATCTAGGACTAAATTTATGGTTAGATTGAAGTAATATATATATATATATATATATATATATAAATGTTTCAATCAATCAGTCTCCACAGGTTATTTAAATTTGTTGTAATTTTATTCTTACGGGTCTAAGTGGTTTCAGCGATTTTATCTGTTGCTCGGCTTTTACTACGGTTAATAATTCATATAATTGACATATATAATTTATATGTATTTTCAAAATACATTGTAATAGGTGTATAATGCATTAAAATATTAAAATTAGTGAGAATTTTTAAAATTATAAAACAAGGCTTTACAGAAAGTTCAGGTGTGTTTGTGTGCGGAAGGGGGGGGGGGGCTGCCGAGGAAACATATCAACCATATTAAAAATAGATAATCTTGTTTATTGTTAATCAAATTTCAGAATAAAAATTGTCATAGTCTTTTTAAAAGTCTAAATTTCAGAATATTTTTTCGGGACATGGAAACTAGTCACTGATGAATTTTGAAGTTGAATCTTATTTCATAAACATTATGAAGAGGAAGAAATTCTGAATTTCATTAAAATATTTATTCAGAAATATTAACCTATATTTTCAAAACATGTTCCCTTAATTAGTTCCAATATGTTTATTTAAAACATTTTCTGAACAGCTAATCTATATAGTTTTCATAAATAAATAAATATACTTCGATTCAATTTTTCGTCTGTTCAAGGTAAGTAATTAAATGTATTCTTTCATGTACTTGACTGTCATTTAAATTTTGCTTGTTGCCATCCCATCTGGAATAATTGTAACAAAATACCCGTCATTAATCTTTTATGTATTTGAATAAATTACATTTAAATGACAGTGTAACATTATACGACCAGACGAATCTGAAATTAATAGTGAAATAATATCTGGTTAATGAATTTGCAGATTTATTGCGAAAACATTCACAAATACACGCACAAAGAAATAAAAATAAATCTAGAGTCTAAAAAGAAAAACAATCTATTATTTAAATCTGTCTTCTCTAAATAACTTCCTCAGATGAGGCCCTTCTGCTTATTTAGGTTTTGATGCTTCTTATGTATATCAAGTTGAACGCGTCTTCAAGTTCGGTGATGCTTGATATTCAATCCCAGACGATTTATACCAAGTTCAGAATGATAATGAGCTGCGATTGGTAACAATTCGTCGTGTTGTATCTCTTTCCATCACTTAGTTAACTCTTAAAATCTCACATCGCGACATCTTTCCTGTCTCTTAGTGTGTGTGTTTGTTTAAACGCAAATTACCTCTGGCAATTCCCACTACAAGATATCCGATTGATCTTCCTTGATCACTTCTAATCCGTCAAATTATAACTTAAACTCTTCGCTGAAAGAAGGTGGGGGTGTTATAAAGTCCTATATTTTGAATTGATCGTACGTCGGGTCAGATAACCCGATTTTATCTGAACGAGACTGAACTCGCAGGTCGGTTTCGGGTCGGGTTGAAAGTTTATTTCAAATATTTTATAATAAGCAAAATTAATTTGCGGATAAATATAGATGCATAATTGACACACACATACTAAATAGATCGATGACTAAATATCTAAATTATTAAAGGGTCGCCAAAGAGCGAAAACGTTCTTTCAGACATAACTGAAATTATGCAATTAAATTGTTAAACAGTAAAAGTTCTAACACAGACTTGATATTCCCAGGCGGCCTAAGTACAGGCTATGATAGAAAGTCCGGAAATTCTACTCGTAATTTATCAGAATTAAAGCGGGCAGGGAAACTGAGCTCATTCGGTGTTCATTGAAACGAACTGGCAAACCAGTTGGCTGAAGACATCATTTGATACATAGGCATTTTAACTCTTTGTCCTAACCCTTATCTCATACTTAAAATATAAATTTCAACAAAAACTACAAACATATTGGCAGTATTTGTGTAATCCTGCAGTAAGACTATAGTAACTTTATTAGAAGTACCTTTCTAATATATTTGTAATAAAAAAATTATATTAAATATGTAATCAATTACGAAGGTATAATTTTATGCCAAGTGATTGGGAACTAAAGAAGTAATTATAATTTCCTTGCTACGATTTTTCAAAATTTAGCGAAATGATTTTAAAATATGGACTCTTCTCAAATTTCGAAGACCTAGGGTCACCCTGACAAAAACTAATATACCCGCATAAAGTAATTTTTTAATAATCCTCAACGAACATTTCAGTAAAAAACAAGTTCATTTCCTTGCTTATTGGGACATTCGCCCTTGTCATGTTGTCATTTACTTCAGGAGGAAGTTTTTTGGTTTTCGCTTCGACATAGTGTTAAAAACTGATCAGGCAGCACCAAATTTTTACCCCCCCTCCCCCCCCATTAAAAAAAAAAAAAAAAATCTACGTAATTTACGCAATTCCTTTTTAAAAATTTGTGTACAACATTGCTTTTACAAATAATAGCTGCTGAACCAGAATAATTATGCTATCCCAAAAAATAGATACGATGTTTCAGAGATTTTAATTGCATGTTTCATTCGGGAAGATAATTTCTATTATAGTTTTAAAAAATGGCGTACTTCTTATTGTTCACGCACACCTGTTGTTAAAAGAATTCGGACGTGAAAATATTTCATTCCACTTCCAATAAAAGTTTTCTCAGTGTTACTTAACAAATTTAATCGCTTTTAATTATTTTTGATTCGGAACAATTCTTGTGCGCTTCCCCCCCCCCCCCCACCCTCCCATGTCATAGCATTTGTTATGAAGATTTTGTATATAATTCGCCAATGTAAATTTGCTAATAAGACATCAGATGGAAAAAAAAGTATTTGGACACTTGAATTTAGACTTTTCCTCAAATACCTAAAGAAATACTTGATAGATTCTTTGCGAACTTCAGGGGTGTACCTAAAAATCATGTTGTATCTCCTATTTCAGCAAAAGTTTTGTCCCGAAAGCAGAAGGGAGACCCATATCAAAGAAACAATGTTTGGATCCCAATACTTGAAATGCGTTGTAGCTCCAGCATACGATTGTGCTGCTTTTAGCAATCGGTCTTCATTTGCATGAGAATGTCACGAATATTTAGGAAGATTTAAAAGTTTTAATAACTAATGAAAATTTTTCATACACAATTTTTCTTAGAATATGCAGGATTTTTAAACCAATGTAATGTCCTTTTTTGAAAATTTGACGTATTACGGTAAAGACAATATACTGTAACCAGAATATAAAAATATTGAATAGCTCATGAAATTTAAGAATTTTAATAAATAGTTGAATTATACACGAGCGGGCAAAAACAAAATTTATTTTTTCCCAAATGTATAGACTTACTTGTGTAAAAAGCACAATCAAACGGCGTGAAAATTAAAAAAAAAAAATAAATAAATAAAAAAAAAAAAATCGTTAGAATGAATTGTTTTTTTAAGTATTCAAAAAAACACTGTATCACCAGGGTTGGCTTAATTTTGTCCGACCCGAAAAAACCCGGTTGGTTTTTTTAAATAAAACCCACTTGAAAAAAACCCAAGTGGGTTTTTTATACATTTGGCTAATATGTTATGCAAAAACAATTTTGTCGATACTTGTGCATATTCAATTAAACTATCCAGCAGAAGTGCTTATTTCTTTTTAGCTATTTAATGCTTATATTCTGATTGTAGTATGTTGTCTCTACTGTAGCATGTAAAACTTTGTAAAAATAGTATTGTATCTGTATTTTGAATATATAGGAGTGACCGAGGTACAATGGACCCATTTTGGAAATTTTTAAGTGTTTACTCACAAAGTAATAACTTCTCGCTATTGAAAATATGTGTGCATATTACCTGTATAGTGGGTCTTATTTTGCACTCAGTCAAAAGCAATAATTATGTTTACTTTTTTAATATAAATTTTTTAAAGGTAACTGACAAAATGGACGGGGTACAATGGCCCATGACATGGGCTACTATGGACCACAGGTCAAATTTAAAAAGTATGCTAATGTAGTGTGTTATTTAGTAGTATAAAATGTAGAATATATTATATTTGTGTATTTATGTCTTCGATTCGTACAAATAAGGTAAATTAATGAACATTAAAATTAGAAAATGATACATCAGACGATTTTTGTGTCACTGAAAGTCTGCTGTTTTCTTGTGAAGTTGTAGGGTCTAGAAGACTCATCATTACAATAGCTTGAAAATTTACAAGATATATATCAACACTCTCAGGAAAAAATGTAGAGATCTTGATTAGGTTTTCGTTGCATGAATCTCACAAAAACAGATTCTTTATCTTTTGTTTCTGTGATTAAACCAACAAAATGTAAATTATTTTTTAATTGCATTATTTCAGTTCGTTATCGGTAATATTGTAAAAATATAAGAATACAAAAGTAACTGAATGTTTATTAAAAATAAATAAGAAGAAACCTCAAAGTAAATTGCTTTCTTATTCATCTTTGAAGACATAATAGATCTAATTAAGGTAACTATGAAATTTTTAAGTGTAATTTATAGCTAACACTTCAAAAATGTAGATTTCGTAAATCAGTTTATTTTGACAAAGAACTGGGGGTAAATGGACCATGGTCCATTGTACCCCGTGTGTGCCTCTGACAGTAAATGTTAAAATTAGTCAGATTAAATATAATTGTTGGGAAACTAGAGCAGCTGTAATAGTTCCTTCCCCAAGGCCAGCAATAACTGCAGAACTCAGCAGTACAACTCAACTCCTCTCCAGTTGAAGCGAGTGCTACCGGAATGCTTCTGTTTATCGCTACGAAAGAATGTTCTGTTTTGATCAATATGTCGCTATGGTGCGAATATTATTCGAATATAATATTACTTTAATTTCCGGGCCCTCTGTATATAATTGTTGTATAATAGTTTGTAAATAGTAATGTTTGTGTTCAACAATATCTGTTTATGGAAGTGTGTGCAGTTTGATTAAAAGAAAATATTGAAATTATTTTATGTTCTATTTCAAGACTCCAGCCTGCTTTATTCTTTAAAAATTGATTGTGAAACCAATAATAATAGATGACTCTTTTATACTATATAGTATCTTTCAGAACACAATTCTTGAATGAAGAAAAGGAAAAATCTTGACTTTTGGCTACTACAAACCAATTTTCTAGAATAAAATGGCTAAATTGCCAGGTAGGCATGAAGTTGCTGGCAAAGTTTCATCACTTTAGTGCTGGTATCTATGTATCAAAATACGAACCATAAAAATAAGTCAATTATAGGGAATGGTCCATTCTCATTGTAACCCGTGGTCCGTTGTACCCCAGACTCCCCTATGCAGGGTGGTTATAATTAAACTTGCCCTATAAACAGTATCCTACAACACAAACGGGGGAACGGAATGCAATGAAATTTGGTATACAGACTATACACGAAATGCGCTCACGGAATTAAAAAAAAAAAAAAAAAAAAAAAAAGTTCACCAGAGCGTTTTCTGAGATAACATTAAATTTAACACAATAAACGACCTAAACGAATACAGAAACAATATTAACAATCTAGAACAAGAATTATGAGTAATCAAATGTAAAACCAGGAAAAGATTCCAGTTCTAGGAAAAAAATGTCGAGTTTTGCATGCTTGCGAAGAGGAGGAAGGTTCTTCCTTAATCCATGGCCACCACGTTCGCGGGATATATCTGTACTGATAAGTATAAAGGATTTAAGTCCAAAAATGTCGATTTTGAGTTAAGTACATAGTCAAACTCAGAAAAAAATTCTCTATCGATTGGTATAAAGGATTTAAATCCATGTCATTTAGTCTTTGAGAAAATCCATTGGTAAAAAAAGATTCAAGTCAGAAATTTAGCATTAATCTTTGGTATAAAATATTTAATTCAATTTTTCCCTTTATTAAATGAAGGTTGACCATCACTGAATGGTATAAAGGGTATTATAAATCAACATAATCCCTTTTTCCTAATCTATTCTTCTGATTAGTTTTTAGTTAGTTTAACTTTATTTTTCGTCTCCTGAAAAATCAAGAATATGGACTTAAATCCTTTGTACTTATCAGTAC
This sequence comes from Salticus scenicus, assembly GCA_963930645.1. Taxonomy (NCBI): domain Eukaryota; kingdom Metazoa; phylum Arthropoda; class Arachnida; order Araneae; family Salticidae; genus Salticus; species Salticus scenicus. The sequence continues at coordinate 5,659,684 of OZ005648.1, read as the reverse complement.
AGATATAATCCGTGCGATTTCTGGTCTGGGGCCACTTAAAAAGTGTGGTGTATCGTGCAGGTGTTGCGACGTTGTATGATTTAAAGAACTCCATAACGCTTCATGGGCGAAGCATCACTACTGATCAGTTACGATCTGCTGTTGAACACACTGTTCATAGACTTGAAATTTTGTAGGTGGAATGAGGGTGGTCACATAGAGTACCTTTCCCTACATCGTCCTGGACACGATTAACAACTGCTCCTCTTGTGCAGTTTCGTCCTAATCTGTTCTTGTTTCTACAAACTGATTTTTTTTTTTTTTTTTTTTTTTTTTTTTTTTTTTTTTTTTACACCTCAAACAGCGTACTGTTATTTTTTCCTTACCTTTACTTAATGTGGGACAAGGCGATCAGAAATAAATGTTAATATTGTTCCTGTATTCCGCTTTGGTTGTTTATTGTGTTAAATTTAATATTTTTTTCCGGAAAAGGCGTCCTGGTGGACATTTTTGAACTATTTTTATTTTTATTTTTTTTTTTTTCGAAATTCCGTGAGCGCATCTAGTGTATAGTCTATGCCCCAAATTTCGTTGTATTCCGGTCACCCGTTTGCGCTGGAGGATGCTCTTTATAGGGGAAGTTTAATTATAACCATCCTGTAAATGTGTTATGTGTATATGTGTGGTACGAAAAATCGTCGATGTAAAAGGAAATCTTCTTGTCCCCAGGAATATAAATGCTATCTCAGACAAATCAATATATATATATATATTTAAAGCACCATAACATGCTACAGCTACGACACATTTCAAGCATAGCTTAGTGTGTAATCTAAACATTTAAAAATTTTGTCTTTGCTCCAATGTGAGGTATAGCACGTTCTTCCCGCCCCTGAAACAATCGATCCAATATTTCATTAGAGATTAAAAAAAAATAAAAAAAAATTCGAAAGCAACATCCTTTGTACCGTGAATGGATACGAAATATTTTTGATTAGTAATGAATTTTGCATGCTTTATATAAATGAAAATTTTAATCTTTAAGTATATATTTCTAAACTATGCCATTGCGAATAATATTGTACTTAATGTTTTTGTTTCTTTCATTTTAGGTAGGTGCTTTGTACGAAATTTCCTTTTGCTGATGTTGGTAAGTTGTTGTATTCACTTGTCTTGAAAGGTTGGGGGGGGGGGGGGGATACAGTATGTTATCAGAGGTGACATGTTATTACGAGCAGTCTTTTTATAATTATCTGCGATTAAATAAAACGAGGTTACTGTTTTTTTAATTAGGGTGGGAAATTAGTTTTGAGTTGTTGGTAACTTGGAACCTCTGTGTTATGTGTATTTTACTTGCAGAAAGCAGAAGTTTATGAATTTTAGCTTAGTAGTAGAATGTCGCAGGATTGTAAGTCTTTCCTGAAATCGTACAATTCACAAACAAATGCAAGATTTCTAAATATTGTGCCAAACATAAGTCTTTTGAGAATTGGTTTATTGAATCTCCATAACACACTAAAGTCGTTGAAAACAGAGTCGGTCCTTAGTTGGAAGCCCCAGTCTTAATTGAATGGATTAATCTCAGATAATCTTGAAACTTATAAAAGGGCCCAGTAGCAGGCTTTTCTTTATCTGCACAGCAAAACAAAATTTGTCTGCGATCCAGAAATATTGTACCAAGTCTGGTATCACCAAAAAGAATTAGCAATTCGTAAAATACGTAAAATTTGCTTCTAGAAAGAAAATAAATAAAAAATTTACAACTCTAGAGACCTAATGAAGTTCTGTTAGTATTTTAAAAACTGGCATTTAATTCTGAGCTCTTAAATGATGAATCTGCAAAGCTTTAATCTTTGCTGTAAACTGAATTATGAATATTTGGACTTTGAAGGAATTTACTGTGAGTCCTCTCTTGGAATAACCTCATGTCAACTTATTAAATACTTTTTATCCATTGCTGGAACCATAATTCTTTTACTGGTAAAATTCAACACCACTGTTTTCGACCACTCATTATTTACTTATTTTATCGTAGTTAATAAACACTCATTCAAAGTAATTATAGACAGCCATCCGAAAAACCGGAAGAGTTGGCAAATATCAGATTGAGTGAAAAGAGAGAAAAATGGATATCTCCGCATGCCTTAGCAATTACTTTATTGAGTACAGATTCATTCCAACAACATACTTGCCAACCATCTCATTATGAACCGTACAATTTTTAGTACCCGCCTTTTTTTTCACACCAATAATTTTTTAGAGTAATTTTAGTCTTATTTAATTGTAACAACATTTGGAGAGAATAACTCTAAAAATATAGTGGTGTGAGAAAAGGGGCGTTTTTTAAGGGGGCGTTAACAATTGTACGGTTATTAATGAGATGGTTGGCAAGTATGCAGCAAGCTTTCGGAAATATGATTTTGTTCCTATTTGATGTTCTTACCCCCACACGTTTTAGAATTAAAATGTAATCTCCGTTTTTGACAGCGTTCTTCTATACGTTTCTTGGGGTTCATTGTGGATCCGACATTTGCTTCATTACGAATAACAGTGTATCCGTTTGAAGCAAATTCCCCGTGCTTTACTTTGACACGTTTATATTCTAAAATTTAAAAAAGTATTCTTTTTCAACTATATATATCTTTTATACTTTTGAAGATTCAAAACGATTTGTGTTATTTATTTTATTTATTTTTGTTGTTGTTGTTTTTAAAAATTCTTATCGAATTCAGCGCAATTCCTTCGCGAAAAAAAAATCAATCCCCTTTCGAGAAATAAACTGCCTAGAACGTTTTCCTACCATGGAAAACACTTTCATTGATCGGACTTCTATTCACTTTCCTCCTATTCCAGCGCTTCAGTTTTCAACAATTCCAAGAGTTCAGACACTCAGGTGGAATCAATCTTTTACAATTTCTTGTTTTGGAGTTGCTTTAGGGGGTCGATTCAACGTCTGGGGATTCGAGAATTCTAAACGTTGACGATGTACAGAAATAGAGTTGTGGGGGGAAAGTTTTTTTTTTTTTTTATTATTACTGTGCGTGTCACGGGAATGGAATCTAAAAATAAAAGGGAAAATATCTTCAAGTTGTCTTGAATTTCTGTATAGGTCGCTAAAATTTTTTCCTCGAAGAGGATTGTCTATATAATTAAATGAATCAGCACTAAAAAAAAAAAAAAAAAAAAAAAATCCACTGATACTATAGATACTTTGTTTGGCGATTCAAATAGGTTGGGAGAACACTATGCTCGTCCGATTATTACTTTTAAATTTCTTTATTTTTCCAAGAAATCCTAGTTATTGTCGTATTTTTGAATCCTATGACTTAACTCAATAGATTTAACTATACCGGGTTATTTGATCCTGAAAATTTTATTTAGGAATTACGAGTTGTTTATGTGTTTAGTATTTAGGGTTTTATTTTCTGTAAATTTTTATAATATGCACTATCAAAAGTCAACTTGTGGTTTACAGACATGCAAACTTTTTAAAACAAATAGAAGGAAAAAGAAACGAAAATTAAGAACCTTCAAGGAATAACATTTTTAATAGAAAACGTATATGTGCTGACCTGATCGTTTTTTTTTTTTTTTCTTGCAAATTTACATTCCACCTTTTTTTTTTTTTTTTTTTTTTTTAATATGTTGTATTTATTAAATCCCATGATCATGAACAATCGATAAAATTCCCCTATTTCATATAATAAGCTCAATTTTATCTTTTTCAGTGGAACCCATACAAAAATTTGAATAGGTATAACTAACGATCCAGTTTCACCCTTATCTTATCTGAATTGTTAGATGAAATAGAAAATTTCTGTCAGAGGTCATAGTAAGTCGTTCATTTACATTCGAGAGGGTTAAAAAAATCTTCATGAATATTTAAATTGTATCTTCATGGATTGTTTTCTTACTAGTTTAACAGATGAAACATTTTTTTTTTTTAAGCATTTAAAAATTCTTTCTCCCTATAAAGACCACACTTGTCAATTATTTTCAGGTACATACATGGTGGGAAAAACTCTTTTCTGTTTTGCAAAAAATGTTTCGACCCATCTCCATACGAATTTTGACCGATCCGAGCGAATAAAAGTAACAGAAGTCTGACTCCAGGTGGCTCTGAAAGAACTCTTTTAATATTGAATATGCTTACAGATTGAAGTATTCAATACATAGCTGGTGTGATATCGGATTCCTTTATATTTTGAATGCACTATTTTACTCGCAAATATTTTACACCCAATAAACATACGGCGTTGCACGATATCCTTCTCGTTTGACACAGACGCAGGTCTTCTGTCACCTGTAAAATGTTGTCTCAGCTACTTGTGTGCTATATGCTTTTGACACCCATGTTGTTAAAGTTCTGGAATGACGAAATCTCTCGCAAGTTATACCGTTGTCTTCCGATGAAACTCATTCAGATCTTATTTACTGTTTCTAGATTAATCAAATTCACCACTAGTGATTGTAAATCAACAGAATACAAGGGTTATTTCTGAACAATGCAAAAAGATTTCTGTTCCCCGAAGCTGGGCGATTTACGTGTCTAATTGGGTCCTTGAGACGAGGGTAGGTTTCGCGATGAGGTAGAAAAATCAATTGCCGAGTAACGCTAACTACCGTTTAAGATTACCTAAAGTGCTAAGATTTTACAAATGATGGTACAGTTCCTTTTACAAATGTATATGCTTGATTTGACAGGCATAAAAATGAAAAATCCACACAGTGGAATACAAAATGGTTCAGAGTTGGCAAAAACGCGTTTTTTTTTTTTTTTTTTTTAAGAAAAAACCCAAGTGTGTTGGTTTTTTTTTTGTTTTTTTTTTTTCTTTTTTGAATAAAATCCGAAAAGAACCAGTGTTATTTGGGTTTTTTAGAGAAAAAGGTGAGTTTTACAAAAAAAAAAAAAAAATGTGGGGTTTTTCTGGGTTTATGCTTATTTGGAATAATCATGAGTAATTAGCGTAATGGCGTCCTGAAAACAACAGCGATGAGTCTGAAGGATTCAAGTAAACCCAGAACTTAAAATTTATTCACAAAGCACCTTTTTCATATTTTTATCAAATTTCGAAAGGGATTTATTTATTTATTTTTCTCTTGGGGGGGGGGGGGATGCCCTTGTATATGAATTAAAATTACCCCCCCCCCCCCCTTCCCTTCCAAAAAAAGAAGGGGAAAAAAAAGGATTTCCAAAATTTTAAAAATGAGACTAAAATTTAATAAATTTAAACTAATAATAATTATAAATGAAAGCGTAAAAAATATAATTCGTAAAATGGGGGAAAAAAAAGTTAATGGATTGCTCAGAACAGGTGACGCGTATAAATGCATTATCCTCGACTTTTTTTTTTAAGTAGTCTTAGGTCTGAAAGGATATGGTGAACTATGTACACATGAGAGAGCCACAGAGATGCTGCGACCCATTCTAAAAAGGATCCCCTTATGACTCATTCATGTATGTTAATGTTCACGAGAAACTTCTAATGAATGTCGAAGAAGGGAAGGGAGAACTATTTCAGGAAACGTCTTTTCGAAAACATTTCACCTTTTTTGCAGCAGAGATCTGCAACTGTTAGCAGATAGGGTTCAAAAGAGTCGGAAAAAGAAGTCTGATGTTTTATTTCTAAAACTAAGTTCGGAAAGCGAAAATAATATGTAGCACCGTTATACATAATATGTGCCGTAATGACATTGGATTTTGTAGAAGAAAATATTTTAAATGAGAACAATGAAAAGTATATAAAAGTGCTTCACATTCAAATTCAGTTTGTTAGTTATAAACAAGTTTTACAGAATAGATCTTTATTTTTTGGTTGACATTGAGGAAATGACTGAATATTACATATAAACTTTGAATAAACACCATAAAAGGCAATAAACTCGCAACAATTGTTTCGGGTCGAAAAAACACACGACCCTTCATCAGGCGAACAAAGTAAGCACGAGTGCTGCAGTCAAAGCGGCAACGCACAAAATCGTTTAAAATGAAAAGAAAAACTTTATAAAGTAGAAAGTAAATATAACAACTGGTGTGAGTAGAATTGTACAAGAAAAGAAGAAAATAAATAAATGAGTGAGATTAAACATATAACAATCTAAGGATAACAAAAATTAAACGAAAATCTAAGTTACGTGAGTAATTTCCAAGCATCAGAGAAGAAAGGAGTGGAAGAAATATCATTAACAAGATTTTTCGAATTTTTAAATATGTAAAATGCTTCATGAATATCCAAATGGGAGGAACAGACAGGAGATGAAATTATGTTAGTTTTGGAAAAATCAAAACGATGACCTTGAGACACTGAATGACACAATTCTTTAGAGTCCTCTTTAGTCCAATACTCAAATTCGATACAATACTCATTTTAACCATGATTTTATGCCCAGTTTCGTGTCTATCAATAGATTAAACTTGTCTATTTTATTAATTAATAAATATGCCCCCCCCCACACACAAAAAAAAAAAAAATTTCGCGTTGATTTCGCGGTTTTTTATTTTGTTAAAATCAAACTCCAATAATCATCAGTGTTCCAAACGCTCCACGAAAAACTTTAGATTCTCAATCTTTTTCCATCCAAAATATAAATGTCAATAATCATTTTAAACGTGCTTTATCAGATTCTATAACATATAAAAGAACAGAATTATTCAATATTTCTCACTCATGAAAAAAAAAAAAAAAAAAGGGGGGGGGGGAGGACAAAAAAAAATTAAATCTCTAACCATCGCCGATCAAACATGCTGCAGGAAGCCTTTTATTTTTGAATATTTATCCATCCACAACAAAAATGTCAATATTAATTTTAAACTTACTTTATGATATTCTAGAACCCACAAATAAGTAGAATTGTGTTTAATATTGCTCACTCATGAACTACTTTTTTACACCCCCCCCCCCCCTACTCATTTTCCACCACCAGTCAATGTTATTAAATGTTGATTGCTAGCTAATGTTTTTTTTTTTTTTTTTTTTTTTTACACATTTTTTATTGTGTTGATGTGCTATTCTTTTAGTTTAATTTGTCACTTTAAAAATATTTTGTATAGTTTTTTCCTGTGAGCATTATTTTTCGTTTGAAATAAATTTTATGAACACATTTGTATAGTTTTCCCCGCACACGTTATTTTTCATTTGAAATTAATTTTATGAACACGCGTGTTTCCTCGTTTTTTAATTTTCTGCACTCTCATGCCTGGATTTGCAAATTTTTATCGAGGTTGACACAGGATGCTTTATTATGGTTTTAGAAAATTCATTTTCGTACACTGCAGGTGCAGATTAAAACCACTGCTGTCGGCTTTGGGAGGGGGGGGGGGAGTTTGAAATGTTAAAACAGGAATAAACTACTACGTCAGAAACGCCAAAGAAAAAATATTGAGGTGCATACAGCTGTTTCGGTAGCCTAAAGCATACAGTCATCAGTGCAAAAAGAATTCTGAATCTTGAGAAGTGCTCGTATATATAGGAGAGGGACCGGATTTAGTTCAACCAATAGGAATACGGAAGAGGTGGGGAGTTTCTATAATGGAAGGGTCATAACCTCTGTCAATTGCGATGGCTTTCAGGTATTTAATTTCAGATTTCAATAAATTAGGATTTGAACAAATATTAAGGGCACGGTTTACAAAAGTATAGAAAGCAGCCATTTTTTGGTTAGGTGGGTGACATGAACGCGCATGGGGAGGAAGGGAGACTGCAAAATTTTTACAAAATTTTTACTCCCCACCTCTTCCGTATTCCTATTGGTTGAACTAAATCCGGTTCCTCTCCTATATATACGAGCACTTCTCAAGATTCAGAATTCTTTTTGCACTGATGACGGTATGCTTTAGGCTACCGAAACAGCTGTATGCACCTCAATATTTTTTCTTTGGCGTTTCTGACGTAGTAGTTTATTCCTGTTTTAATATTCCAACGCCAAGTCTCCTGCTATTATATGGAGTTTGAAATGGTTAACATTTTTAAAAACAAATGGCATATCCGAAAAATATACATGCCTT
>OZ005648.1:5477639-5651500 GCA_963930645.1 Salticus scenicus | reverse complement strand
AGAAAATACATTTTCGTACACTGCAGGTGCAGATTAAAACCACTGCTATCGGCTTTGAAAAAAAAAAAAAGTTTTGAAATGATTTTAACATTTTTAAAAACAAAGGACACATCCGAAAAATATAAATGCCTTTTTTAATAAAATACTTGAAATTTGTGATATTCAGATTTAGTTTAGTTTCACTTCTTCACGCACATCTGAAATAGAAACCATTTGCTTTCGAAAAGAAATAAAAGAAACGCCTTGGGTGCAAAGATTTTTTTGAAATGAGTTCGGTGCATCGTGGATATTTCTGGTATGGCTCATCACGATTCGGGCGTTTCCTGACAGACATGGGTGGATAGAGCGCTTTTCTTTAGAGGGGCTCTGCAGTCTTAGTAGGGGGTCCCTGAATTTTAAACATGCTATAGTGAGTAATACGAGAACGAATGGAATTGAAAAGAGTTTCATGACTCAGAAAGCATTACTTAAGGTATATATGACACGTAATAGCTAAATAACTTCAGCAGAAATTTTTTTTTTTTTTTTTTTTTTTTTTAATTCAAGAAAATATTAAATAGTCCCGCTTAATGTAAAAAAATTGTGATATATTTTGCTGTACAATTAAATCCTACGTGAAATTGACTCTAGACAATAAGGTTGTCGATCCTTAAAGAAATAAAACCTAATCTGTTTTGTTTACGTTATCCTATACATAGTCGCTAATATTTACATTTTTAAAATAAGGTTTATTCATATTAACTTTGGATATTAATTTTCTGTGATTATCTTCACGTTCACTGTTATAAACTTACGGCACGAAATCTTCTCTGAAATCTAGAAGACTATGCATTTACAATTCTTTATGCAAATATGAGAGTGGGAGAGAAATTAAGCGTATTCTACTATCAAGGGAACTCAAGTCTAATTGTCGATTTTACATTTAAAAAAAATACACAAATGAGTTGGCATTGCATTGAACCCACAGACAAAAAGTTTTAGCTTCTGAATCTCAACAGAAAAGCAGGGAGGGGGGTGCTAAATTTTACATTTTCAACACCCAGTACAAACACTGGGATGTCTCCACTAGACTTTCCGAATATTAAGTAATGAACGGTTGTATAAATGAACTAGCAGGCTTTGCCCGCTTCGCTTGGCACTATTTAAATGAGTTGTCAAAATCCCACATCATTATTAATAACCTACGTTAAAGTTTCCGCTGTGTTCGGTAGAGGTTTTTTCCCGCTCGCAAATTCAGGAGTCTGGATCCCCACAGCCTCCGACATCAACTTACCCGCTTCTTACTTCCCCTTCCTCATCGGGTAAGTTCGAAGTTTTGCGAAATCCCACAGATCCCATAGATTTCCCAAGACAAATTCAGCTAAAAGGGGGTTTCGAAATTGCTCCTTCGTAATGCCCCCCCCCCCCCCCAAAAAAAAAAAAAAGAAAAAAAAAAACCCAAAATATGGAAATATCCCAAAGAAGACACGTGCCTGTTTTCAATACCTTTGTACCATTTTTAGTAGAGCTCTACTCAAAAATCCGTAATTTCTGAAGTTTCCCCCCTTCCTTCTGTAAGAATCAAGAATTCCAAAATCGTACATAAAGTTTTATTTATGCTCAAGTCTGGTCTCTTCATGCGCAGATTTCTTCACCGTGAAGTAATTTGGGGCCGAGTTATATTTACAAACTTTTTTTTGCTTTTTGACCCCAAGGGGAAAGGGGGAATTTCAATAAATCCAGTTACTTTAGGGGTCGTATGCGTATAAATAATCAAAGTACCAAACATTGTGACCGCAGTTCTCATAAATTTCCCAGGACAAATTTAGCGCTAAAAGGGATGTCTCGAAATTTGCCCTGCGTAACGCATACAACCTCCTTCCCTTCCCCCGAAAAAAAAAAAAAATGGTCGCACAAAATCAAAAACGTCTTTTGGAAATATCCTAAAGAAGACGCATGGCTGTTTTCAACATCTTTGTTCCATTTTTTGGTAGTTTTACTCAAAAATCCGGGATTTGCAAAATTTTCCGCCAAAAATCGATTTTCCCCTCCCTCCCCTTAAAAATCAAAATGTCCTAAATCGCAGATAATATTTTATCTGTATTCATGTGTAATCTCCTCATGTGCAATTTTTTCACTGTGAAGTAATTTGGAGCCGAGTTATGCGTACAAAGGTGTTTTTACCTTCTGCCCCCCCAAGGGGGAAACGAGGGTAATTTCGGTAAATTCCGTTACTTTAGGTGTCGGATACATATAAACAATCCAAGCACCAAAATTCGTGACCCCAGCTCCCATAGATTTAAGACAAATTTAGCGCTAAAAGGGATCTAGCGCACACAAAAATTAGATAATAAAAAGGGTAAAAAAAAAAAAAAAAAAAAAAAAAAACCAAGAAGAGCTAAATTCTACGTTATCCTATCAGAACGCTTTTTTTTCCCCCAGCGCTGCCATTAATACATTAATATAAAGGTCCCGAAGGCAGCGGGACCTGAAACAGTTGACTAAAAGTATTAAAAAAAAATGTATTGTCACAGTGTTCTCAGCTATCCTGAAAGTTTCAAATATCTAGCTAGTCGGGAAGTTAGTTAAAAATCGATTGTAAGATTTGTACTTAACAAACAAGAATCGAAGTTAATAAAAACATGGTAAAATAGCCATACCTTGTTTTAATACTTAACTTAAAATGAAATTACAATTTTATTTTGTCGCTGTCGACTGCAATAATTAAGGACCATTCAGCAAATAATGAAAAATGAAATTTATTAATGTCAATAGATTTAATATTTTCATCTTAAAAATAAGTAGTTTTCTCAACATGTGTATTGCCGAAATTAAAAACATTACATTAGAATTCTTAATAGTTGATATTTTCGGTGTATGCAAAATCACTCACTTGCACTTTTGTACATGTGCATTTCTATTGACGTATAAGATCAAAGCAAACAAACAGCTTTAAGACTTGTTAAAAATGCACCATGCAGCAAAGTTTACATAAAAAGAGGTTATTCCACGAGATGAAGAATCCTCTAACCTATAATCTATTTGTGTGTGTGTGGGGGGGGGGGGGAAGTCGTGCACGATATACATAGATTGATAATGTTTTCTCTGCTGAAATTTCTGACGGATGAAATTATTTTTATTGGTAATGCCCACCGTCCCATATTCTCATCATCTGAATGATTTGAAAATAGGAGTCACCCCTTTATTTCTTGGACTACGAACGAAAATATTATTCTTTTAATTCTTTGTGATATTTAACGTATTTGTTTCCTTGTTTATTCTTATCTGAAATATTCCAAGAAAAAAATTATTAAAATAATTTGCTTTTTAACTCTTAATGTTATTATAAAAGTTCTTAATTTAAACTATTCAAAATATTTGCTGAGGTGGGTAGAAATTGTCGTGAGAAGATTACGCAATCGTTAAGGGATTAACAATACCCAGTTTTCAAGAAAACGATTAAAACGTTTCTTTTTTTATTCAAGAAAATTGTATAAAATAAAGTGTATGAACAAATATATGTATTCATTTTTAATTTCTAGTTTTTTTTTCTTTTTTTTTAATAGCTTGAAATAAAAAAAAATTAATTTTTCAGAAAAACCAATAATTAGGGTTATTATAACTGAATGTTGGTTTTCCAGTAAGTAGAAAAAATAAGACTTGTATTTTAAACATTTAAACAAAATTTTATGAAAATAATTTTATCTATAATACAACACTATACGTGTATAATACGCTGTTCTCAGATTCGCTATCCGAACTTTCATAAATATCACTTATTTTCAAATCACTTTCGGATGCATTTATACTAAAATAAAAATCAGTCATTTTATGATTCTGACTCCATAATGTACGCAGTATTAAAAAATATATATATTACCATGGAGCACAAAACCATGTGCATTCAAAAACCTAACTGAGCTAAGATTTACAAAATAAGTATTACAAATATTTAAAATGGGACAGTGCTGACAGTTTAAAATAAACCTACTATAGGAAATTACATTTAAAATAGATCTTCCATCTGGAGTGCAAAATAAGAAATGAAAAGTTTTCCGCGTATCAGAAAGGGTTTGTTTTTAAACCTTTTTAGTGCGTTACTTTTGAACACTCCAACCCGGAAATATCCCGGGTACGAGAAACAGAAAGCGAAAACTCACCCCGACATTTTCACGGGAGCGAGGAGGAAGGGGTTAAACGGAGCTTTATACAACATATAATTCAAAATGTATATATGAATGCATATATCGCATGGGTTGTTATACACAATTTGTACACAATATACTAGGTTTAAAAAAAATTGCTGTACAATTATTTCGAAGCACTTCTTAATTCTACATATTTGTTAAGCGAATATATGAAGTGCGTATTTTATTATCAAACAGTTACACAATGTACGGAATCTAAGGATTTCAGTTATATGTTTTGGTTATTCCAGTTACTGCACTTCTGTCAAGTACTTTTTGATTACTCGAAATTAAAAATAAATTTTGAAACAGATTAAGGGATAACTTGAGCAGTTCTATCAACATTTCTGATGAAAATTTAGGTTCTGAATATCGAAGCAACACCGGTTCTTAATCACAAAACGCAAAGGGAAAAAAAAAAATAGATGTTAAATTTCCATTTTAACCTTTACTTAATTTTTTGAAATTGTTTGATTTGCGTATTTGTAATTCAAGAAAAATAAATCTGCAAAATGAAAACTATGTAATTTCTTACTTAAATTACCCCCCCCCCCCCCCCACACACACACACACTTTTTTTTTTTTTTTTTTTAATCGGGTGAATATGTGTATTTGATTTAAAACATATTTCAAAAACATATATTGACATTCTTAGTTTCTTTACTTGACATGAGAAGATTTGTTTTATCTACTTTCTGAAACAAATTGTACGTTTCAACATTTTGAGGATGGGGGGGAGCTCATTTCTATATTCGCATTGTTATTGTCAGAAACTGGTCGTTTTATTTTTGAATTCTTTAATTCTTGTATGCTCCACTCAATGCATTCTATAGAAAATCTTGAAGTGAGCAACAATTATAGCTGATACACTCCTATAAAAGTCCAGGTAATTTCATAAGCATTTTATCAGTTCAGTTGAAAGAGAAACCACAAAAAATACAGAGATACTGTATCTGAACACTACTTATCCCTAAGGTTTTCTCTCCTTCTTTTAGACGTCTCCCCTTCCGAACACTTTTGAAAGGTAGGTGGATTCTTTTTTCCTTGGATAAAGATTTTTTTCCTCCTCTTTTCGCAGCCATAGTCCTATTTTTTACTTTCTTCGCTATATCCTAGAATGAAGAAAAAATGAAAAATGTTTTTCTTTTGCTATTTAAGCGTAGTAAAAAAAAGATTTTTCCTGCTTTTGATTGCATCTATTTTTTATAAAATACATTGGTGCGAAGTTTTCTTCTAAGTAAATATATTTTTAAAAATACCCAATAGCAGTAGTGATGATGATAAAAGTTCAGTATCCTCATTTTTATACAGAAACTTATATATTTTATATATTTCATAGAATATTATAATATGAAACTCTAGACTTCTTATAGTTCTCTTTCTGTTGATTTAGTTGACAAAAGTAATATTCTGCTGGCAGTCTTTAAAGTAAAATGAATTGTGTGTGTGTGTGGGGGGGGGGATTAATGTTCAGTGATGAATTTAAACGATGCGAGAAAACTGTTTTAAAAATCTGCTATTTATTTTTACAATATATAGTTTTTTTTTTTTTTTTTTTTTTTTTTAAGTTTGCATTTGCTTCAGATATCTGTAATATATAATAAATACGTGTAATGGAAACAAATTCCTGTATTTTAGATATTTTCAAAGTAAAACTATGTATATATACCTGGTTGTGTGTATTTTGAATCTTAGGGATAAATTTGTAGTTGTTTCTCTTGCATTCTACACTTACATTATATATATATACAACATTACATTATACTATATGTTACATTATGTATATACAACAAAAATAATCACTAATAATCAAATCCTAAAAGAAAGATGTGACTTAATAAATAATTGACATATAGAAGTGAAGCTTTATACGAAGCGAAAAGGTATTGAAAACTTTGATGAATATAGAAAAAATAACTTTAAAATGTATTTGTTAGAACTGTCAAAATGACCTTATAAAATCACTCGTTTATGTAATACCGCAATACTTAAATTTTCCAAAAATTATACCCTATATATTTTTTAAATGCTTTCTTTTTACATTCTCTCTCTTGACAAAAGTGAAAATATTTTTAATAGTATCGATAATATCGGAATTAAACTTCTAAAATTGAAGATTCCCCTAATTATTAAAAAAATAGATCTTGCATCACGTAAAAGTGAGGAATATTAAAAAAATAGGTCTTGCATTACGTAAAAGTGAGGAAATGTATAGGCTATTTGTTTTTGACTCTCTAAACGAGCCATTCTCGTGTCAACAGCTTCATAAAAACAAACTTATCGTTTCTATTTTATTATTATTTTAAACTGAAATATGAATACCAAAGTAATTACTGTTATTTTATAAGGTATTTCGTAGAAAAAACTTTTTTGCTAAGTTATTTATAAAAAGGAAAAGATATGGTTTAACAATAGTAGAATGAGAACAAAAAATTTCTAACAGAGAAAACAATTGGAAAAAAAAAAACTTCCTAAATACTGAATGTGTAAGAGGGGGGAAAAATAAACTCTAAATATTTCTCATTTCTAGAAAAAGTGTGTGCCTATTTTGTTAAATAATCTGGACCACTTCCAATATTGACACATGGAAGGTTACCATAGAAACTCCATGAACAACCCATCAAACGAAGTGGCAGAATAATACATAGCTTTCGTTAAAAGGAAAGAAATTTTCCACGGTTTGTTCGAGTGCCAAATAAAATTAAAAGCGATCCTGGCGAATTATTTCTCCTAAAACGAGGATAACATATTTTTTGTACAATTACCCTATTAGGCGTTTCTGTGTACAGTTCAAATCATTTCGCTGGGTGCTCACATTGACTGGACGAAAATATCGTCAAATGTTTTAACTTGATCAGAATGTCATGGTTCGTAGTTAAACTAGAAAAACTTACACATTTTTATGAAAAATAAAAAAAATAGATTTACAATTCATTAATTTAAATAAGACACTTTTCTTTATTTCCCCATCATACTATAGGTATGGGGAACTTAGGTAATCGTGAAAATTTTTGACCTCGGTTTTTTGACTTTTTTACACGTTTTCAGGTGTGAGGAATCCGAAAAGGACAAAATTTCTATGGTGTCTGTCTGTAGGGTGTCTGTTAGTGTGGAAGTCCGTTAGTTTGTTAGTCTGTGTACACGATATCTCAAGAACAAATTGTCGCAGAGAGGTCAGATCAGTTTTAAAATATTACTTTCGACACTGGCAAGAACCCTATTCATTTTCAACATTCGAATTTAAAAACTTCGTAAGTTATTTGAAATTTACAATTTACTTTACATGTCAGAATAAGGCAAAAATGAGCATAAACTTCCATTTTGAGGATCGTAAATACATTAGACAACTTCAAAATTACATTTATGATATTTGTTTGAACATGATTGAATACAAATATTCTAATAGGAAATTTTCGTAAATTATTCGTAACTTACGATTTTACCAACATAGCGAAACTGTAAATTTGTCATATAAATATGAATTTTGAGGATTATTGCATTGGAAATAGTAGCATGAAAGCTAAACAGAATAAATAAATAGGTTAGAATAAGATAAATATGTCGAAGTGAACTGTGGATAGTCTATTAGGCGGGGATTTCATTCTGTCACTGTAACAAGCTTTGGTCAAATTCATTTCTTTTAACATGATTATAATGTCTCGCACTAGAAATTTATAAGAACACAAATATGATGGGGAACTGAGCAGAGTCCACCTATGCCAACTAGTTTTTTCTTTTAATCATAAGCAAATATTGAACAAGAAAGAAGAATGATGTTAAATTATAAAACACTTTCAAGAGATTCTTCGTCCAAAATACGAAGTCTGGAACGCCTTTCAACTGTGTTTGAAAAGCAACACTAGCTGCCCTTTATATTTATTTCTGTTATATAACTGAATATGGATTCGTGACACGGTAAAAACGATCCTCTTTGCTCGTCATGCCATACTACATAGAAAAAATGTTTTTGCTCATCTGAATGTATTAAATTGGTTATACTTTGTGCAGCATTAAAGATATTGAAATGGGCTTTTAAAAAATACCTTTCGTAGATCGTCCCGTGCTTGGGTGAGCTCACCCTGTACACAAACCAGCAGTTTTTTAATGGGGAACGTACTGGAGAGGACCTGATTATCAGTTCTAAAAATACTTAGGACAGGTCCGAGCAAAACAATCTGATGAACCGAAACACTCAACTTTTTTTTAAAAGTGTTGAAAGTCGAAAGGTTTTTGAAATATACGGGCGAAAGACTGTGTATACATAAATTTAAAATTTGTAAGAAGTGGAGAAAAGGGATTTTTTCTAACCGGTGTTGCCAAAATTTGCGACTTTTTTTATTCAAAAGTCACCCATAATTTTGAGAAGTGGTATTTGATATACATAAAAGATGAATCGAATCGAAGAATCGTCGATTCTATATGTCAAATATCACTTCTCGACATTATGGGTGACTACTGAATTTAAAAAAAAAAAAAAAAAAAAAAAAAAATTGCAAAATCTGGCAACACCGTTTTTAATCGTGAATGTCATGTAAAATTCTTTTTTTTCTTTTTTTAAATATTTAAATAATTACTTTTGAATCGCATTATTTAGTTTTAATTTAATGTTTATTTTAATGTATCCATTATCAGTTAATTATTATTCAATATCTTTCCAAAGTTGTATTTTGTTGGGATTTTTACAATTTAATGAAGTCGGTGTCTTTTATACTTAATGCATCGGCTTGCTTCATCTAAACTTCAATGCAATCTGCTTCAATTTTAGAAATGTTTGACTAGTTTTATGTTTTCTAGATTAAATTAATTTTGATCGTGCTACAATGCCTCGTTCTACGTATTTCAATCATTTTGCCAACTCATTTTGAAGTAGATATTAATTTTTTCTCTGTTAAGCTTCGTGGCTTTTTTTTTTTTTTATATATTTAGGACTGGGGACTATTAGTCTCAATCTACGGATTTTTACGATAGTTGGACATTTATTGAAATCGAAAATGTATCGAAAATATAACTGAATAATTTGAAAGCGATGTTATAATAATAAAAATAATAACACATAACTAGTAGTCCTCCGTACTAAACCAAATTCTGCTTTTGTCAGAATTTCATAAAAATCTTTTTTAGAACGGAGGATTATTAGTCTGTATCTACGGATTTTTACGGTATCAGTTTTAAGATAGTTGGACATTTATCGAAGTCGAAAATGTATCGAAAATATAACTGAATAATTTGAAAGCGATGTTATAATAATAAAAATAATAACACATAACTAGTAGTCCTCCGTACTAAACCAAATTCTGCTTTTGTCAGAATTTCATAAAAATCTTTTTTAGAACGGAGGATTATTAGTCTGTATCTACGGATTTTTACGGTATCAGTTTTAAGATAGTTGGACATTTATCGAAGTCGAAAATGTATCGAAAATATAACTGAATAATTTGAAAGCGATGTTATAATAATAAAAATAATAACACATAACTAGTAGTCCTCCGTACTAAACCAAATTCTGCTTTTGTCAGAATTTCATAAAAATCTTTTTTAGAACGGAGGATTATTAGTCTGTATCTACGGATTTTTACGGTATCAGTTTTAAGATAGTTGGACATTTATCGAAGTCAAAAATGTATCGAAAATATAACTGAATAATTTGAAAGCGATGTTATAATAATAAAAATAATAACACATAACTAGTAGTCCTCCGTACTAAACCAAATTCTGCTTTTGTCAGAATTTCATAAAAATCTTTTTTAGAACGGAGGATTATTAGTCTGTATCTACGGATTTTTACGGTATCAGTTTTAAGATAGTTGGACATTTATCGAAGTCAAAAATGTATCGAAAATATAACTGAATAATTTGAAAGCGATGTTATAATAATAAAAATAATAACACATAACTAGTAGTCCTCCGTACTAAACCAAATTCTGCTTTTGTCAGAATTTCATAAAAATCTTTTTTAGAACGGAGGATTATTAGTCTGTATCTACGGATTTTTACGGTATCAGTTTTAAGATAGTTGGACATTTATCGAAGTCAAAAATGTATCGAAAATATAACTGAATAATTTGAAAGCGATGTTATAATAATAAAAATAATAACACATAACTAGTAGTCCTCCGTACTAAACCAAATTCTGCTTTTGTCAGAATTTCATAAAAATCTTTTTTAGAACGGAGGATTATTAGTCTGTATCTACGGATTTTTACGGTATCAGTTTTAAGATAGTTGGACATTTATCGAAGTCAAAAATGTATCGAAAATATAACTGAATAATTTGAAAGCGATGTTATAATAATAAAAATAATAACACATAACTAGTAGTCCTCCGTACTAAACCAAATTCTGCTTTTGTCAGAATTTCATAAAAATCTTTTTTAGAACGGAGGATTATTAGTCTGTATCTACGGATTTTTACGGTATCAGTTTTAAGATAGTTGGACATTTATCGAAGTCGAAAATGTATCGAAAATATAACTGAATAATTTGAAAGCGATGTTATAATAATAAAAATAATAACACATAACTAGTAGTCCTCCGTACTAAACCAAATTCTGCTTTTGTCAGAATTTCATAAAAATCTTTTTTAGAACGGAGGATTATTAGTCTGTATCTACGGATTTTTACGGTATCAGTTTTAAGATAGTTGGACATTTATCGAAGTCGAAAATGTATCGAAAATATAACTGAATAATTTGAAAGCGATGTTATAATAATAAAAATAATAACACATAACTAGTAGTCCTCCGTACTAAACCAAATTCTGCTTTTGTCAGAATTTCATAAAAATCTTTTTTAGAACGGAGGATTATTAGTCTGTATCTACGGATTTTTACGGTATCAGTTTTAAGATAGTTGGACATTTATCGAAGTCAAAAATGTATCGAAAATATAACTGAATAATTTGAAAGCGATGTTATAATAATAAAAATAATAACACATAACTAGTAGTCCTCCGTACTAAACCAAATTCTGCTTTTGTCAGAATTTCATAAAAATCTTTTTTAGAACGGAGGATTATTAGTCTGTATCTACGGATTTTTACGGTATCAGTTTTAAGATAGTTGGACATTTATCGAAGTCAAAAATGTATCGAAAATATAACTGAATAATTTGAAAGCGATGTTATAATAATAAAAATAATAACACATAACTAGTAGTCCTCCGTACTAAACCAAATTCTGCTTTTGTCAGAATTTCATAAAAATCTTTTTTAGAACGGAGGATTATTAGTCTGTATCTACGGATTTTTACGGTATCAGTTTTAAGATAGTTGGACATTTATCGAAGTCAAAAATGTATCGAAAATATAACTGAATAATTTGAAAGCGATGTTATAATAATAAAAATAATAACACATAACTAGTAGTCCTCCGTACTAAACCAAATTCTGCTTTTGTCAGAATTTCATAAAAATCTTTTTTAGAACGGAGGATTATTAGTCTGTATCTACGGATTTTTACGGTATCAGTTTTAAGATAGTTGGACATTTATCGAAGTCAAAAATGTATCGAAAATATAACTGAATAATTTGAAAGCGATGTTATAATAATAAAAATAATAACACATAACTAGTAGTCCTCCGTACTAAACCAAATTCTGCTTTTGTCAGAATTTCATAAAAATCTTTTTTAGAACGGAGGATTATTAGTCTGTATCTACGGATTTTTACGGTATCAGTTTTAAGATAGTTGGACATTTATCGAAGTCAAAAATGTATCGAAAATATAACTGAATAATTTGAAAGCGATGTTATAATAATAAAAATAATAACACATAACTAGTAGTCCTCCGTACTAAACCAAATTCTGCTTTTGTCAGAATTTCATAAAAATCTTTTTTAGAACGGAGGATTATTAGTCTGTATCTACGGATTTTTACGGTATCAGTTTTAAGATAGTTGGACATTTATCGAAGTCAAAAATGTATCGAAAATATAACTGAATAATTTGAAAGCGATGTTATAATAATAAAAATAATAACACATAACTAGTAGTCCTCCGTACTAAACCAAATTCTGCTTTTGTCAGAATTTCATAAAAATCTTTTTTAGAACGGAGGATTATTAGTCTGTATCTACGGATTTTTACGGTATCAGTTTTAAGATAGTTGGACATTTATCGAAGTCGAAAATGTATCGAAAATATAACTGAATAATTTGAAAGCGATGTTATAATAATAAAAATAATAACACATAACTAGTAGTCCTCCGTACTAAACCAAATTCTGCTTTTGTCAGAATTTCATAAAAATCTTTTTTAGAACGGAGGATTATTAGTCTGTATCTACGGATTTTTACGGTATCAGTTTTAAGATAGTTGGACATTTATCGAAGTCAAAAATGTATCGAAAATATAACTGAATAATTTGAAAGCGATGTTATAATAATAAAAATAATAACACATAACTAGTAGTCCTCCGTACTAAACCAAATTCTGCTTTTGTCAGAATTTCATAAAAATCTTTTTTAGAACGGAGGATTATTAGTCTGTATCTACGGATTTTTACGGTATCAGTTTTAAGATAGTTGGACATTTATCGAAGTCAAAAATGTATCGAAAATATAACTGAATAATTTGAAAGCGATGTTATAATAATAAAAATAATAACACATAACTAGTAGTCCTCCGTACTAAACCAAATTCTGCTTTTGTCAGAATTTCATAAAAATCTTTTTTAGAACGGAGGATTATTAGTCTGTATCTACGGATTTTTACGGTATCAGTTTTAAGATAGTTGGACATTTATCGAAGTCAAAAATGTATCGAAAATATAACTGAATAATTTGAAAGCGATGTTATAATAATAAAAATAATAACACATAACTAGTAGTCCTCCGTACTAAACCAAATTCTGCTTTTGTCAGAATTTCATAAAAATCTTTTTTAGAACGGAGGATTATTAGTCTGTATCTACGGATTTTTACGGTATCAGTTTTAAGATAGTTGGACATTTATCGAAGTCAAAAATGTATCGAAAATATAACTGAATAATTTGAAAGCGATGTTATAATAATAAAAATAATAACACATAACTAGTAGTCCTCCGTACTAAACCAAATTCTGCTTTTGTCAGAATTTCATAAAAATCTTTTTTAGAACGGAGGATTATTAGTCTGTATCTACGGATTTTTACGGTATCAGTTTTAAGATAGTTGGACATTTATTGAAATCGAAAATGTATCGAAAATATAACTGAATAATTTGAAAGCGATGTTATAATAATAAAAATAATAACACATAACTAGTAGTCCTCCGTACTAAACCAAATTCTGCTTTTGTCAGAATTTCATAAAAATCTTTTTTAGAACGGAGGATTATTAGTCTGTATCTACGGATTTTTACGGTATCAGTTTTAAGATAGTTGGACATTTATTGAAATCGAAAATGTATCGAAAATATAACTGAATAATTTGAAAGCGATGTTATAATAATAAAAATAATAACACATAACTAGTAGTCCTCCGTACTAAACCAAATTCTGCTTTTGTCAGAATTTCATAAAAATCTTTTTTAGAACGGAGGATTATTAGTCTGTATCTACGGATTTTTACGGTATCAGTTTTAAGATAGTTGGACATTTATTGAAATCGAAAATGTATCGAAAATATAACTGAATAATTTGAAAGCGATGTTATAATAATAAAAATAATAACACATAACTAGTAGTCCTCCGTACTAAACCAAATTCTGCTTTTGTCAGAATTTCATAAAAATCTTTTTTAGAACGGAGGATTATTAGTCTGTATCTACGGATTTTTACGGTATCAGTTTTAAGATAGTTGGACATTTATCGAAGTCAAAAATGTATCGAAAATATAACTGAATAATTTGAAAGCGATGTTATAATAATAAAAATAATAACACATAACTAGTAGTCCTCCGTACTAAACCAAATTCTGCTTTTGTCAGAATTTCATAAAAATCTTTTTTAGAACGGAGGATTATTAGTCTGTATCTACGGATTTTTACGGTATCAGTTTTAAGATAGTTGGACATTTATCGAAGTCAAAAATGTATCGAAAATATAACTGAATAATTTGAAAGCGATGTTATAATAATAAAAATAATAACACATAACTAGTAGTCCTCCGTACTAAACCAAATTCTGCTTTTGTCAGAATTTCATAAAAATCTTTTTTAGAACGGAGGATTATTAGTCTGTATCTACGGATTTTTACGGTATCAGTTTTAAGATAGTTGGACATTTATTGAAATCGAAAATGTATCGAAAATATAACTGAATAATTTGAAAGCGATGTTATAATAATAAAAATAATAACACATAACTAGTAGTCCTCCGTACTAAACCAAATTCTGCTTTTGTCAGAATTTCATAAAAATCTTTTTTAGAACGGAGGATTATTAGTCTGTATCTACGGATTTTTACGGTATCAGTTTTAAGATAGTTGGACATTTATCGAAGTCAAAAATGTATCGAAAATATAACTGAATAATTTGAAAGCGATGTTATAATAATAAAAATAATAACACATAACTAGTAGTCCTCCGTACTAAACCAAATTCTGCTTTTGTCAGAATTTCATAAAAATCTTTTTTAGAACGGAGGATTATTAGTCTGTATCTACGGATTTTTACGGTATCAGTTTTAAGATAGTTGGACATTTATCGAAGTCAAAAATGTATCGAAAATATAACTGAATAATTTGAAAGCGATGTTATAATAATAAAAATAATAACACATAACTAGTAGTCCTCCGTACTAAACCAAATTCTGCTTTTGTCAGAATTTCATAAAAATCTTTTTTAGAACGGAGGATTATTAGTCTGTATCTACGGATTTTTACGGTATCAGTTTTAAGATAGTTGGACATTTATCGAAGTCAAAAATGTATCGAAAATATAACTGAATAATTTGAAAGCGATGTTATAATAATAAAAATAATAACACATAACTAGTAGTCCTCCGTACTAAACCAAATTCTGCTTTTGTCAGAATTTCATAAAAATCTTTTTTAGAACGGAGGATTATTAGTCTGTATCTACGGATTTTTACGGTATCAGTTTTAAGATAGTTGGACATTTATTGAAATCGAAAATGTATCGAAAATATAACTGAATAATTTGAAAGCGATGTTATAATAATAAAAATAATAACACATAACTAGTAGTCCTCCGTACTAAACCAAATTCTGCTTTTGTCAGAATTTCATAAAAATCTTTTTTAGAACGGAGGATTATTAGTCTGTATCTACGGATTTTTACGGTATCAGTTTTAAGATAGTTGGACATTTATCGAAGTCAAAAATGTATCGAAAATATAACTGAATAATTTGAAAGCGATGTTATAATAATAAAAATAATAACACATAACTAGTAGTCCTCCGTACTAAACCAAATTCTGCTTTTGTCAGAATTTCATAAAAATCTTTTTTAGAACGGAGGATTATTAGTCTGTATCTACGGATTTTTACGGTATCAGTTTTAAGATAGTTGGACATTTATTGAAATCGAAAATGTATCGAAAATATAACTGAATAATTTGAAAGCGATGTTATAATAATAAAAATAATAACACATAACTAGTAGTCCTCCGTACTAAACCAAATTCTGCTTTTGTCAGAATTTCATAAAAATCTTTTTTAGAACGGAGGATTATTAGTCTGTATCTACGGATTTTTACGGTATCAGTTTTAAGATAGTTGGACATTTATTGAAATCGAAAATGTATCGAAAATATAACTGAATAATTTGAAAGCGATGTTATAATAATAAAAATAATAACACATAACTAGTAGTCCTCCGTACTAAACCAAATTCTGCTTTTTCTAAAATCTCATCAAAATCTTTTTTTTTTTTTTTTTTTTTTAAAGAAAATTAATAATAATCAGTTTCGAAACGGACAGTACCCCACTAAAAATAAAATTTAATCTTTAAAAAAAAATATACAGAACATCTCAAGTTATTTGGCCCACTTCTTAAGCCTACACATTCTGCAGATTTTCTTCATATTTCTGAAGAAAATTTACAGAATATAATCTTAAGATTTTTTTCGAAATATATAGGTTTAAAAGTGGGCCAAATAACTCAAGATATTCTGCAGATTATATTTTTAAAGATATTTTTAAGAAGTTTTAGTAAAATTTTCACATACATGGTAAATAATTTTAACAAATATAAATAAATAAATAAATAAATAAATAATAAAATAAAAATTTTTAATTAATTTTTTATTTAACATTCTACCATTTACATATTAGTTAAAAAAGCTTTTTTAAAACGGTGCTCGATAATTCAGAATAAAATATAATTAAGTTGTCATGAAATTTTTCCTTTTTTTGAAATTTTCTATTATGAAAAATAAGACGAATAATTCAGATATGTTTATCCAATAAAAGATAAAATATAAATTGTAAAGTTAATTAAAAGTTATCAATTAATCAAAACGTTTAAAAAGCCGTTAAATATATCAAAATTTTTAAAAAAAAAATAATTTTGGATTAGGAAATAAGAAAGCACGCGTGCAAAAGGGGGGGGGGATTTTTTCCCCGTTTTGATTTAATTTTGTTTTCCACAAAATAATTATTTTTTAGTACAAGGATGGAATTTTGTGATACAATATAGGTAGAGAACTTCTATTATTTGGTGTACTTAAAAATCCAACACATCATGCAAGCACAAAACCCAGATAGCGTAAAATAACTGGTATAATTTGGCAATGTGTATATATATTTTTTATTATAGTCATTTTATGTATATTTTGGTTATGAAATAAATTTGGATATATGCAGAAGCCATAAGCAGTTTTCAACTCTTTTTATAGGTTTTAACTTTGGATAACTGAAATTTGCACCAGATCAGAAACTATTTCCCTACCTATAAATACTAAAACTTGCCGGAAGCACAAAACTTCTGATGAAAATGTAGGTTTTAATTGATACTTAATAGCATAAAGTTCTATTATTCGCAGTAAATACAATCTTAATTGTTTGGAATAGTAAAAATTTTACAGTAGATACTAATAATAAAATAAATATAATAAAAATAATTAAATATGTAAACCTGATCATGGTGCAGCCTTAATATAGCTCCCCTTGGCGACTTTTGAATTTCTATCGCCGTTTTAGACAAAAATACAAAATTTATGAGATTATTTTTTCTTTTCTTTCCTTTTTCCTTTCTTTTAATTTTTTTTTTTATATTTTTCAATAAATTATAAAATATTGAAAAATAGAAAGAAAAGAAAAATCACCAACTCAAACTCATACATCTTGTTTTATTTATTTATTTATTTTCATTTTGCACGCGCGCTTTTTATTTCCTAATTCCAAAAAAAAAAAAAAAAAAAAATCGATACTGTTTTGAAACTGATAATTATTAATTTTCTTTTTCTTTCAAAAAAGAAAGATTTTAAGATTTTGGCAAAAATATAATTTAGTTTAGTACGGAGGACTATTAGTTTTATTATTATTATTATTATTATAACATCGTTCTCAAATTATTCAATTATATTTTCGATAAATTTTTGATTTCGATAAATGTCCAACTATCGTAAAACTGGTATCGTAAAAAAAATCCGTAGATTGAAACTAATAGTCCTCAGTCCTAATAAAATAAGATTTATAAATGGACAATATTTAAGCTCGTGGACTCAGTTCAATGATATAATAAGAAAAAATGACGACATTAGTCTAATGAGATTATTATTATTATTTAATCTTCCTTTATATATGAGAATTTGTGATTGAATCAAAATTTTAATAGCTGATGGAAATTTTAATAGCTGATCTAATCAGAAAATTTTAATAGCTCGGTCGACAGCTGCGACATGGGTTCAAACCCAGATCTTCGACAGCAGGATCTCTCACCCATTGGGCAAAAGAATTAGGATGCACTGTGGTCTAAAAGTAGGTATATATTTAAAGTTTTTGATAAAACGATAACAAATTCAAATAATTCTTGTATAAAAGACATAAATAAGTAATTTACACGAATGCAAAATGCGTTGTTGTCATTTGAACCTGATACTATTGATGGAAATTCATTAAATTACCGTCCACATCTGTCCTTTTTAGAGGTTCATTTGAAACTAAATGATTTGTAAACCAGTTTTTAATCTTTGCTCTTTTCAAGAAAAAAAAAAAAAAAAATCTGGACTTTGTGCTTTTTGTAATATAATAAATTTTTACAGGAACGTGCAGTTCTTAAAATGAATGACAAAAATCTGCACTGTTTACTCTCATAGTTACATTTAATATTATTTATTCAAAATTATCAGGTTCAAATGACAACAACGCATTTTGCATTCGTGTAAATTACTTATCTAAATCTTTTATACAAGAATTATTTGAATTTATCATTTTTTCAAAAACTTTAAATATATACCTACTTTCAGACCTCAGTGCATCCTAATCCTTTTGCCCAGTGGGTGAGAGATCCTGTTGTCGAAGATCTGGGTTTGAACCCATGTCGCAGCTGTCTACCGAGTCGTTCTGATCTTTTCGTGTTTTTCTCTGCAACCTGTGTGAATATCAGCTTGAACCCCTTAAAAAGACTCAATCTGGATGGGCACCGTACTCGGGTAAGATCACATGCTTAGGCCATCGGCCTTAACTTCAACACGCACCCTGTATACAAAGAGTACTTTACTGTTTTTAAAGAGAAACATCGTATAATAAACCTGTAAAAAAAATGCATTAGTTTCGAGGCATTCTAAAAATATATACGAAAATTATGCACGCGGAATTGGACCTAGGGATGGTTAAACCGCATTCCGTAAACATTTCAAAAATCTCTGAAAAAGTTAAGTATGAAAATTATTTTGGAAACGTAGTATATAATCATTCTACTAATAGAAATAATTCGCAAACTTATACCTGTACTGATAAGTATAAAGGATTTAAGTCTATATTCTTGATTTTTCAGGAGACGAAAAATGAAGTTATACTAATTAAAATCTAATCAGAAGAATCGATTAGGAAAAAAGTTGACTTATACCCTTTATACCATTCAATGATTGTCAACCTTCATTTAATAACGGGAAAAAATTGAATTAAATATTTTATACCACACATGAATGCTAAATTTCTAACTTGAATCTTTTTTTACCAATGGATTTTCTCAGAGACTAAATGACATAGACTTAAATCCTCTGTACCAATCGATAGAGAATTTTTTTCTGAGTCTGACAATGTACTTAACTCAAAATCGACATTTTTGAACTTAAATCCTTTATTCTTACTAGTACAGATATATTTTCCAGTTTTAAAAATGACAGTACGTGGCATTTTTATTTATTTATACGCAACATAAATGACTTGGTTTTCTGTTTTAGTTTTTCGAATTTTTTCCCGGAAAAAAAAAAAAAAAAAAAAAAAAAAAAAAAAAAAAAAAACTCGAAATGCAGTTTCAAGAGTAGAATCCGGGCTGACATTGGAGTCATCGGGGAGACGTAACTTGTTTAGCACGCCCTAACGAAGAATGACAGTATTGAGGGAAGTAAGTCCCACGAAGCAACTTTATACAGAGAGCGTTTGATATAACAATTTCAGACTCTTGCGAAGTTCCTGCCGCTATTGAGTTTCGTGATGGCAAATAAATATTAGATCACTCAACTAAGTGTTCTCGAAATAATTTTTACTTTTTGAACATTTGTTGTGCAAGACGTAAATCGTGGAAAAATCAGTTTGTCTATTTCTATCAAGCATCCCGTATTCGTTTCTGCTCTTTTTACTACAAAATTGACAGTGGACTGAGATGAAGTTAAAAAAAAAAAAATCTGGTGTGAAACAACCACACGACTTCCATTACTTACATGTATTATATGCTTTTTTTAGAGATAATATGATTAGACGACATAAAATTGACCTAACAAATTAAACGCTTAAAACTTTTCTGGTAAGAGAAAGATTATACACATGAAAAGATATATAAAATAAATTTACATTGTGAATTTAAAAATCCGTTCAACCGTTTTTAAAGGAACGCCTTTGCGAGGCCTGAAATTGAGCTATTTATACAGGACGCCTATCAATTTTCCTGAACTAACCAGCTATATCATTCGAAAGGACATCTAATAGAGTGTTTATATAGCAAATTTGAAGAAAATCGTTAGAGCCGTTTTTGAGATACGGACTTACGGTCCCACTTCCGGTTTCCGATGTCCCACTACCGGTTTTTCAATTTTCACCAAAATTTGGAAATTTTATCTGTACACCAGACTTATTTCAATTCTAAAGTTTCGTAGCTCTATCTTTATTAGTTTCTGAGCTATAATAGCCAGAAGATTCTCTACATACACACACACATACATACACACTGACCCATTGCCAAAAACCACTTTTTTTGGACTCAGGGGACCCTAAAACGTGTAAATCAGGTGAAAACCCGATATCGAATTTTCAGGCCGAATACAATACTTCCATTACCTACGGTAGAAGGGTAATGGAAGTAAAAAATATTTTATAAGTCACAATCGCGTGAACTGTAGTAGAGGCTCATAGGACTTACCCATGAATATCACCTGATGATGAACATTAATTATGATTAACATCGATGATTAATTAACATTGATGATTATTTCGACTTAAATGTGTTGTCAATTGATAGTGTTTTGTTACAATGGTTTTATTCGACTAATAAGTACTGGATCCATGCTTCACTTGCCTAATTTTTGTCACTTCAGTAGAAAGAACTAAAAAAAAAAGTAAAGATTTTAAAATTTTAAATTCATTTAAAATTTAATTAAAAATTAATAAAATTCAAGAAATTTTTTATTCGTTAATTCATTATTTATTCATTTTCATTAATTAAATTCAAGAAAATGTAATTTTAAATTATTTTTAATTTAATTAAAATGATAGAAGATAAATGATAAATGATGGAATAACACAAAAGATAAATGATTTCTTCTCATGTTTCCACAAAGTGCATACTATTGAAAAAGACGTACCTTAACCAGAGTGTCATTCCGCCCAAGTCTGAAGAAATATCTAAAGTCAGCGAACTGAAGCCTGTTCATTGAGAATGTCGTTAGATATCGCAAGTGATAATGATTAGATGTACAGTGCTTTCATTTGAAAGAGAAAGTGCATTTTTATGCAAAGCTAATGAAAGCAAACTTAACGCCCGATCCTTGTCAGCCGTCACAAAATCTCTTCAACGAGCTACACAAATTAGCATGCGCAAGTGTTCCTTTTCCCAAATTAATTTCGTCGCGCTACATGAGCGTGGATGGAAATCTATTTTAAGATGTCGCGCTTACAAATGATTACGTTTAAAAATAATTTAATCTACTATTGAAGAAAAATACGCTAAATGACCCATAGATATAGTAATGTATATGGATCTATCATCCCCATGTTATCGAACAAAAAATTTTGATGCCGAAAAAAAGTTCTAAAATCAGCCATTAGAGAGTATTGAAAAAAAGATTAAAAAGAAAAATGAACTTGAAACTGTATCTGGAGTTTTTCATTCACCTTTAGTAAATAAATTATTCATAAATTTTATTTACTAAGTTTTCCGTGTGTATTCCTGTGTGTGATTTACTCGGGGAAAGGCAGCCATTAGTGACTTTTCCCGAAAAAAAAGGTATCACTTTTTCCCTCTCGCTGATCAATCTGTCTTATTACTATATCTATGAAATGACCACGTGGATTTTGTCCTTGTAGTGTAGAATTGTTCTTCCTCTCCTCTATCAATATTTTCATTACGTAACCACCTAATCCGACACTTGTGTATCGAATATTTCTTCGATCTTCAGAAAAGAATGTAAAGAGGTTTGATAAACAGAAACGATCTCCGATTTCGTGAGAAGAGGGAGATCTGACTAAAAATCCTTTAATATGGACAATATTCCTGTGACGTCACTGTAGGTAAAATCGCCGAACACATGGCCGATATTTTGTAAACAAATTAGATTCAAGATGCCATTTTATTGTTACGCATAACATTTTCCTAAATATTTCTGCAGTGAAACTTAATAATCAGATATCTGTTCAAACAAGAACAAAAGAGAAATGTAAACAACTGAATCGAATGATAAAGTTAAGACTATCCCATATCGTAAAACTACAGAACATTTTATGTTTCCACACACACACACGCACATATATATATATATATATAATGAATAAAAGATTAATAAGAACATTTTATACATACACACACACACACACATATATAGACATTAAAGCTTAAATAATTAGAATTTGAATCACTCTAAGAAAGGAATTTATTAAATGGGACATCCATTTAAATTTGTTAACATCGCCACAGTTCACATGGCAACTTTTAATATTACATATGTTGATTAATATTAAAGTATATTACTAAAACTGGATTTAAAACGAAACAAAGGTATCACTCTATCACTTTTACTTCAATTTCATATAATCTGTAACTCTTATAAATAATATTGCAAGATTGAAATTTGCAAGCCACAATGCTTTGTTATGGTAGAGTTGAGGATTGTTTGCCTAACCAACTGATATTCTTGTAGCCTCGAACCCAAAGTGGGAATATGGTCCATTGATGATAGTTATTTAATAAAATGATTCTTACCCCCCCCCCCCCCCCCAAAAAAAAAAAAAAAAAAAATTCTCCTATGAGCGGCCTATTGTGACATCTTATACTGCACTGAACATAAAGAAATAAGCTTCTTAGACGACAAAAGCATGTCTTCTATCAAAAATTCTATGAACATTTCGTGTGCAGTGACTCAAAAATACAGATACATGGCAGGCTATTGGTGGAAATGATTTATCGGTATTGTTATGTCATTATTTTTAAAAACATACCAAATTTATGAGTGCACTGTTTAACATACAATATACTATGCAGACACTGTACAGGACTACTTAAGAGGTCGAATCCATTGTTTTCTATTTAATGTAATCGATAAGAATGCTCTTTTTAAATTAGGTTATGCAATCACTATAGAACCTCTTAGTACAGCACACATTTTTTTTTTCCTTTTCGCCTATTACATGTTAATAATTTTGTATTCATATTTTAATATTGAAAGTTAAAGTCCGTGATGAATTAAAAATTTATCGAAGTTATTAGAAAGGGATATTCAGCAGAACACTGAAATAGTTTTGCTCCATCCGACTCAAGTTCAGCTCATTCGCAATCCTTCCCAATCTGTCTTCGTTATAATTTTTAATACCCATAAAAAGGTTAGCACAGATGGCTTTGTTAAATGTTTCAGCAATATGTTTAAATGACGATTTATCTGGAGGGAGTGAGGATAATGAATTGTATATATACAGGGTGACAAGAAATAACTTGGGCGAAGTTTCAAACCAAATATCTGTAACTACCACTATTGCAAACTCATTTTGGAAGGTGTTGTCTTACCTTGGTCGCAAAAGTTCTTCGGAAACAAAAGATGGACCTTCCAACAAGATTCCGCACCTGCACACAGAGCTAAAGGCACTCAAGATGGGTGCAAGACAAATTTTCCTGACTTCATTGGACCTCAAGAATGGCCACCGTATTCCCCAGATTTGAACCCAATGGATTATTCTGTTTGGTCCGTCTTGGAGACAAAGGTGTGTGCTAAATCTCATAAAACTTTGGCATCCCTAAAGGAATTCTTATGCAAGGAATGGGATAAAATATCAGTAAGTGAGTTGCGGCCCATAGCCGAAAATTTTGTGACACGTTTAAAGCTCTGTATTAATGCTAAAGGTAGCCACTTTGAAAATTTGTAAATATAACAGACAAAATAATGTATTCATATTTATTGAAAATTGGTCGTAATATTTTCATTAGCATTAAAGTTATAGTGTATCATGTGTGTCCAAGTTATTTCTTGTCACCCTGTATATATATTCCTAACTTTGCAGATGAACTAAATATTTTTTTTCAGACCAAAATAAAAGGGCTTCAGACGACTCGTTTTATCTCGTATCGTGAAATTTACTTTAAAATAATATCAGTGCTCTAGAGAAGTGAATTTCGAAAGCAAGCAGTATCGCGACAGAGGCTGACACTTTACCAGTAGCGAAGGTGAAGATGCCTCGAATGAATGAGACTAAAAACTTTGGAACATTTACTGAATGAGAGAAAAATATGTGAATAGTTATTTTCAAGGCCATTCAATTCATCTGCATGCACGTACTCTCATTTTATTATTATTACTATTACTGAATAGACGAAATACTTAAAAGCTTATTTTAATAAGTAATCCTTTGCATTCAGAAGTGTCAGTCATTGAGACTCATTACGAAGTTTTAATCTGTAAATCCATAAGCTGGAGGTCGGAGAATGACAATAAAAGTTCACTGTGAATACATATTACAGTTCTAGAACTGTTATTCTATATGTTCATAGTTTGTAAGTTTTTTTTTTTTTTTTTTTTTTCGCATAACAGATGCTTACTAAGCCTGTTTCCGCTCCGTAGATCCTGAAATTAAAAAAGCGTTAAAGGCATTCACTTTTCTGTATCTAATTGACAAAAAGGTCACCAGCAATGAACCCCCATTAACCTGGTTCCTATTTCACGCACGCGTGAATTTTTGTCACTTCCTAAATATTTCGCGCCAATATAACATTTTCTGCTTCCTTGGACAATTTTTATTTCATCGCTGACCCAGCTAGAAAAGATTTTGCGTAACGTATTCTGATGTTACGTCGTAAAACAACTGTCAGATACAAACAATAAATTTTCTTAGAATGTTATTTTTCTTTAAATTCTAAAAAGAATGTTTATGCTTAATAATTGGTAATCCTGTATGTATTCTGTAAATTATTAGCACACCGCATTGTAGTTCAAATTGCAGTTAAATGTAGTTCTCTATTAACACACAGCACCACTTAAAATGCACTTACAGAAATGTCCAGTTATAGTCCTGGTCCTGCTATGGTCCTCTTTTGGGTAGCCCTGTAAAGGAATGGTGAATGATTACCCTACCCTAATCTACAAAAAACATTCTAATGTGCATATTTCAAAAAATAGGTTCTTTTCATTTTGTTTAGTACAGTTTAAAAATATTAAAGAATACCTACAAGAAATTTTAACCCTAGACAATAATGCTCTTGAATTCTCTTATTTGTCCCTGTAGACGAATGAAGAATCATTTACGTAATCTCAACTAAAAGTTTGGAGTAGCATCCCTAATAGGATATAGATTTAGAATACAGAGTTTTGACTTACTGCTACTATTTGTTCTTGAGACATGCTGATGATAGGCACACAGACCAGAGTGGCCAACTTTTATAATTTATTCCGGAGCAATTTTAGCCCCGCCTTCTTTTCGCACCAGAAATTTTATAGAATATTTTTCTTTAATATGTGACAACGGTTAAATAAGGGATAAACCATTCTTTAAAATTTCCGGTGTGAGAAAAGGGCGTGGCTAACAATGCTCCGGAATAAATTATAAAAGTTGGCAACTCTGACAGACTAACTGGTAAAAACGCGCTTTTTCGAATTCAGGAAACCTCAAAACTTGTAAATATAACACTCTATTTCGAAAATTTGACCCAAATATTATACTTTCTCTACCGTATCTCTACCGCATTATTTTTCAGTACTAGAAAAATCATCTTGAAACTTCAGGAGTGTGAAGATCTTATTGTACTTCATATATTTCAGTGGAATTACTATACGTGTAAGAGAAAGTAACAATTGCCACGTTGCTAGAATGAAGGGGGTTGAAACTTTTCTATAAAATTGAATCTTTAAATCTTTACTCGAATGTTGCAATGACTTGAAAAACTATAATAATTACAAGATAAAAAGAACTTTTTATATACCATGTTTTTAAATTTACTGTAGAATGATATAAACGTTATCAAAGGCAGCGGAAACCCGTAACAATTGGATAAAAATATTAAAAAATTTCATAGCTATCGTGTTTTGAGCTATTATAAAAGTTTCAAATGGCTATCTAGCCGGGAAGTTAGTTAAAAATCGATTGCAAGCTTTGTACTGGTAACGCTGCAGAAGGCAGCAGGGTCCCTAAGCAGTTGGTTAAAAATATTTAAAAAATGCATCTTCACCGTATTCTGAACTATTCTGAAAGTTTCAAATGTCTAGCTAGTCGGGAAGTTACTTAAATAAATTTTCTGTTGAATCATATAAACGCAGCCGAATGCAGTAGGAGCCTGAAACAGTTGACTAAAAGTATTAAAAAAACGTATTGTCATCGTGTTCTGAGCTATCCTGAAAGTGTCAAATGTCTAACTAGTCAGGAAGTTAGTGAAAAATTGATTGCAAGCTTTGTACTGGTAACGCTGCCGAAGGCAGCAGGAACCCAAAACAGTTGGCTAAAAGTATTTAAAAAAATGCATTTTCACCGTGTTCTGAACTATTCTGAAAGTTTCAAATGTCTAGCTAGTCGGGAAGTTAGTTAAATAAATCTTCTGTCGAATTATATAAACGCTGCCGAAGGCAGCGGGACCCGAAACAGTTAACTAAAAGTATTAAAAAAATGTATTGTCACAGTGTTCTGATCTGTCCTGAAAGTTTCAAATATCTAGCAAGTCGGGAGGTTAGTTAAAAATCGATTGTAAGATTTGTACTGGACAAACAAACAAACAAGAATCGAAGCTAATAAAAACGTGGTAAAATGGGGGTGTGATGTAACTTTAAAAAGAGAGGGTAAAAAGTTAAATTCAGAATTTCAATGCGATATTTTTTTTTTCTTTCCTCTCCTCTGACAGACTCTGTCAGGGAGAAAAATATTTATATTAAATGATTTATGGCTACAGATGTTAATTCTATGCGAACAATGAATCTTCAGGTAGGTTATGAAAATTTGTCTGTCTTCGTGGAGAAAGTAGTACGAAAAGAAACACTATTTATTTTATTATTACTGAACATTCTAGTCAATGAATGCACTTGATGAATGCACTTGATATTCAGCTTGATTTCTCAAATCAGTACATTACTGTTAACTGAACGATTATTTTTGAAGCAGTCCCATTAAAGCTGTCACTCGCATCCTCAAAAAGTCACTATTCTAATTTTCTGGCGCAAGTACGACAGAAAAATCACTTGCTCCACCAAAGTAAATGAAGAAGCACCCAATACCTTGGATGGAAAGGTGTAGATACCTTTGATCTATGCACCTTTCCATAAGTGAACGGATACTTTCGTTCTCAGATTCTTTTGTTTCAAATATTTTAAGAAGTACTAGAAGAATCATCTTAAAACTTCAGGGGTGTGAGGATCTTATTATACTTCATATATTTCAGTGAAAGTTTTGCCTTAAAAGTAAAAGAGGGACCAGTAAAAAAGTTAAAACTTGCGGTCATCCTGTAAAAAGTAATGCTTCAAATGGGACTGAGGCTCTTATCTGCATAAAGTTTTGTGAAGCTACCACATATGTATATTCATGGAAATACAACAGTATCTTTAAAAAATTGCTATTTTCTTTCTCGGTGCAAGGCCGTTCGTTTTCAGGAAGCTTGATATACAATATTAGACACATCAAACTGAAATCAGAATGAAAAATATTAATGATCTAATGAAATTGGACCATTTTTACTACATTTTTAACTGCGCATGCGCAAGCTTTAGCTAAATTTCATTTGTATAATTTAAGTCATATGTATTATAAGCGACTTACATGAAAACCTCAAAGAAGTATCATGTAAATTTAAAAAATTAAACGCGATATAATGAACTGCTTTTCAGTTTCTTAAACACATATATATATTTATATATTATAAAAGGTTATATTCATATTTTTATTCAGTCAATGGTAATAAAATTTTCGTTGATTTTAAATATTGATAAAAAAAAACCTGTATCATTTTACTTATTTTTTAAAAACTGAAATTGAGTTTATTCTACCGCGTATAGCTTTTTGAATTGACGCGATATTCGTTTGGGTTTTTTATATAAATAGCTCAATACCTTTGGCAATTAAATTATACAAATTAAATTTCTCTAAAGCTTGCGCATGCGCAGTTGAAAATTTAGTAAAAATGCTCCTATTTCATTAGATACTTATTTTTGCATTCTGATTGCAGTAGGCTGTGTCTAAGATTGTATGTCAAATTTCTTGAAATGCACTGGATTTTTAATACCTTGCGTGTTATAATTAGAAAAGTGATTTTTTTTTTTTTGCAATTAAAGAAAGTTATATTTCCATGAATGTATGTGACAGTGTGTATGTGTGTTTTTTCTTTTATTACAAATTACCACAACCTGTGTTATTCTTATTGTGGTCTTTTTTAACCAAAACTCATGACGTGCATTTAATACAAAAGTATTCCTAAACTAATTGCAAGTTTAAGAAAAAGCCCCCAAAAAATGAAATTTAAGAATAGTTGTTCTTTAAACTTGTTGTCATTCAGTTCTTTTAATCTGGGCTGATTGTAACCCTATTTTCAAAATTCTGAAATTACGTGGGAAAAAAAAGCCAAGGCACGATCTTTTTTTTTTTGTGTGTGTGTGTGTGTGTGTGTGTGATTTGTAACCAATAAAATACATGTAGACTTTTTGTAATTTTCTAATTAATATTCTAGTTAATTAAAAAAGATATTTCTAAATTCCTATTAAACAGTTACCTTTACAATGGCTGAGAAGTTGAAAAAAAGAAAAGTTCTTAAAGTAGGTTATATTAAACCAAAATTCTTAAAATCTTATAAGCAGGTTTCATTTTTACTTTCCGAACACTATAGTGAGGAAAGTATTGTAATCATGTCAAAAATCCGAATTCGAGATTTTGATGTTTCTATACGTTTTGAGGTCCCCTGAGTCCGTTTTCACTATTTTTACGATGATGTATGTATGTGTGTGTGTATGTGTGTATGTGTGTATGTCTGTGGGTGAACACGCTAGCGTCTAAACGCTTCGTTCGATTAACCTGAAAGTTGGTACGCATATTGTAAGTCACCATAGTACGAACCCTATAGATTTTGGTGAATCTAGCACTTATAGTTTTTTTACAGGGACACAAAGAAAAATTCTTTATCATTATGGCCTATGGGAGCAAAATCTTAAAAGTGCGATAGCATCTAAACGCCTTATTCAATTGAGCAAAAATTTTATACTCATATTATAGATCACAAATACTCAATCTGTATAGATTTTGGAGAATCTAGCACTTATAGTTTTTTTACAGGGACACAAAGAAAAATTCTTTATCATTATGCCTATGGGGCCAAATTTTTAAAAATGTGATAGTGTCTAAACGCCTTATTAATCCGAGCAAAAAAATTGTACACATGTTATAGATCACAGTTGAACTAACTGTATAGATTTTGGTGAATCTAGCACTTACAGTTTTTTTACAGGGACACAAAGAAAAATTCTTTATCATTATGGCCTATGGGACTAAATTTTTAAAAGTACGATAGCATCTAAACGCCTTATTGAATTCAGCTGAAAATTTATATGAGTATTATAAATCACTGTTGCACTAACTATAAGCATTTTGGTGAATCTAACATTTATAGGTTTTTACAGGGACACAACGAAAATTTCTTTGTCATTATGATCTATGGGCTCAAAGTTCAGTAGCGTTAAATAAAACAACGTGTAATAGATGGAGAAAAATACTCAAACACTCTATTATGGTTTTCTCTCTTTTGTTTGTTTAACAACTACTCTTTCTTTACTTTATCTACAAAACTGTTAATTACTCAATGTTCGGAAAGTCGAGTGGAGTCACTCCAGATTTTTTACATAGGATGATTTACGTATATACAAATTTTCTGTCGACAAATCTTCAGATAAATTATGCAATATAACTTATATTACAGTAAAGCAACTTTTGACTCTTGAGATTAAATATTCTGAATCTTTTTTTGTCCAATTTTAGATAATAAGCAATTTATGTATTCATGTTTTAAAAAATTTATTTTTAGTTTCCCATCGTACTGCAGCTATAGGGAAGGGGAGTTAATGGTATTCATAAAAATGTTCAACCTTTTTTGACATTTTTTTTAAATTGTGATGTATAAGGAATCCTAAATTCCCCCCCCCCTTCCAAAAAAGAAAAAAAGTGTGAAACAACCACACTACTTTCATTTCCCACTATTTCACGTATTATATGCATATTTAGGAGATAATGTGATCAGAAGACAAAAAATTGACCTAAAGAAGTAGACACCAAAAAATTTTACGGTAAGAGAAATTTGATACACGTTTAAAGACATATAAAATAGTTTACATAGTGAGTTAAAATTTATTTTTTGAAACTCTAATTTCCAAAATATAAAACTGACCTACCTAATCAGGATGACTATGAACTTTATTGTAATAACCACGTAATACATGAGAAAGGATATCTAAAAAGGATTAATGTAAGAATTTTCAAGAAAATCGTTAGAGCTGTTTTTGAGATACCAACTTTTACCAATACTTGACATACTGAATTATTGACCAGAAAACAATAATTACAAAGGATGTATTTAAAAGGAAATTAAATAGGGTGAATTTGAAAAAATCTATACAGGCGTTTTTAAAGGAACGCACTTGCGAGACCTGAAATTGAACTATTTTACAGGACGCCTATTAATTTTACTGAACTAACCAACTATATCATTCGAAAGGACATCTAATAAAGTTCATACAGCTACTTTGAAGAAAATCGTTAGATCCGTTTTTGAGATACGTTTTTGATTACGGTCCCACTTCCGTTCCCCTCCGATGTCCCACTTCTGGTTTTCCAATTTTTACCAAAATTTGGAAAATTCATCTGTACACCAGATCTGGCGCAATTCTGAAGTTTCGTAGTTCTGGCTATCCTATCTCCGAAACTAATAAAGGTAGAAGATTCCTCACAATACATACATACACACTTACATACAGACTAATTGCCAAAAACTACATTTTCGGATACTGGAGAGTCTGGAGACTTTAAAACATGTAAATCAGGTGAAAACTCAATATCGAATTTTTGGACCGAATACAATACTTCCTTTACCTACGGTAGTCGGGTAATGGAAGTAAAAAGATGCGGTGTTCGTATATAGTTTATTGTTATTTTTGTTTAGACATTATCTTAAGAATAAATGGTGGTTAAAAGTTAGACCAGTTTTTAAATAGTATCCATTACGATACCGGGCAAAACAAGGGATTCAATGTTCTAATTTATAAACTTTGTTAGTTTTTTTAAAAAATTTGTATCGTAGCTGTATACGGAAAATTTCATATAAATGTGCATTATGAGAATCGTTGCATAAGTTAAATGCAAAATTGGTATCTCCAAGATTAAGTAGCAAATCAGTGTAAAATAAATGTGTCTAAGTGGGTGAAAAGGTTGATGAAGAATTTCAATCTCTGACTAGAAAATGACCCTCAGCAAAATTCATTGCTCAAATCTTGTATATTCGATAGTAAAGGTTGCTGAGAGCAAATTATATAATGTGGAGAAAAGAGTGGGTATTACCAGCTAGGTAGCCAGCCAGCTAATTTTGAGTCGTAGCATTTAAGCATCTGAATATAAGGTTAAATCTTCTATTTTTTAAAATTATATAACTCAGAATAAAATAAATTATGCAAACTGTCTGTTTTGTAAATAAACGAAAAAATAAAAAAAAGTTTCAATTCCTTAATATTTCGCTCAATTTAATTTTTTCGAACAAAGTTTCATAAAATTGAAAAATTCAAAAGTGGGCAAAATCGTGGGTTTTTTTTAAATGGGATTTTTAGAAAAAAAAGGAAAAGATAACCTTTGGGTCTGACCCAAGTGGGGCCCCATTCAGCCAACCCTGCTTGAAAATCAATTTTCAGTTGTGTTATGCATTTTTTTATATTATTATTACTTACCAAATTTGAGTGTGCGCTGTATGTCTGCGTTCAAATGTGCATAGACGTCAAGTGTATGTCACTGCTGTACATACACTACATAGAGAATATATACAGTAGAACTTGGATAATTCGAAGTTGAAGGGACCTGAGAAAAATTCGAAATATCCAAAAATTCGAATTACATATACTATTTCATACTTGCCAACATACTAATTAAAATTCCGCAGTATTGTTAACTCCGCCTTCTTTTTCACACCAGTATCCGTTTTAGAGTATTTTTCTTCTTATTTAATCGTAATTGCATTTGCAAAATGTTACTTTAAAAGTTTACTGGTGTGGAAACAAAGGGCGGGTCTAACAACACTACAGAATATTAATTAGGATGTTGGCAAGCATGCTATTTTGTCAAAAAGAAGAGATAAATTTAAAAAAATTAAAACTCTACCTACAATCAAAGATTTAACATATAAACTTTATATCTAAGAAAACTGCTACATCCCCCCCACCCTCCCATTAAATCAATATTTTTTACGAGCTTAATTAGTCAACAATTTTTTTAAAAATAGATACTTTTTATTGCTTCTTCAAGTACAATCTTTGTGTCATAGCATATGACTTCAACCTATCAGTTGATACAAAAATAGAATCTTCTACATCAGACATGACTTTCAATTCAAAAAACCTTCGAAGTTCATGTATATGCACCCTATCTTCTGATGCACTTAGGTAGGGG
Organism: Salticus scenicus; assembly: GCA_963930645.1. Classification (NCBI taxonomy): domain Eukaryota; kingdom Metazoa; phylum Arthropoda; class Arachnida; order Araneae; family Salticidae; genus Salticus; species Salticus scenicus. Next base: position 5,618,929 of record OZ005648.1, on the reverse strand, counting down.
CTTTTCTTGTATTTCCTTATCTTTATTTTGAAAGACTATTCAAATAAATAATGCATTTTAGCTAAGAAAAATCTTGGGAATTTTTTTTTCTGTAATATTTTAAAGTTAATCGCATGAAAAATTCAAATTATCCAAAATGGAATTCGAATTATCCACGATTTTTTAACATTATTTTAATACAAAATTCAAGGGACCGAGTAAAAAACTCGAATTATCCAGAATTTCGAATTAAACAAGTTCGAATTATTCAAGTTTCACTGTATATTAGGACTCATTAAAATCGGTAGAGGCCATTATTTTCATTGGATGTGGGACAGGAATGCTTTTAAATTTTTTACATGCAGTTGTAAAGAGCTTTTACTTGTGTCGTGCGGTTTTTTAAGCATTTATATTTCTCCGCGTGATTATACATACTCACACTGTCAAGTTACACACATACTAGGCGAGAGTCGTATTAATGCTGGTCGTTATATTTAACGCCCCAGCCCGCCCGTTCACGCTGTTCCATGTCTTTTTCTAGTCTTTTTTGCCCTGTTATTACTTCCGGTGCGAGCCTGTTTTTTTTTTTTTTTTTTTTCCTCTTTTAACACACTTGACATTGTGAGTTTTTTTTGGTTTTCTTCCCATGCTATTTCTATGGGTTTTTTAGCCTTCCCCCCCCCCATCTCTTTTCCTACATTCTAAAGCGGCGGTGGACACATATAAGCCCCACCGCTGTGCCTAGGACACATTATAGGCGAGACGTTTTAATCCTGGTCGTTATATTTGACGCCCCAGCCCGCCCGTTCCCGCTGTTCAATGTCTTTTTCTAGTGAATTTTGCTCCTTTATTACTTCCGGTGCGAGCCTGTTTTTTTTTTTTTTTTTTTTTTTTTTTTTTTTTTTTTAAACACACTTTGTGAGGTTTTTTTTTGGTTTTCTTCCCATGCTATTTTTATGGGTTTTTTTTTTTAGCTTTTTTTCCCCCTCTTTTCCTACATTCTAAAGTGGCGGCCGCACTTCAGAATGTAGAAAAAGAGGGGAAAAAACCTAAAAACTCCATAGGAATAGCATGCGAAGAAAACCAAAAAAAAAACTCACAATGTCAAGTGTGTTAAAGGCTCACGCCGGAAGTAATAAAAGGACAAAATTGACTAGAAAAAGACATTGAACCGGGGGGGCTGGGGCGTTAAGTATAACGACCAGGGTTAATACGACTCGCCTAGTATGTGTCTAGGCGGTGGTATGTGTCACTAGTATTTTGTTTCTCTTCTGAAATAATGTGTTCTTTGTTTTACATTTTTAGTCATTTCAATCATTCAAAAAAATGCATGATGAGTAGTCCAAATTATAAAATTCTTTTGCGTGCAATTGTTTTTAATTTATCACAACTCGGCGATTTTTTTTAAATGTGTTAATAAGAGCTTCTGATAATGTTCCATTAATATAACATTACTTACTGATTTAAATGAGTTTCACTTCATCCGAGTTTGTCATAGTACGAGCCTGCTGTCTACGCATCATCAGGTCTTGCTGAAACTTAATTCAAATGCAGAGTTTTTTTTTTTAACTTCACGTTCTCATGTAAGCATGAACTGATCTTTAAAGGACTTTTTTTGTGTCATTTGGTATTTCTTTAAACGAGGATAAAAAAAAAAAATGAACTACTTTTGTATTTTTAAAATGTAAGAAATAGATATGAGCCTATCATTGGACATAAAATGCAATCGATTGTTCTATATCGATATTGACTTTTCCCATCGAATAAGTTAAAATGACGCACCGATTCAACTTCTCAAATGGGTTTCTACCCTTCTGTTGTACGGAACATTATTATTCAGAACAATCGATAGACAGGAAGCTGAAGAACGAGATAAAACAATGTAAAAGATGAAAGTTTTCCACAGTTTAGTCTTAAAATTCGATCTCGCAGTAACCATTGGTTTGAATCTTTCGGCATTTCACAAAATTTTATTGGATTCTAAATTCGTTGTTTATTTAGACAAAAGAAAGTATTTTTTTTCTTTTTTATAAAATTTCAATTTGTTGTTAAATCCTGAAATATATTTTTTATAAAAACCTAATAAATTCAGACTTATACATTTGTTACGATCTTATAAATAATTGAATTATTTTCTATTGGAAATCAGCTTTTTATTCTTACATGACTAATGTATTAGATCTACTGGAAAGTTTTTTTTTTGTCCTTTTGAATTAAAATACTGACATCGGAATTTTATCCTGGATAATATTTCAGATATTTTTGGATGACTTTTAAAATAATGGGTAAAGTAGTACTACCTTATAAACAGCGTCACACAAAAATTTCCGGTGTCATCTTATCAATTCAAAAGGACGAAACTTTCTGGTAGACCCAGTATATTGCGAACAGGCTGCTTCCTTATAGAATGATGGGGAAAACTATTCTTCAAATTGTATTTCCTTATTTCTGACTCATTATGGTTTCCTCCTTAGATTGAACATCCTTAAACTTATGCGTTTTGACACTTGGACTCATGCATGTGATATATATACATAAAGGGGGGGGGGGGCGTATTTCAGGAAAGATATTTAAAATCTTTCGATAAATACATTTAACCCTACAAGACACCCAGTTCCATATGTGGAACACCGACTTTAAACATTCCTATAGCTATAAAACTATTAGTAGCAACATCTCTTGACATCTTGATAGAAGCTACTGACATTTAGCAATGTACTAATACGAATCTTTACCTAAAGAGGTCGTTCGTGTTTTTGTTATAGTGCACTCAGTGTGAAATTTGAATGAAAGTGATACGTTAGTCTGAATTCAAAAATAAAAAAAGAATAGTTTTAACTCGAAAAAAAATTACTGTGTGTTATAATGAAGTGTATATTTTGCAGAGGTAAGTTTTTTTTTTTTTTTTTTTTAATTACAATAGTAAACGTATTAGTAAATCATATTTTTATGTTTTTTCCCACATACGGTACGTTGAGCTAAAAAGTTGATTTTTCCCTAAAATATGGTTTTATTTTTATTTTTTATAAGTTTTCCCCTATCTTCTGATCACTCATTACAACCTATATATTTTTGTCGAGCACTAAAAAGAAATTGAGCCTTGTAGGGTTAATAAACATGTAACATATATTTATTTTATTAAGTTTTTTGAGATTCTTATAAATAAACGTATGTTAACTAAGAAAACGTAGGATAGTCATTACGTAAATTTCAAGTATCCGTTTTTATGCATTATCGATACATTATTTCTCATTCGAAGTATTTTAATATTTGGGCAAAATTATTTAACTTAGTATTTTTTTTTAGCGCACGTACTGAAAGTGTTTTCATTATGTGCCTGTTTTTCTAAATGCTTAAATTTTATATAGTACTTAATCTCGTTTGCATAATATGTTCAAGTATAAACTTTTATTTCTTTTAGCAAGTTATTCTTCTCGCTCGAGTAACACTTATCATTCTACACTATCTCATAGTAAACGATAAAAGCGCTTTAGGCTCGTTCGTGTGATGGCTCAACTTCGTATGAAACTGCCTGAGGGGTTTCTTTCGAAACCATAAAAAGAATTCGAAGTTTTTTCTTTCTTTCTTTCTTTGTGTTGGATTACATTTGTGCTTATTTTTGTTCTATTCATTTTTTAACTTCAATTTTTTTTTTCTTCTCCTCCATTCAATAATAAACTTTTAGATTATTCTGCTAGGAACTTTTTATATTCAACTATTGATTTACTTTAAGCTTGTTTAAAAAATATATATTTAGTGAAAGCATCCATAAATTTATAAGAAAAGAAAAACTAGTCTCAATTTGGACAACCTCCCCCCCCCCCCCACACACACACACACACTTTTTTTATTTGAGTTGGAAGGGAGTTTGTTAGCTCATATTTATCTTCGTTTAAACGTAAAATTATTTGTGCTTATATATATATATATATATATATATATATATATATATATATATATATATATATATATATAATTTTCCCCTTTAGGGGTGTTATGTTATATCGGGGGAAATGGATTATTTTATTTGCTCTGAAGTTCTATTCATTTTCTTTTTGGACTTTTCCGTGTTTTCAATGGACCCTAAAGCATGCACTTAATCATGCATTAATATTTTGAAAATTTTGTCTCATTGACTATGCTAAATAAATCGCTAATTTAATTACCATTAAACTAGTTTAGAAGTAGTTAAGCTAGTTGTTAGATTAAACTAGTTGTTTTGTAAGTTTTCTAAGACCAGTGATACTATTATTATTATTATTTTTTTTTTTTTCGTAGTTGAAATTAAAATAATTAGCTTCAATAAAAAAAATATAAGTTTAATTATATTGTATCTTCACCCCGTGAATTACTTTTTACTTTTTCATATTGTTAAATAAAATATTTCCGTAATCTACTTTTTATTATTTTAATGGAAGAATTATCACCTAATCGCTATTTCTGCTCCATCTTTACATTCTATATCTGTACTGATAACTATAAAGGATTTAAGTCCATATTCTTGATTTTTCAAGAGACGAAAAATAAAGTTAAACTAGCTGAAAACAAATCGGAAGAATAGATTAGGAAAAAGGGATTTCGTTGACTTATAACCCTTTATATCATTCAGTGATTGTCAACCTTCATTTAATAACGGAAAAAATTGAATTAAATATTTTATACCATACATGAATGGTAAATTTCTGACTTGAACCTTTTTTTACCAATGGTTTTTGTCAAAGACTAAATGACATGGATTTAAATCCTTTATACCAATCGATAGAGAATTTTTTTCCGAGTCTGACTATGTACTTATCTCAAAATCGACATTTTTGGCCTTAAATCCTTTATACTCATCAGTACAGATATATGGTAGAGAAAGTATTTTGAGATTAAATTTTCGGAAATGAGTTTGTTATATTTACAAGTTTTGAGGTCCCTCAATCCGAAAGTCCTATTTTTAGCGGTTGGTCTGTGTGTCTGTTATCAGTATCATATCTCAAGAACGAATAGTAGCGGGAAGTCCAAAATCGGTATTCTAAATCTGTATCATATATAGGGACTTTTCATTACGATCAAGCAAATAGTAGAAATATTGGATTTTGGAGCTTTAATCAGGCACAGCACAGTTTTAGACAACTCTTATCCCAAACATAATCTCGCAATTATTTGATTTTAATTTGAATAGTTCTCTTTAAAATACAATATCGAAGCAAGTGAGTAAAATTTCAAAACAATGTTTTGATATAGAAAATTCTGTGCCTGTTTATGAAAACAAAACCCCATCTTTTTGAAACGGAGATACAAAAGCCTTTTTTTTTTTTTTTTTTCTTTTTTTAAACTGATATGCAAACGACTGTTATTAATGTTTAATTTTGTTTCTCATATCGTTTCAAGATAACTTCAGAGTAATAGCAAACATTAAAGATCCTGACTGATCAAAGAAAATATCTGTGAAAATGACGTCTAATCTAATGTTCCATGCATTAAGGTTTTTTTGTGTTATGAGAGAACTAATATCTTCTGTTAGGTTGAAACTATAGATTGCAGACACATTTCCGTTTGAAGTGATGAAAGATAAATTTAAACGTGGAGGGTATTAAAATTTCTAAATCGGCTTTACATTTCGCCTATTGACTCGGAACAACCCGAGGCGTTCTCTCACGACACGATGACGGTTGCCAAACACTGCATTAGAATATCGAAACGTGCTTATAGAGTCCTTTTTCAAATTAATCGTTCGATCAACAAATCCCTAGTTTAGATGTGCATGCCTCTATATTACCAACAAGAAATAAAAAAAAAACTTATCGTTTCTTTTGTTCAGTCATGCGTGGTCAGGAAGGCAACAAACACAGACGTCTGAAGCTCGGGGATTCGAGGTGTCCTCCATACCGATCTTATCTGCGAGGGTGGAAAACGCAACACCTTTTTTATGTTTCACTTTGAATGTGGCCCATAACTTACGGCCGCGGTCTTCAGGTACATCAAGTATTAAAAAAAAAAATCTCACTAGACTTCTTCGGATTTCGAGTCATTTGTACTGCTTGACTTAGCTTTCTGAAGTATGTTACACACACGTGTTTTGGAAAATGGAAATGGCCTGAAGAAGCCGCCATTTTAGTTTAATTTTTTTCCATGGGATTCATCTTACTCGATATGGGCCTTATGATGATATAGGCTATTCTGTGTTAAAAGATATATTAAAAGGAAAAAAAAAAACTGTTGTCAGTATTTGGATATACATTTATGATTTACAGCGTACATTTTATTACCTCAAGTACAGTGTTAAAAATAAGAATTTTGAAACTAGGCGTCAAAATAACGCCTGGATTAAATTTTTTGGGCGTCCAAATTAAAAATCTAGGTGCCATCTATAATTAAATATGTATATTTAAATAATAATAATAAAGTATCACCTTGTAAATAATATATGCAATATTATATAAAAATATTTATGTAATTACATTGACAATATTAAACGTACATATTTAAAATCACAAATTCATTCTTCGCTCAGAAGGTACATCATTCCACCACAATTTAATAGCATTTTCTGGGCAGAAATCTTCAAATTTAGGGCTGTTTAATTTAATCATTAACAAATCGTCAACTACTTTCATAGAGAAATAATTTCTTAAATCAGCTTTTATTAGGTTCAAATCAGGTTTTTTATTAGGATAGGTGAAATAGACTTGTTTACTGTCTGATGGGATTGGGAAAATGATTAGATATGATGAAAAATCCAGGCGTCAAATATGGCACCTATGATTGGAATTCTAGGCGTCAAAATGAAAAAACTGGTTGCAAAATACGACTAACAACCGCTTATTTCTAACCCTGCTCGAATAGTCAGTCAATATTTAAAACAAGTTAGAATTTCTCGGAAGAAATAATTTTAAAAGCTATTTATCGAAAACAAAAAAATTTTTAGAATATTTTTTTAAAAATGTTAAATTTATTTCAGAGATTATATCTGAAAAATGAATAGAAAAGGGTAACGTGTAAGTATGAGATTTTATTTAACCGATGCAGAAATGTTAACGGCCATAACATATCTAAACTGCAGTCTAGACGCCGGAAAAGCTGTTACAGTTTCTGTTTCTTTATTAGCATAAGATTACATCTGGAAGAACCTAAATCAACTTGGTTTCTTTCCCAACTATCACTTCAGTTAGAAAGTTTTCAAGTCCTCTAAAATTCAATAACAGCTTAAAAACTAGTGTCGACGTGACTAGTGCAGAACATCTAGACTCGGGGCCGCTTATTTAAAGGTCTATAGATTCTCGAAAAGCAACCTGAATAATTTTAGCCATGCTTCAATAACATTTTCATATTTTTAATTACATTTTTTTTTCTTTTATACATAAATATATTTTGATTGTGATCATTACTTTGATCTGACAAGGAAAGGTATTTTCCCCTGACGGATTTATGAAATTTCGGGGTATATAGTAAATTGGACCTTTCTTAATAGGACTGTGGTGGTAAAACCTGCTAAATCGTTTACTAGCAGGGTCAGGACCACCCTTAAGTAGGGCTCCCAGACCGTCGCCAATGACCCATAGTATATTACAAAAGCATCGTAAAACTCGCTCAATCCCATCCGCTAACAACATCACACAGTTAAAAATTTCTATAAATTTAATGTAAATATTTATCCAGAGTCTCTGTAAATGGACAGTAATTCTTAGTTAAAAGTGAATAATCGAGATTCTCAATCTTTATTCCGTATTTTTACCTAATTTTATTATTTAAATTTTTAATTAAAATTAAAAATGACTGTTTCTACATTAGAAAAAGCATTTCAAACCCGAAATATGTTCTCACCAATAATTAAATTAATATTAGTTATTAAAATGAATGTATAAAATAAGTTTTTTAACATCTCCGTTTATTTTTCTCTGTAATTTTACGTAAGACTTAAGATAATAGATTACACAGAGTTTTCTGTTGAAATTTTTAACAGTGCAGGTGATGTCATCAGAAAATGAAGCGGTAATGCTCATTATTATTCTTGGTTAGATAGCAAGATAGAAACTATTACAGTGTTATTGTCCTGCTGTTCGCATCACTGGTAATAATCCAAATATATTTATTTATTCATTTTTAAGAAAGTTATTCTTCAGCCACGTCTGGCATCTTAGAGGAATTGGCATCCGGCGTATCAGGAACTGTTGCCTACTCAGGAGGGCTGCCGCAATAACAGCCAGTGATGCCAGATGGTCGAAAATTATTTCCCCAAACAGGTCTTCAAATTTCCCCAAATCGGGTTTTTTTTTTTTTTTTTTTTTTCGAAAAAATCCCCAGCTTGATTTCTACTAAAAAGGGGAAAAAATATATATATCAAGCAGATTTTTTTTATTTAAGCTCAGATTTTTTCCCAAATGAAGGCAATTTTTGGAAAAAAATCCCCAAATAACAATAAAGCTATCGAAAGTCTCTAGTCGTAGGGATAAATCCTTACGTTGCCAACATTGACAGAAAGTTGAACTCCCCAGATTTGTCCCCAAAAATTTTAGAATCCCCCCAAAAAAGTCCCCACAAACATTGGGTCCTCAAAAATGTCCCCAGAAGCCTCAAAAATCCCCAAAATGGGGACAAAATCCCCAATCTGGCATCACTGATAACAGCGGAGGATGTCACGGGAGCCCTATTATTGTGGTATCTTATTGAGTTGACAGCACTTTGTCTCATATTACGTAATTTCTCAATAACAATGCAGAATTTATTATAAAATTGTGTTACTTTATGGCGGTTACGATTTTGGCTTCGTGTTTTTCCGGACTTGTCATCTCTTCTATCTTTCCTCCAAGCCTAGATATGAGAACGATTTTAGATTGGAGGGGTGCTCAATCGAGTTTGGGATTTGGTAAACATCCAGCCACTGGGCGTTATCTTATCGATCACTTTCTCTCAACCTCGAGGATTATTTATTGGGCTTAGAAAGCAGAGCACGCAAAAACTGATGCATATTGATTAGTCCATATTTAAACGACAAACTTTTAATTAGACGAACACATCACATGGTTACACACAGAGAAACAAATATTCAACAAGTACAGGTAAAGGATGCGCCGTACGAACAGTTCAAGAGGTGGCGCGCCAGTCGTTATTAGAATGATCTATTTTACAGTGAGGGAGGGTAAATACAAGAGGCATTGGTAATAGAAAATAAATGTAACCTAACATTATTACCCTTATTTGAACACTGGACTCGTCGAGTCAAAACATGAGCAGAAGTTCAAAGGGTCGCTAGGAACGTGGTTCAAGAATAACTTTCCTATAAATAAATAATTGTCACCACCAATGCAAACATCAGAACAATACCAACGAGATATATAAATTAGAGTGCTGATTCAATGGATGAAGGATTAACTTTCCGTGGTTCAAGATGAATCACGTGACATGCTCGAATAGGTTGCTGTGTTTGGCTCTTTATCGCTATTTTGGCATTTAAAATATCAGTTCGACAAATTATCATTATTATATACGTAACATGACAGTCCTATGACCGAAATAAATTGTTTTTAAAATAATTTTACACATATTTCACATTTTAATAAATAATAAAATACCTTTTTTTTCATCGTTTCCCAACAAAGTTTAAAAGTGTTTATAAAAGAAAATTTAAACTTTTAAAGAGATAAATTTAACAACAAATAATAATTTTTCAACTATTTTTAAGCATTTTGTCGGTTAAAGTTCAACTACACGAAATAAAAGAGAAGTAATATCAAAATCAAAATGATTTAGAACAAAAGAATATTAAACTACGTAAGTAAACAAAAACATTGGCGTTTATGACTTATGCGAAGAACAATCTCCAAACCGTTGCCATAGAAATTTACTGAAAATAAGCTGTTACCAAGGGAACCGTCGAATGCGCAGGTGCAAGGAGAGCATGTCACATGACTCATCTTGGACCTTCTCAAGGGTTACCATTTATCACTCTACTTTATATATCTCGTGGGATAATACATTGTGATAGTCCCTATGTTGCTCTTAAATGACCAAGGAGAATAATGAAGGCCATAATATCGCTCAATTCCTGACATCACCTTACGAAACTAGCAGTTGAGTTGGTTTTTACGGCACTATTATGCTACACTCAGGGCAATGGACGACTGTTTGGAATTCGTAACTAAAGGTGTTCCTGACCCTGCTAACAAACGATTTAGCGGATTTTACCATTATTTTCATATTAAGGAAGTTCTAACTTACTATACCCAAAAATTTTCTTTCTCTCTCTGAGAGAGGGTGGGGAGAAGATGGCAGTAGCATGCAGAAAAAAGATAAATTGTCACCATAATCCACCAGAGCCCAAATAAATTACAATTTAACTATAATAAAAGTAACCATGAATGATTTTTAAAAAGGTTATGAAAAATCCATCACTATGGTTAAGGATAGGAAAACAATCCTATACTTGCTTTTATATAAATCAAAGAATGATCCAACAACATTGTATTTTAACAAGGAGGAGCTAATTAAGGTACTTAATTTACAAAAAGAAAATAATGAGTGTTTCTCACGATGAATGGAAACACAAAATCTAAACAAAATGGAAACATGAGAACGATACTAATAATATCCCAAGCCACCTGTCCGAAATCAGTCAGTTCACGAGAGGAGTTGTTCTAACAATTGGCGAAGATTATGTGTATAAAATCCTATAGTATATTACTTTGAAAGAAGTATGTTCCAGTAATAGAGGAAAGATGAAGAAAATCTATAAAAATATGAACTTGTACAAATTCAATATAACAGTAGAGAAGAAGGGGGGGGGGGGTGAGGAAAAGTCAAAATTATTTATTAAAGAAAGAAAAAAAAAAATGGCTAAAAAGATTTTTTTCAGATCCTTCGGTACGATCCTATTTGGTTATTAAACATGAAATGAGGCGGGAAAGAAAAAAAAAAAAAAAAATGGAAGTGTTAAAAAAATTGTTGGAAAATAAATATATATTTGAAAATATCTTTTTGTTAAATGGCTCGTTTATGTACTTATGAGGTATTGTATAATTTTCCATGTAATTTCCAATTACAATTTTTAATCGGAAATTTATTTGAAATCCTATTTTTTAATAAGAATAAAATGCATTCTAATTAAATTTCCAGGAAAATTGACAGTAGGTTAGGTTCGATGATTTGAACAATAATTCTGGTATTAGAAATGGAGCTTAGTTTTCATTATTCATGAAGAAATTGACAAATAGCTTTATTAATTTAAAAGAATTACGTAATAATTCTCATTGAGCAAAATATTTCTAAAAAATTAAATATAGTCTAGTAAAATTTGATTTATAATCCCTTCGGTATTACTCTACTATATTAATTACTGACCTTCTTCGGTGCTGGTTTTAAAGTGTAAAATCTTTCGTTAAGAAGAGATTATAATGGAAATCCTTATACGCCATTTTTCGAGACATTGTCATGGTTTATGTGCTTCTTTTGCGAAGCAATAACATCACATTTAAAACAGAGATACATGCAAAAAATTGAAAAGTTGAATGATATACATGTTTCTTAATTTTCCCAATTCATCTTCCGCAAAAAAATTGTTTAATATTTCGTATTATTCATTGTCCATTATAAAGATTCCATTCATTAAAAGAGTCTTTGTTTCTAATTTCAAGTTTTTTTTTTTTTTTTTTTTTTACTTTCTCTTACCCATAAGGTAGAGAAAGTATTGTTTTTGGGTCAAATTTTCGAACACGAGATTTTGTTATATTTACACGTTTTGAGGTATCCTGAATACGAAAATCATGTTTTTAGCAAATGGTCTGTGTGTTATCAGAATATCTCAAAAACAAATTAAGGCAAAAAGTTCAAACTTGGTATTCTAAATGTGTATCATATAGGGACGCCACAGTAAGCTTTTCGTTAAGATCAAGCAAATGGTTCGTGTACAGGGACAATCAAGAGAATTCTAATACATTACGTCTATGGGGGAAATTGCAGGTAAGTAGAGTTTAACGTCTATAGACTGCACTAAACCAAATGAAACGAATATATATTTTTTGTAATAGAGATAGTCAACTGGAAAAAAAAAAAAAATTGTGTATGTAGGAGCCTCGCCTCCCCCCTGGGGGGGGAAGTCTCCCCTCGAGGGGAGTAAATTTTCAGGATGGGTATCTTTCAAAAGAGCTCGCCAATACCTTTAAAACGAATGGTTGAACCATCGATCTGCGATAATTTAAAGCAAAGTTATCGATTTTTTTTTTTTACTTTTAACGAAAAAAAAATCTTAGAAATCGTACTTTTTTTTTTTTTTTTTTTTTTTTATATTGAGAATAAAATGGACTTTTTTTGGATATTTGGTGTTATACTACTTCTCTAATATGGAAATCGTCTGCCTTATCATAAGATAGTTTTTTTAATAATTTTAATAAATTATTTTTAAAAAACAGAATTATTTTTTAATAACCGAATTAAATTCTATATAAATGTAGGTGCATTAATGAAACGGGGGGTTGAGGGGGGCGGCAGCCCCCCTCACACAGAACTAATTATCATATAAAACTCTTCAGAAGCCTAATATGAATTGTTTAACGCAGGTTTACATAACAGTACTCGTTATCTTACCTATTAATCCGCAACCTGTATTTATAGTGTTAAATTTCAGGGTAAGAGAAAGTCGTGTGAGTGACACACCAGACCATTTAAATCCTTTAAGTGATATGTTTCTCCATTTTAAAAATTCTTATACTCGTTACTCGAATAAGTTGATGAAATTTTTCACGAAGAAAAAAAGATTCGTGACAGTTCTCTTACAGGTGGTAGTGTTTGCTAACGAGTCTGGGTGTTTGCCAAGGAGTTTCGGTGATTTTTACCAAGTTCTTTCCACTTTGCTTTGTTTTTATTCATTCACCTTGGTCTAGAACAGACGTAAAGTAATACGAGTTCGAAATTTAATCGGCGAGTAGTGGCCGTTATTCTACAAACGGAAAAAAGTATTACCTCACCCATCCTCATAACTATTCTATAAGGGTTTATCGACCTCTATATTCAGCTTGCTTTTTTCTTTTGTTTTTAGGATAAAATATACATTTTAATGAAAGATATGATTTTTTTTTTTTTTAATTGTGTCACCACAAATATATTTAATAAAATTTATATATTTGATGGTCACACTTTCGCCAATGTTGTTTTTATCCTATCAATATAAATTTTTCTAAGGTCAATAATATTACAACTTCAATAAATTTATTTTGAATTATTTCGTTACTGTACCAATTTGAAATATTTCTATGCGTATAATAAATTATCATATTTATTTTCTTTATCAATGATTATGTTTCTGTTCACAAACTTATTCTATATATATATATATATATATTATTTGTAAATATCTCTAAAAATTTGAAATTTTCGTATGCGTGTAACTTTCTTCTCATGAATGATTCACTAGAGCAAAAAGAAGACTTAAAACTCATCAGAAAAGTCACTCAAGTAAGCGATTGATTTTATTTTAGAACAATACGTAACTGAAATCCGACAAAGCTACGGATTATGCAGAAGCAACAGTAATAGTCACTTTTTCGGGAGATCAGTCAATAAAATTTTGATTGAAAACAATTATTGTACGCAAGAGAAATGTCAATAGGTATAGAGATTTTCTTTTCTTTTTTTTTTTTTTTTTTTTTTTTTTAAAGAGGAAAAAATTTAGATCAAAATGAGTGTACACTGATGCCATCAAACATTAAGTGCCCTACAGTAAAACTGACACAAGTAGATAAAATACAAGATAGAGATGTGACGCTTTTTGAGCAAATTGGGGCACTTGATACACATTTTTCAATGACAATAAACTCAAAGGAATAATTTTTGACTTGTTACTTTTCTTGCCGAAGTGCAGTGATGATGAAATATAAATACAAAAATCGCTGAACTATTGTTCTTTACATTTCGCCCCCCCCCCACCCCAAACCACCTTTAAAAAAAAAAAAGTACTGTATATTTTCAAATATCCAAAAATTTTTAAAGAAAGAATTTGAATAGAGAATTGAAAATTACGTGTTTTTTATAACATGCCAAGGTAATACTTTTTTCCTCTCTTAAATAATAAAGTATTCTAAATGAGCTCCCTTTCAAAGACTCTGCATTCAACTTTAAGATAAAAACAGGCTTTTTACTCTAATTTGTATAAGCCCTTCCAATAGATATCCTATTGACTTTGAAAAATGATTTAAAATTTTATGGTTTAAACGGTTTGAAATCTCTGGAAGTTTCTGAAAATTAAAATTAAAATTGATTTTTATTCCTGTAAAAGTGAGAAAACACGTCTAGCATCTAATAGAATGCTCAATCTACTCCAGGCCAGTGATGCCAGATGGTCGAAAATTATTTCCCCAAACAGGTCTTCAAATTTCCCCAAATGAGGGTTTTTTCTTTTTTTTCGAAAAAATCCCCAACTTGATTTCTACAAAAAAGGGAAAATAAAAATTTTTTTGAAAAAAATATATCAAGCAGATTTAAGCTCAGATTTTTCCCCAAATGAAGCCAATTTTTGAAAAAAATCCCCAAATAACAATAAAGCTATTGAAAGTCCCTAGTCGTAGGGATAAATCATTACGCTGCCAACATTGACAGAAAGTTGAACTCCCCAAATTTGTCCCCAAAAATTTTAGAATTCCCCAAAAAAGTCCCCACAAACATTTGGTTCCCAAAATTGTCCCCAGAAACCTCAAAAATCCCCAATCTGGCATCACTGCTCCAGGCATGTCGGCACAGGAAGTCCTTTACGCGATGACATCGTTTATACATCTCCATTAGAACGATTTGTTACAAGTGTCAGTTTGTTAACAAGTTTGGATCTGTTCCAGGTTCATTCATTCCGAGACAATTTTCATGGCGCTCTTCAGATAGTAAATCTGCCACCTACTGAGGTGCATGTAGATACATTTTTTTTTCTTTATTAGTTTCCTTTTTAATAGACGGATGCAATTTATTTCAGCAAAAAGGACTAAAGCTTTCGTAAAACACTTATGAGCGAGGCTGAACGAACCTGTAGACGGGGTGGAGGGGGTAAATGAAACGACATACTTTTAGCAAGAAACCCATTTCTAATCCTCGGTCTCTTCAGTTTCATTAAAATTTATTGGTAAAACATTCCTTACACCCTAACGGGGATGACTTGGATAACTGAGTTGCAAAATGTTTATCAGAATCGTGCAAAAAGCTGTCTGTTATTTTTAAATTTTTTTAAAGAGTAAAAAACGGTAGACATTAAGTTTTTTTTTCATTTGCACTTTCCAACAAGGTTGAAAAGTGTTTGACTTCAGTTTGTCCGTATGTCTATCCGCGTTCTAGCTGTTGATGGAATTTCTTGAAACTGATATGTTATTCAAGTTCACTATCCGATGGACTCTATTGAAAATGAAGTCGATGCTACCACTGGTTTGTGCACAGGGATACACGAAAGTATTATAAAGCCATTGCGTTCTGTGAGAGATATATCTATAAACCCCATTTTAATACCTTTACTTCTCGCAAATCTTAATGAAATTGAAATATGTTATTCGTGTGCACAAAAGAATGCTTTCTATAGTACATAGAACATTAAGATGCACAGGGCCACATACAAATATTCAGATATACTAAGGCAATTGCTGGAATTGTATTTTAATTTTTGTTATTCATTTTAACACGTTTTAACAGTGTTAAAATGTGAACTTGATTTGAATGAATCAAACAATCTGTCTGTCAATCTGTCCGCCTTCAGCATCCGTAAGTATTTTCAGAATTTCTTCAAAAGAATAAATGTTATTGTAAAGTTCACCACGGAATACCTTTAGCACTCACATTTACAGGACTACACTAACATATTCAGATACATTAGGGACTACAGTTGGAAATTGCATTTCCGTTAGTGCACAAGTATTTTTAACACTTTTCCAGCAATGTTTAAGAGTGATTAATTAAATTTGTCTGTCCTTCTGTTTCTTGTGTAATAACATAGCCAAAGAATACAGAAAGTTAAACAATGCAACGAGTACGTTCAGTTGGAAAGTGTTACTAATCGATGCGAACCGCCTGTTTTTTAGTTCTTGTTTAAATAAATTAATGATTTAGCTATGAGGTTTCTGGTCCATCTATATTAAAACATAGCAATACTTGATTTAACTGTATCGCAACATTTTTGTGTCAGCCTTACCTAAATGTTACAATCGGTTCTATTTTTGCTGTGTTGGTATTGTTTTGTATCTATTAATTGCTAAATTTTAAGGTTAAATTTTATTACGATATCTATCATTTATATATATGTATATATGATGAATAAATAAAATTGTTACGATTTCCGTCCCTCGCATAGATTTTACATAATGATAGCTTAAAAACCATTACTTGTGTTCTTGAAAGTTCGTGTATTCATTGCAAAGTCGTCGATTTACAAGAAATTCTTTTTTGATGTTTGACTTCTGAAATTTATTTCGAATTTACTGCTTTTCGGAACTTAAATTTTGTTTCTAAAATTTTTATCCCAGAAGATTTGCCAAATTCTGTATTGAGATTTGAAAATTATACAGGTCGCTAAATTTTTGTAGCTTGTATTTAATGTTCGATACCGCTAAAACGTTACCGTTGCAGAAATTTTACAAAATTAAAAATTGTATATAGCAACTTATATAGCGTTCTTGCAGTGTTTTAACAGTTTTTCGCTTTTAAAATTCTCCGATGTCTAAATGAATGAAAAATAACTTCCTGAAATTTTGATTCACTATGGAGAAATACATTTCACTTTATTCAGGATTATTTTACCAAAATATTTTAATTTACTAATTTTACACATAATTTTATTAAATTTTTAAACGAAGAGAATGTTTTCATTTCTTTGTTCGCCGTGGCATTCAAAAGAGACGTAAAAGGGTGGCGGGAACGCATTCTTTTTTCCAGTATAATGATAGGCCAAACAGTACGAAGGGAGAAAAATTCTCTTCTACCAGTAGTAAATAGAAATTCTCCATTAAAATTGATCTCCTATTTTTACTTCATTTGAGGGATATCTTTTGGTTTTCGTTAAATGAAATCAGCATTTGGATCCGGCCTATCTCGACTTTTTTCTGATACAATTCAGAAATTTTATACATTTTGAAATCATGGGAACGTTTGACTAAATCAATGCTTTTGCACTGGGGCCTTATAAAAATTATAAATTTTCTTTGTTTTGAAATTGAATTCTGAATATATTATTTTGTACCAGTTTTATGCAATTATAAAATTTATAGTATGTCGAAGATCAATATTTTAAGAATTCAAGCCCAGGTTAAAAATTTTCGAACGCTCTGTATATTCACTTTTACAAACAAAAAGTAATTAAATGGGAAAATCTTATTTTTCGTTAACGGCCTTTTATTATAGAGCAATGGGATTTTTGATACATCAGTATAAATTGGATCGAAACACGCACACACAGAGAAAATTCAGTCTTTTTTAATTTTTCGCTTTTTTTCTCGGTAAATATTTTAAATTCCTTTAATTTGCATTTTACGTAATTTGCAACTGATTTTACTTGCAAGAGTAAGACAACGAAGTGTCTCTGTAGGTTAAATGTGTCTGGAATACCAATGAAGGGCGACATTTTCATGCATGAAAATTAAATAGAGCTATAACATTCGCGCTCTCTGCAGAAAATACTGCATCATTGCTTGATTTCCATTTCAAAAACACGAAGGATGCTGAAAAATGCCTCACGAGAGGTACATGTTGGATTCCATTTTTATCAGTTTCGTCAATTCATACTTAAACGAATTCCACAGAATTTTCCCCTTTTTTAATCTGAAAAAAAAAAAAAAAAAAAAAATAGCATCTTTTTAAAACCTTAAACGGGCAGTTCTCTTAATAAACTTTCTTTTAGTTTTCATTTAATTATTATTTAACGTGTACTTTCTTTCGAACTGTTCGGGGATATTTCAATAAAAGCTGTTATAATTTTAGTTTAAAAATTATGTGTATCTGTTGGATGTGCCAATATTTTATTAACAAATTTGACAGCGTTATCTATATTTATTATTTATTTATTTAACGGAGAAAGCTACCAGGTATGGCGTGCGTGTAATATACACTATGTTGGGGTATCGTAAAATTTTAATTTCAATATATAATATATATGTAAAAACTTAGAAAAAAAAAAAAAAATTTTTTTTTTCAACACTTCTCGATTTTTCATTGCATGATGCAAATTTTGCGATTCATTTTTCTTTTTTTAATACTTATTAGTGTTTAATAATATGTAGTGTTTAATAATATTACATACCAATATTTAAAAAAATGAAAGAAAAAGAAAATTGTTTGAAGAGAGGTATTACATTTTTTTTCTGATAGAAATTTTCATTTGTGAATGACCCCTTATCGTAAAGACCTTTTTAGAAAACAGCTGAAAAACAGCTCATTTAATCACAGATATCTCTGAGTTTTTATGTTAATCTGATTTTTTTTTTTATCAATATAAGGTGCTCTATACTATACAGACGAGTATTAAACTATGTCAAAGTTTTTTTTTTTTTCTTCTCCCTATAGTCCGCGCATGCGCAGTCATAAATTATTTACTGCAACTGTCCCTATCTCTTTGAACATTAAATATATTTGTTTTAAACTATAGTATAATGATTCAGGCATATGTTGTCATGTTTTCCGAAAGTTTCATGAAATTTGAAGAAAAACCTTTGGAGTTACAAAATAAAAACTTTCTAAAATTTTTGCATTTTAAAATAAAATATTAATTCCTTTAAATATTCGAGATTACCCTCACAAAACTCTACATACATATAAAATACAACATTTACAACCCTATCTAAAATTTGCAGATCAATCGACAGTTTTCCAGATACAGGGTAATCGCAAATTTATTGGATTTGTTGTTCGTCCCCTAAGGGCCTTCGTGACCAAAATCTTTGCTGAAAAATATGAGAAAGACATGTTTTCCTTATTCCCGAAATTCTAGAACAACACGTTAAGTATTTGTCAAAATATTCGACAAAACGTAAAAAGGCGAAAGGGTTTCCATTATTTTGTCCAGCACCTGTACATCAAGCCACAATACTCAAAAAAAAAAAAAAAAAAAAAAGTTGGGGAAAATAAATGTATCGTATTAGTTTTTAAATGTTAAACAGATCCTTTCGAGAAAGGAACAAAAAAAAAAAAAAAAAAAAAAAATTGTTTATGAGAATGAAGAGTGCCTATTTTCAGTAAGAGAGCAACTGCAATTTCAAATTGTATGCATCAAAGTGATCCACTCAATCGAACACGAAGTTTTTTTGTATAATCTTTAAACCCTCTCGATGAAACAGCCTACGAAAACTTCGAATAGGTTAGGCTTAATCTTTCAAATCACTCTCTGGATAAAAGGAGTCGTTTTGAAATTTTTGTGATGCATTCGATACGCATGGAAGGATCCGGGAATATTTACAGCTCTACCATTTTGTAGTGCTTGTAACCGCAAGCGTGCCAGCTCCGTCATTTAGAATTTGTCATGACATGACAAACAGGACTGCTGCACTTCCTGGATGGCTATCTCACTTCTGTGTAGCTGATGATTTCGTTTTCGAAGGATGGACTGCAATTTTGGGATTTGCGTGTTTCTTTCTGTTAGATTTTTTATCTCTGCGTCGGATGCGTTTTCTTACTGTCCCGAGAGAGGGTGCCTCTGTATTCTCACCAGGAAACCATCCCTTACTGCAATAATAATAGCAAAAAAAATCTAAACATGCATCAACCGAAAGAGCCTATACAAACATTTTTTTGATGCATAAAACAATTGCCCTCGTCAGCTGGTTTTAGAGTTATAAATTCTGAAAGTTCCATTCCTGACAACATCCTGACTAGGAAACGGAAGATGCATTTTAGTACACGGCACTTTTTCCACATCCCTTTTATTTTTAGAGTAATTATCTCTAAATGTAGTTACGATTAAATGAGTATAAAATTACTCTTAAAAAAAAAAAAAAAAAGGCAGGTACTAAAAATCTTCCGTTTATTAATGAGATGGTTGGGAAGTATGAAGTTCACTCATGCAACCACGCCTGAATTTATAAAACCACGCTTTACTGAAATAATGAATGAAATCTAAAACAAGTGAAAGGGCATGGACAAACGTGGTTTTGGATGCATAAATCAGTTGCCCATTTCAGTTTTGAGACGCAGTCTATCGAGATAGGTCTAAAAATTCGTTAATGTGGATAAGTGTTTGACAGGATTCATCCGGACTCCTCCACTCTTTTCTTGTTACTCTATTTTTAGCCAAACAAATATAAATTTCTCGAGAACGGGCTCACGAGGGCAGTCAGTTTACGCGTCGGGAATCATGTTAGAGGATGCCCTCTCGAAGGAACATCATTTAATTGATTTCCATTATTACACTATTGGGATGGTTTTTCTAGTCGGGCATGTTTCTTCCGACAGATAACGCCTCTCTCGATGATAACTGAATGATTTTTACGAAATGAATTGCTTCAAGTCTCGCGCAACTAGATGGCATTGTAGTGAAATAACTTGATTAGAAATGTTATTAATCATGAACATTTCCGTAAATATTAAGAATGCCTTGAAAATGAAAAATCACTTTATTTGGAAAATGTTTGACCTCTTGTCGGCTTGGTCGCATAGGTGGACGTTTATTTATTCATTTTTATCATTAATTAAAAAAAAGAAACTAAAATTTCTAATTTATATTTAACAGCTAGAACTTAAAAAAAAAAAAAAAAAAAAAAAAAAAACATTTAATCTGCAAAAGATACTAAGAAATCGTAAATTTAGAAATAAGACTGGACGGCAAAGAAAGTTTCAGCTTCTATTGCTTGGATACACTATGTTTTGATAAGTTATGTTTTTAAAATTTAATTTATAGGACGAAGAAGGATTTAAATTTTCTAATTTTTTATAAAAGTAATTGTTTGGTGTAAAAGACTTCTAAGATTATAAAATATATTATTTGAAATATTTTCAAATTCAAGTATATACTTTGAAACAAAAGACGCCTTTTTTTTTGTGTGTGTGTGTGTATACATGTGCAATGACTGACAGCACGAAAACACCTTAAAAGGTTTTGTCTAAAAGCTGTTCGAAGAACTCAAACTTCAAAGTATTTTGAGTTGCCAAGACCACGTTTACTCGCAAAAACTTCTTAAAACTTTTCAACTGCATTGCTTTCTTCCGCAGTTTTGCACTAGATACTTTTTGTATGTGGGAATTTAAACTCTCAATTGTTCTAGTCTACGGTTATTGTCTATTTCTTTGAAAGAAATCACTTCAAGAAGACTGTTATTAAATGATAGAGAGGGTGGTGCTTTATCCAGACAGGCCCCTCAACGTCATTATTACCCAAACAAGTCCCGCAAAGTTATTATTTTTGTAAATGTAAACAAACAAACAAGTTTTGAAATTGGGATGTGGGTGGTTAAACCAGGATCGCGTGAAAGAATGGTGGTGATGATTGTAGGAGGTCATTGGCTTCTTCCATTGTTAAACTAGTTACTAGTTTCATATTGTCAGAAGTTGGCAGATTACATTCTGTAAAATTGTAAACTTTATTATATTTATTTAGTTGATGGTACATCTGGTGATTGAATCATAAAGAAGAAAAATGTAAAATTTGCGGTTTTCTATATTTCATTTTTATTTCCCTTTTGTGATATTTGAAGAGGAAAATACGGCAAAGGTGTTTTTTCTTTTTCATACCGTTAAAATACTTTTATTTAGGAAAACAATTAAAGGGGGTTTAATGTTTTGCTCTACGGTCTCTTTTTTTTTTTTTTTTACATTAAGGTTCTTTACACCGGGACATTACGGCTTAGAGTGGATTTTGAACCCTGCATACATCTGCGCCTGAATTGGGATTCAAACCTGGTTCAATTAAAAACCAGAGCGCTAACTTTTATTTTATTTTATTTTTTATTTATTTATTATTATTATTATTATTATTTTTTAAGAAAAGTGTGATGAAAATTTAATGTTTGAAGTGATTATTTTCATATACTTTTGGAGGTGTCGTGATTTCATTTTGTCTAGTTTTATAGTCCATACATATAAAAGAGTACATCCTCTCACTCACTGACTCATCAACGCACAGCAAAACCTACTGGAGCCACTGACTTGAAACTGGGTCAGATTATAGAACATATAGTGTAAGCATCCCCTAAGAGAAGAGATATTGCAAAAATTGCCCCCCAAAGGAAGCAAAATGTGATTTCGCAAAAACCTTCATATCTCAAAGAAAAAAACAGATAGCTATATTTTAAAGCAAAAATTTTACGGATCACACAAATGTCTAAAAATCTTTTTCTGGAATTTTAGAAATTCGGTCCCCAAGGAGGGGAACGGGGCAAAACGTGATTTCATATGCGCAAAACGTCGTTTCACGTACTCCTATATATCTCAAACAAAAAAGCATATATACGTGAAATTTTTGCTCTAATACACATACCTAAAACCAATTTTTGGAATTTTAGAAATTCAGCCCCCCCCCCAGAGGGGAGGGGAAAGGGGGCAAAATGATTTTGAAATAATCCTTTATATCGCAAACAGAAAAAAAGATATATGTGAGATTTTTGCTCTAAAATATAGCTTCCACAAATACATAAGAACTAATTTCTTTATTTTTAGAAATTCGCCCCAGGTAGGGCGGGAAAGGGGCGGGCAAATCTATGGGACAAAAAAATTGAAATACAGTTAGACCGTTCAAAATTGATACAGATAGGTTTTAGAGGCCTGCAAGTCGAATGAGGATATTTTCGAAAGTGTAAAGTTATTAGGAGAATCAGAAAAGGGGGCGCGTGGAGGGGCAAAAAAAATTAAAATAGTTAGATCTTTCAAAATTGATACATAGAGGTTTTTGATATCTACAAATCGATTGCGAATATTTTCGAATTTGTAAAATTTTTAGGATAGATGGGAAAGGGGGGGGGGTGAAGGGGCAAAAATATATTATCTATACATAAAAAAAAGAGTACTTTCACTTTCTGACTCACTGATCAACGCACAGCAAAATCTACTGGAGCCACTGGCTTGAAACTGGGTCAGATTATAGAACATACAGCGTAAGCACCCCTTAAGAAGCGATTTTGTGAAATTCGCTCCCCAAGGTAGAGTAGGGGGCAAAATGTGATTTCACAAAAACCTTCATATGTCAAAAAAAAAAAAAAAATCCGTAAAGTTTTTGCTTTAAAATATAACTAACACAAATACCTAAAAACAAATTTCTGGAATTTTAGAAATTCGTTCCCCAAGGAGGAAAAGGGGGCAAAACGTGGTTTCACATACTCCTATATATCTCAAACAAAAAAGCATATATACGTGAAATTTTTGCTCTAATACAAATACCTAAAACCAATTTTTGGAATTTTAGAAATTCAGCCCCCCCCCCAGAGGGGAGGGGAAAGGGGGCAAAATGATTTTGAAATAATCCTTTATATCGCAAACAGAAAAAAAGATATGTGAGATTTTTTGCTCTAAAATATAGCTTCCACAAATACATAAGAACTAATTTCTTTATTTTTAGAAATTCGCCCCAGGTAGGGCGGGAAAGGGGCGGGCAAATCTATGGGCTAATCTATTATTAAGTTTACAAGCCCGAGAGAACGATTGCGAGTGTTTTTTAAAGTCTAAAATAATTTGGAGGGTCGGGAACAGTAGGTGAAGGAACATGCGCGCCGTGCACGGCTGTATACGCTGCCGCAGGTAGTGGGGGCCCGGACCGATTATTTCACCGATGAGAGAAGATATATTTTTTTGTATTTTATATTTATCCCTTACAATAATATAGTGATGTGTCGAACATAAATGCGCGCGAGGGACCCGGTGTGACATTTTTTTCTAATCATATTTTTTTTTTTTTTTTTCCCCGCATGATAAAAATTAATACAATTTTAAGAATTCATTAACTGTAGTGATTCGTTTAAAAACAGTGACCAGCGAAGCGGGCGTAGCCTGCTAGTAATGTATACGTGTGCATGAGCGTCGACAGAGCTCCAATCGGGTAAGCAAGTCATGGGTACGACTTTCATGAGTGTAGGACTTATAGTTTATAAGGATACAAACAGTTCTCATGCTTGACGACGGCCCATGAACTTATTATTTGATGTGATTTTTAATATTGTTAAATGATTTAAAACAGAAAAATTGATATAGGTTGTATTGCTTTGCTTAGGTAAGGTTTCATCATTTATGGAAAATGGTTTGCTTATTGCTTTTACCTGAATTGAAAGAATTCTTACATTCAGCCGTGTGGGGCTTAATATGTCTGAAATGAATTAATAAATTATGAAACTGATATATTTTAGAATTTTACTACAATACTAACAAACCTTTGCGAAACTTTCGCAGTTTCTTTTTCTTTCTTTTTTTTTTTTTTTTAAAGACCTTTTCTTATACCCGCTCTGGCTGTCACCGGCGTTTGTCCGAATGTGTCACATCTTTTTGCTTATATCTCAGCAATCAGACCACCTAAAGACTTCGGGTTTTCACTAAAATATTAGTCATGTCTGATACTACAATTTAACACAGTCAGATTTTCTTTTCTGAAAGGAAAATAAATACATTTATCTAAGCGTGAAGAATAAAAAATTAAAAAATTATGCATCTCACAAAAATTGACGTCATTATCACTTTAAAAAATTATTTGCACATTGATAAAATGCTAATGTAGTTTACGATGCTAATATATGTTGTACTAAAATCAGTTTTATTTATAGATCCTCCTGAGCGATTTTTTAAATTTTTGCGTTGAAGTACACCGAACATTTTTCGCCAAGAAGTTTAATTTAACAACAGCTATTTTAAACTAGATAGCGTATCAAAAATATAAAAATTTATAAATTATTACAAAAATAAAAAAAAATAAAAAAATAACACTTATTTAAAGAAAAAAATGTGCTCTTTTCTTAATGCACTAAAAAGAACAAAATAACTTTTTCAGCTCAGTTACCGCCGATCTGAATACTTACATTTTACTACTATTCCAATAAAATCACACCTCAAACGAAGGAAAGGGCGGCTCAAACCATTTTATACCAAAATTTCGTGAAAATTTTAAATTATAATGGATTTATAAAAAATATGAGCTGAAATTAGCCAGATTGGAAATTTTGGTATAAAATGGTTTGAGCCGCCCTTTCCTTCGTTTGAGGTGTGATTTTATTGGAATAGTAGTAAAATGCAAGTATTCAGATCGTCAGCGGTACTGAGCTGAAAAAGTTATTTTGTTCTTTTTAGTGCAATTATGAAAAGGACTTTTTTTTTTTTTTTTTTTTTCCCCCAAGTGTTATTTGTTATTTACCTTTAAAATTTGAAACTTATAAATCTTATACCAATTTCACCACCCAATATAAATTTTAATTCATCAAAAGCCAAATTATTATTAGGTTTTTTTTTTTTTTGGGGGGGGGGGGGGGGTTGAAACGGTAATGATAGTTAACCCAGAATCATTCAAAGAAAAATTTCGAAATAAAATTAATATTTGACGATCTAGTTTTCATACTTTCCCAGGCAAGAGAGCTTTAGTATAGGACCCCTATGACGACTTTTAAATTTTTGCCAAAACTTAGTACTATCTATTTTGGTTATACTTCTTATTGTTGCATTTTTTAGTCAATTTATGACACAAAAGTTCATGTTTTGTTTATATTTTTAAAGTATTGCTAAGTTTAAAACGACGCTTACAGATTGTAAAGATGCAAATTTTAAAAATAAATTTTTCTATAAAATTATCTTATCAGACAAATGTCTTTTTTTTTTTTTTTTTTTTTTTTTTTTTAAATATTAGATACCTAAACTAAGTCCGCATGCTTAAATATTGCTTTAAAAAAAAAAAAAAAATCCTCGTGTATTTTATTGTCACTATCGTATCGTTTCGACAAAATATAATCGTAACTGAACCACGTTAGAGAAATGATATAGATTGTCTCGACTGTCTACTACGTGTTCATTAACCCTTTTGCGCCGACTGTCCTATACACGTGCCAGCAAGAAACGCGCTCATTTTCCGACTGGCACGCCGACGTGGCAGTCGTTTTCTCGTTCACCCCCGACCATAACACATTTGTGCCAGTGTCTGGGAATATTTTATAAGCTTTAATTTTTGGCACGAGGTTGTACTGTATGTCCATAGGATTTGAGATACACGCAAAATTGACTTTCTTCTCGAAATGAGAGTAACATGACTCAAAGGCACGTGTGTTCATAGTATAAACATGAAGGGAAAGGAATGTTTCCGTATAATGGCTCTTTATAGGAGCCCGTGGTTTTTTGTTTATTGCAAGTAGGAGGGTTTTATTTTCGCTAGAGCATTGAGTACAATACACTTTTTAATTGAGATGTCATGTAGACGTGAATTTTTTCTATTTTTACTGTTACAACGTCGAAAATGTTTAACTGAACTTGAAATAGCAGAAATGATGCATTTCAGATATTGATTCTGATACAGACTCTGAGTTTAGTGACGGTGACAATATAATATATTCTGATTGCTCTGTCCATATAGAATCTAGTGGTGATGATGACATTTCGGACATACTGAGTACATCGAAAGCTCCATGGTCATTCACTTAAAAAAAAAAAAAAAAATAGCGCAGTTACTGTTCAAGTGCAGTGATTGTATAAAGTAGGACTGTGTGTAGATCCCTGTTTTCAAATTCTTTCATATTTAAGAAGAATTTTAATGGTTAGTCAAATGTATAATGTCAAAAGTCATTTAAATGGTAAGTAAATACTTGGAGAAGGTAAAAAAAGGTGTAAAAAATATTTTGTTTAGAAATTTCTTGTTTATTTATTAAGAAATCTTAAATAAAGTATGTAATTAAAATATATATACAAAGCATATACCATTCATATACTCTACAGAGCATTATTAAACAATGCGTTCGTATTTCGGTAATTTCATGGATTTAGGCTTAATAGCAAAAAACCCTTCGGCTCTGGACAGGCTTTCGAAAAAGAGAGTGCCGGCCGCATATATACTATCTTTACATGATTTCGGTCACGGAAATGTTTCAGCACTCCTGATTCGCTGTTTCCTTCACTATCTGTTCTGACGTCATGCCCTACACAAACAAAATTATCCTTGTCTTAAAGATTTTATATTTTTAAAGCCAAAATGTTTGTCTTTTGAGAAACAAATCTACCGTTTTCATTTTCTAATATAATTGAATGTCATTATTATGCGCCGCAATATTAAAATTTAAGAGATTGGAGAAGAAAAAAAAAAAATGGGTTAAAAAGTTCGGTAAATTAAACAGTACTCAATAAATTAAACATACTTTCAATCCTTCTGTAGAAAAATTTACTTGCTTGTAATTGTTACCATTTAGAATTTGATTGTAATGTATTTGAAATTTTTATAATCTAAAAAGGAAGCTTAAATGTTAATCAAAGTGAATTATTTAACATGTAATTGCACTTTCGTTTATATTGCGCGTTTTAACACTTTCTTATAATTTTAGTGGGAATATGATTTCAATTTATGTATGTATCTGTCTGTCCGATTGTCTATCTTTCTGTTTGTCTCCGGCTCCTAGCGTCCGTAAATATTTTGAGAATTTTAAAAAAAGGATGCAGTCAAGTTCACTGTGGAATGTTCCCTATTTAAAATGACATTAATAGGTCCTGTACAACTAGTTTGTGTACAGGACATTTAAAAAAAAAAAAAAAAAACGATGCATTACGTTTTAGGAAAGACATTTTTAAAAGTTTTTCTATTTAAAGTACTTTCGACTGTAAAAATCATAAAAACATTGATATGTATTGTTAATATTCAAAAATAGTGTTTTGTATAGCAGGCCTGTCCAATTCAAAACACATGTCGGGCCGCACTGGAAATCTATTTTACTCAGGCGGGCCGCATTGTATAAATGCATGAATCATACACATAAATTAATTTTTTTTTTTTTTTTTTTTGTGGGCTCGGGAGGATTTAAAACAGACAATATTAGTATTAAATATACCTTTATTCATAAAATAATTTATAAAAATGTCAAAAACTTACGGTTATATATTCATAAGTATAATAGTAAGAATCATATATTGATCTGATAATATTTTATTAACATCAATGAGCGCGATATTTGTTTCTTTAGCTACCTTAAACAGTATTTTCATTTAAAAAAAAAGTCGGGAAACAATTTTTTAATTTTAGATATTTTAACTGAAGATGTCAAATTAGAAATTTCGTGAATTCTGTCGCGGGCCGCAGAACCTTACACAGCGGGCCACAGGTTGGGCAGCCCTGTTGTATAGAATATGATATGATTAACTTTCAGATTTACAGGGCTACACTAAAATATTCAGATAGACTAAAAGCTATAATTATAATCTAACGACTGCATATTCTTTTGCGTTAAGCCTTTTTAACGCTTTCCAAAATGCATAAGAATGATTTTAAAATCAATTAGACTATCTCTCTATTTTTCAGTCCTTCTGTCTGTTGTGTGATGACGTAGGCAAAGAATATTAAATGTTATACAATACAAAAATTACGTACCGTTGGAAAGTGATACTAATCAATGCGTACTGCATGATTTTTTTTTTTTTTTATTTTTTTTTATTTTTTTTTTTTTTGTTGTTTGTGAGGAGGGAGGTAGTGAATGTTAATTTATTTGGAAAAATATTAATTAACTAGTATATAACCCCGTCAAAAATGACTGAATGTGAACGATAAAGATTGAAAACAATGTTTAGATCATGAAGATTACTATACACCGTCAGAAAATAATAATAGTAGTAATAATAATAATCATTATAATAATAATAAAAGAAATATTTTGCAATTAAATACATATTAAGAGAAAATAATAATAAAAGTGAATAAAATGGACAATGCCTATTTTTAAATAAGCTTTTTGTGCTAATTTAAGTATTGTTACCTATTTAATAATAAAATATTTTTATTGTATTGTCACTTGTAATATTTTTATTAAAGATTTTAAGCTTGTAAAGAATCTCATTTAAAAATTAAAGAAACATGAACAAACTTACGCCTAATTAAGTTAACCATAAAAAGACATTATATTCATTTACAAATATAAAATAGATATATAATAGATATCCTGTAGGACAACAGATGGCAGCGCTGCACATTTTTAAACGCTTTTAAATAAGTAATGTTTAGCACAAAATTGCTCATGATTTAAAATAAAAAATAAAAATCACTTGGATATTTAAAATTGATTAATATAGTTTACATATATATTTATTTAAAAATTAAAAAAAAAAAAAAAAAAAAAAAACTGATAAAATTATTTTTACCGAATCCTTCAATCTGTAACAATCTTCTAAATTTTTAATTGCTACGTATAGTAATAGTATTCACCGAAGTGGATTTAACTTTATTAGAAAATGAAGATGACACACATATTTTTCGGAAAGACTGATATTTTGGTGAAAGACATAAAAAAAAATAAAAAATAAACTACTCTCTACGACAAAATGTTTCTCTGTAATCTAGCATGGCGTCAGAATGGAAATAGCGAATCGGGAGCGCCGAAATATTTCTGTGAACAAACTCATGTAAGGAAAGTAAATATGCGTATAGGCGTCAGTGGTAAGCGCACGTTTGCTCTTCCCGTTGCTGAAGGGTTAAGTTCTTTTTCGGAGATGTACGAAAGAATTCGGATACATCACTAGTATTTAATGTACAAATATGTGAACTTTTGTTAAAATACTCATACTCTATTATAATTTTTCCATTTGTTGACTGAACTCTTTACACAATCAAAATTATCTGAATGCTATGTTAAGAAGTTAAGTATTCAATGCTCGGAAAGTCGAGTGGAATAGCTCCAGGCTTCTTAAGTTTTCATATCAAATAACCACTTTTGAGAATTACAATATATTTAAATTCTAAAGGGGGGGGGGGAGAATCTCATTAAAGAACATACATTAGATGCCCTTGCTGCTGCCTATTTGCATTCACAATGCATGCAGTTCATATCAGTTTTCAAGATGACAAAGAACTGACATTTTTAAGTGGATATGAAGCACGGGAAAGGTGATTTAGCATGAAAGTATATCATTATGGACAAAAGAGAATTTTAATTAATTTCGCTTAATAAAAGAAAAGAAATTGTTGCAATTCTAATTATTTCAAAAGGTGATTTTGCTTGCGCTGTTTTTTTTTTTTTTTTTTTCAATTTAGTCATTTACTTTTAAATTGCGCAATTTCCAAAAATTCGAAATCTTGTGCGAAACTTTTCTTTTTTTAAATTTAATTTGTTTTCAAATATTGACGCTTGTTGGATTTTCCCAGGGTACGGCTGGGGAGGGGGGGGGGGAGGAGGGGAAACTTTTTTTTTAAACAATTGAAGTTCTCTAAAATTTTTTAATTTCAGCTCATTTGAATGAATAAAACATTAAAATATAGGTTCATCACTTGGCTTCTTCGATTCTTATGTAGGAAATTTAAGAAAATTTTTACAATCTGCGAGAGGAGTTATTCAAATGCTTAAAGTGTTTGAAGGCATCTTTGTAATAGAAGTTTCGAATTTCTTGATTTCTTTAAAGAAAGAATTTTCAAATAAGCACTTTTCTTTTTGAAATAATCGATCTTACATGAAAAGGAAAAATAATCTATCGGATTAAAGATGAGATAAAAATAACCCTTAACTCCGTTTGTTTATTAAATATTTTCCAACGGTTCAATTCTCAAGAAAATTTTGAGAAAAAAAAAATAATTAGTTTGATTTTTTACCTTTATAGAAATAATCTGATCATAAACATTCTTCACTTTATTTTTTACTGTGAACGTTGCAAAATTATTAAATAAAATTGTCTGCCTTTATTCTAATCTCTAATGTATATGTGATGCGAAAACTTGTATATTCATAAAAATTCTGTGTGAATGACGTGAATAACCTAACCATTAATTAGAAACAACTTAAATGGGAGTATTGATGCATAAGAGCATGTGTATTTTTTTTTCATCCAAATAGTACATTTCTTTTAAAATATTTAGTTCTCTCTATAATTTTCAGACCTTACCAGTTGCTGAGAGGTTCTGCCCTCTACGCTGGTAGACGGAAGATGCCGGTTTAAGGCAAATTCCAATCATCGGCTTAGTTATTCGGAATTTTCCATGTCTTTCTTAGAAACTCACTTAAATAGAGGCATTGAAAAAGATCTCTCATTAGGGCAATGTAAAACCCGATATTATTTCAGTTTTAACTGTTACTGTTTAAGACGTTTGCCTCGCTTTTTGATGTAAAGAATAAACAAAACTATTTCAATTAAAGACCCATTAGAAACCCATTTCTACCCACGATGACCCATTAAAAAGAAACTTTTCGTAATGTTCTATAAACTGTAAAAGTAAATTCATTATTGCACATATTTTATATATATCTTTGTTACGACATGAAACTCTTAAAATAATAGTTTCCAATTTCTTTGATATTGCCTATTAGTAGCTAAATGTTGTTCTATAAAAATAATTTCTCTAACCATAGAAAAAAGGGAGGGGAAAAAAAGATCTCCCACATATCTTCTGTGAACCGAAATGTCAGTTATGCGTACGTCTCAGTATACCTTACTCACGTCCGCGTGACGCGTGCAGTCTATTAATGTGTGTACACCGCCATATTTTTATATACCCAGACGTTCTCATTGGTCAACAAAGCGCAACGTCACACGACACTGATTTCAAAAGTGAGTTGCTGACTTGGAATCCAGTCGCTGAACGCTTGGCAACACAAGAGGTTGAACGGCCGGCTGAAGTAATTCTGAAAATCGAAGAGTTATGTGCGTTTTTTAGATCTGCCAAAAAAAGGGTGTTGTCTGGAGAGATTTGTGCGACAATGCAACGTTTAGTTCACTCAAGGTCATTTCTTTTCCAAAGTTGGGCATCAAGCGTTAATGTGTCATGTGATAATTAGTAAAATACACATGTAATAATCATAGTTGACGAACAGTGCCGAATTAGGACACAAACAGAAGTAGAGGGGTATCGTGGAACTCTTGTGCAGGAGATTAACCATTCCTGACTGTTTAAAAAGATATCCGAAAATCTTAAAATTTCTGATGAGGGAGGGGGCTTATCCAATAATCTTCCTTGTTTACCTCTGGTGGCAGAGTGAAGAGGAAATAACATCAAGGTCAGGACAGAGCTCCTGGTTCAATTTTTCAAAGATTCAAAACAAATTTCTAATTTTTTTAGAATGTCCTTATGATTTTTCTGGGACACAGTTTTTCAGGATGATCCTGACTTATTCAGTATATTATAAATTCTCTTACATTATAATCAATTCTACTTACTTCTGCATTTTGTTCCTTCAAGAACATGAAGAATAGTGTGGCTTTGAAAACATAAATTGCAATGTCCAACTGAACCTAAACTGTCTTGAAATCTCGCGAGTTCTCTGCCATCATTGTCATTTAAAATAACAAGTATGTTTTAATCTAAAAAATTTAGAAAAATGGAATTGTCAATCTCTCCGTCCCATAGTTTTGCTACCAACTCTCTTAAGTATTTACAGCACTTAATATTAAGGGCAGGTGTATTATTAAGATATAAATATTTATAACATAGGGCAATTTAAATGACTGTTGGTGTATATCAGGGAAGCAAGAGTTTCCGTCTCAAAACGGAACACTGACACCACTATTTTTTTTATCAGTTATTCCATCCTATTCAACCACAATAAATTACAGCACAAATAGGATAGAAATCATTGATTAAAAAATAGTGGTGTACGAGTTCAGGCTTGAGACGAGAACTCTTTAGCACCTTTTTGGTGTATATTGCGTTGGTGTATAGTACATGCAGTGAGACCAAAATACTTTTTAGAAAGGCACATTGAAAGCTACGATGATCGGGCGAAAGGTATTATTACTAGACAATGTAGAAATAAGCTTGATTTTATTAACCCTTTAAAGTTCACTACATATTTCCCTTTGAAAATTTTGAAATTAATTTAAAAAATGACTTTTAGACGCATCACTGATCATTAATATACAAATGAAAAAAAAAAAAAAAAAAAAAAATAGCATTTTTTATTTTCCAGAAATTTATGGTTTCACAGTGAAACCAATGAACGGTAACGGGCTAATTTTTCTCCTTAAACAGATACTTCAGAAATCTAAAACATTTATATTTTGACTGACTTATTAAGAAATTCAAATAATGATTTATTCAGAAAAGAAGCAAGTGTGGTGTAACCGTGTCACAGCACCAGGCGCCTAGCCAAACGTTGTTGCTACAGCTCTGGCTTTATTTTTTAATTTTTTACTTTATACATAAAATTAACTGTACTTACTAATTGTTTTACCAGAAAAAAAACTTTATATTCATAATTTCAAAATGTTTAGTACATATAAATTATTTAAAAAGAAAATATATATATAAAGATATATACCCTCCAGAAAGTGATATTTTAAGAAATTGCAGGAAATGTTCATTTTCTACTCTTATGTCTTGCGAAATTCGACCTTTACTGGAGTTTGGTTTCTCTTTCGGACAGTTCTGTTTATTCATATAAAAAATTGAAAGTTGCAATTTATAACTGAGAAGGATTATAGTAAGTTCATGTGCTATTATTTAAATAAAATAAATATTTGTTCTTTATTTTTAAAATTTGATACAGTTTTAGAAAAATAAAGGGATTTCTATATCTGGCTTCATCTGAAATAGCACTTTTTGGATTTTGTTGTAGTGCTCCCATGTAGTGCAAAGGGAATGATTAAGAGTTTAATATTCTATTAACACTTTGTAAAAATATTGAAATTGCTGCCAAAAAAAAAAAAAAAAAAAGTGCAATGTTTGGTTTCTGGGCGAAACCAATGAACGTTAAAGGGTTAAGCAACAATCACTAGCAAAAAGGTGACATTTTCACGGTGCTGCCGCTTTTAAAGTCCAATTTTTGGTTCTATCCATCAGAGGGCTTAATCTCCTTATCCTACACTTTTCTATTATTAATTTTATAATTGACACTTCATCTAGGCTCCAAATATCATTAATTAATATGCAAAAGTATCACAGCAAGAAAGGAGAATTGCGTTAACGTCAGCAAATTTTCTGTTAATTTCGTTCATATTACCTCTTTTCACTTTATGAAGAACTTTGCAATGAAGCTCACATATATATTTTAACTATTTTGTATCCTTTCCATTCATACATACAACTCATGTTTGTGAAAATTGAAACACCATGAAGGAATTGTCAAAATTCAGTAAAATTAATAATACACAAACGACTGGTATTGTTGAAAATAAATGATTACATTTTCAAAGCGGAAAAAAAAAAAAAAAAAAATTAAGCATCCAAAATCTGTATTTTGTGTAGTCACCTTGCGCTGTAATAAGTGCTGCTAGACGACGCGGCATAGAGTTAAACAGATTTTGAATGGCTGCCTGGGAAAGACCGTTCCGTATTGTTTCGAAGTATACACAAAGTTCCTCTGTAGACGCTGTAAAATGAGGATCACGAGCGAGACGCCGACCAACGAAATCGCACACGTGTCCAATAGGCAGCATAGAATAAGCAGAGCAAGGAAGAAGCTGCATGTGTTCTGCTGAAAAGGAGTCTTGGACATTCCTTGTAACGTGTGGGCGGGCATTTTCCTGTTGAAAGATAGCTCCAGAAATTCCTTGAAGAAAGGAGACGACTTCGGACTCCAGAATTCAACCGATGTAACATTTGCTGTTTAGACTACCCACAATTCGTAGCGGCTGAGATTGTCCACGATACACAATTGCACCTCAGACCATAAATACTAGATGTTTGTTCCTAAGACATTCGATAATGCACTCTGGAAGGTAGCGTTCACTGGCTTAGCGTCTAACATGTACACGGCTATCATGGTACCACAAATTAAAGTGGGATTCGTCAGGAAGAAGCACTTGTTGCCGATCTGCACGCAAGTCTATGTCCACGAGCCCATTGCAGCCGCAGGAGTTGATAGTTGTGCATGAAGGGGATCCTGTACAAAAGACGTTTTTGCTAGCAGACGTCGACGAATTGATGAAGCTGACATTAATACACCTGTAGCGTAGACCAAAGTGCTGGCAACTGTCTAGATGGTTGTACCGTCCGTCAGCGCCATGCGGACCAGGTGCCTGTCATCGCGCATTGACATCTTTCTGGGTCCACACCCAGATTTCCGAGTTGTTTGGTTCTTGTAGGCACACTGCTTCTAAACTTGCATCACTGTGCTGCTATTACGCTACACACGAACTGCTATTACAGGATAGGAAAATCCTCCTTCACGAAGGCCAATGATTCTCTCCCGTTCAAACTCCGTAAGTTGTTGAAATGGTTCCCTCTCTTTCCTCTATGGGGCATTGTAACGCCTCACCTAGTGTAAGACTACTGTATAACAGGCTGAATCATTCGCCGCCATTTGTCCGTCAAGTCCGTCATTGCTTAACCTAAGATTACTATATAATAGTCTTATATAGTCTCATATAATAGTTTTATATTGTAGTCCGTCATTAATAAACCTAAGACAACTATATAATAGTCATATATAGTCTCATATAATAGTGTTATATGGTAGTTTTAGGTTTAGCAATGACGGACTTGACGTAGAAATGGCGGCGAATGATTCAGCCTGTTATATAGTAGTCTTAACCTAGTGTTTACCACTAGCATATATTCATAGAGTATTTTCAACGTTCAACTACAGCTCTCTATAGTTCAGGGGGCACTGCTCAGGCCTCGCAGCGTTCCTAAAATTTTACGCACATTTTATTATATTGTCACCACAATTTTGAAACACTTTTTAATTCTTAACTACACTCGCTCGTGTAAAAAATACACCATTTATAGTAAACAGAATATAAATGACTTTGGGATCCCTCTCCCCACGCTGCGTGCACATCTAACCTATCATTGATATATTTATTCGAAGATTTTTAATTCGTTTTTATAAAAAGTTTTGATGATATGCAATGTAACTTGAGATATAGCCTTCCCTTAAATTACAGAAATCGCTGTGTAGCAGCGCTACAATATTGGACGGTGACACAAAAACTTGGCAGGCATTAATTTATGCCAAGGTGCATCTACATTTAAATTTATATGCAATTCTGTGCAGTAGTTCTTGAGATATAGCCTTTCTTTAAACTGCGGAAATCGCTGTATAGCAGCTCCACTTGTTGGCCGATAGGCATTCAAATTGAATCAACATAATGGCCTTCTCAAATATCAAGTTTTGTTTGATTATACGCAATAGAACCTGGGATATAGTCTCCCCTTAAATTGCTGTATTGCAGCACCACCTGTTGAGCAGTTGACACCAGAAGTTCATAGGCACTCATTTAGGTCAAGGTACATCCACATATAAATTTATACACAATTCTGAGCAGTAGTTCCAGAGATAGTCGCCACAAAATTTTTGTCACATACACACAGACGAGCAGACATTTTCTTAAAGTGGTCAAATCGTGTTTTACACCTCTCAAAATGTGTCAATCCGTCGAAAACTGAAAGTCGAAAATTTTTACGAATCCAATACATTCTTTTATTGAATATAGAAGAAAGTGAAAATTGAGTTGGATTCCTCTTCGCAGTCTTTTCCTTTTGTTTTCTGACTACGACTAAAAGTTGACTAAAGTTACGACTAAGTGTTGACTAAAAGTGTGCAGTTTCCTTATATTTTAGAGTAGTGAGTAATTCTTACCTTAACTTTTGTTGTTTTCCATTAAACTAAACTGAAAGGACGATTTTTAATTTACTAAATTACTTACGCAATTTCTTTATCACGAAGGTAGGTAGTTTTTATGTATGTGACTGTTTCTTCTAAATATTTTTAAAAATTCGCACTGCAGATTTTAGCATATTGATCACGAGTTTAATACAATCTCTCTTTTCTATGTGAAAGCCTCTGGAATCTTTTAAAATAGATAGAAATTAGTAAATGTCTGAAAAGACACTCAGTTATTGCTGTAAAGGGAATCGGTGATGTCAACTTTTATTTGCCTGGAAATACTAACCATTGTTCCGTAAATAATTCCCGAAAAATGAATAACTTCGTTTATACCAAAGATCTTTTTCTTTTAATTATCAAAGATCCATTGTTACATGCAAAAGTACCTTTCTGCTTCATGTTGTTTGGAAGTTCTCAAATAGCAGATAAACAACTGCCCAACGAGATATACAGAGTGATAAATGGTAACCCTTGAGAAGGTCCAAGATGAGTCATGTGACATGCTCTCCTTGCACCTGCGTATTCGGTGGTTCCCTTGGTAACAGCTTATTTTCAATAAATTTCTATGGCAACGGTT
The DNA here is from genome assembly GCA_963930645.1 of Salticus scenicus. NCBI lineage: Eukaryota > Metazoa > Arthropoda > Arachnida > Araneae > Salticidae > Salticus > Salticus scenicus. The sequence goes on along the minus strand of OZ005648.1, from coordinate 5,581,771 downwards.
TGGAGATTGTTCTTCGCATAAGTCATAACCGCCAATGTTTTTGTTTACTTCCGTAGTTTAATATTCTTTTGTTCTAAATCATTTTGATTTCGATTTTACTTCTTTTTTATTTCGTGTAGTTGAACTTTAACCGACAAAATGCTTAAAAATAGTTGGAAAATTATTATTTGTTGTTAAATTTAGCTCTTTAAAAGTTTAAATTTTCTTTTTATAAACACTTTTAAACTTTGTTGGGAAACGATGAAAAAAAAGTATTTTATTATTTATTAAAATGTGAAATATGTGCAAAATTATTTTAAAAACAATTTATTTCGGTCATAGGACTGTCATGTTACCTAATAATAATGATAATTTGTCGAACTGATCTTTTAAATGCCAAAATAGCGATAAAGGGCCAAACACAGCAACCTATTGGAGCATATCACGTGATTCATCTTGAACCACGGAAAGCTAATCCTTCATCCATTGAATCAGCACTCTAATTTATATATCTCGTCGAAAATCTCCAGCTCTTTCAATTCTTGCGAATGACACTTCCCATCCCGATGAGATAATTGTTTCGATTTTAACAACATCCGCGACGATCCTACCTGAAACCTGTGAAATTGAATACCGTTGCTTGGCAGCGTCACTAAAGATACATTTTTTTTTATTTATTTATTTTTTTTTTTTTAAGAAATTTGAACTGAAAGCCATGGAGTCTATTTGTGAAGTGGAACAACGGTTCTCGTACAGCATGTTCCAATGGGATATCTGTAGAAACGGATAGGGCTTCCCATGAATTCAGGCAAAGCATTGCTTTGTGTCGTTCAAAATCGGAAGAACAGAGCGACATTTGTTTATAAACTAAATGTTTGTGAAGCCATTCGGAATGACTGAAATTATTTCGAAAAGGTTGACAATTTTAAATAATGGATCGCTTTAGACGAAATGTTTTATAAAACATGCAGGAAACAGAATGGATTTTATGCTATTTTTTCGTCTTCGAGAAACAATTTTTAAGCTATAAGAGTTTTGAATTATTTTTAATGTTTATATTGAAGTTAATTCTACGTTGATTTGTTTTACTGCGAACCGTTTGAGCTCAATTTAGGAAAACTGCGTAACTTAAAACGGCAGTTCAATTAAGTCTTTTTTTACGAAGGAATGCAATTTTCATAGTTAAGAAATCAATAGTATTTTTATTTTCTTATACGAAATATTAGGTAGTGTTCTAATACCGATTTGTGAAACTGATTTTGTATCCATCATTGCTCAAACATGAATGATTGCAAGCTGTTACGACGTCTCATTGCACACCTCTCCAATTTTAATCTTTTTTTTTTTTTTTTGGGTCAAACAGTATTTTGTGAAAATCTTTATTATGAAAGATTGAGCTTCATTATTTATCTAATAGTTTACTTAACTTTTTATATAGAAATGTCTTTTTCATCCATTTTATTTTGTAATCAGATGGAAATGTCAATGTGTATAACTTGTTCATTGTCATTTGAAGTAGCCATTTTGGAAAAAAAAAAAAAAAAATCGATAAAATTGTTGCTTACAAATTCTTATAAGGGCAAATCCGTGCCGTTTTAGTAAAAAGCTGGAAAATATGAACTGTTCTTTTTTTTTTTTTAATCATTATTCAACAAAACAAACATAGGCAGTATCTTTTAAAAGGAAAAACTTGACCCAAGAAAAGGCACGTCCCAATATTGGAACTTGATTAAGACTCTAAATAACTCAAGCAGTCCAGCAGTCAACACACAGGCGGAACCTCAGTCAAATGTGATCGCCACAAACGGCTCATATGCCAGAACAAACAAAGAAACAGCAAACCTACTTGCAAAGCACTACGAAATTTCAACCAAACTACAGTATACAGCAGGAGACAAAAAAGTTAATAAAAATTACAAATCTGTTATTAAAAAAAGCAGGAAAATGACTGATAACAGCATCTTCACATCTGACTTTAGTCCTGAGGAACTGGAATCTGCAATCAATCGCCTGGATCAAAATAGATCCCCCGGACCAGATCTCATTTTCGGACAGATGATCACGCATTTTGGTGAAAACGCTAAGAGATTTGCTGAATATCTTTAATACCTCATGGCGCACTGGTAAGTTACCCAAATCCTGGAAGAACTCTGTAATTGTTCCCATCCTAAAACCTGGAAAATCTGCAAGTAACTGCGCTAACTACAGACCTATCTCGCTCACCTGCATTCTGTGCAAACTTATGGAGCGCATTATACATTCCAGACTGATGAATTGGATCACTGAGAACAACATCTTGCACTCATACCAGACCGCATATAGAGCCAATCACAGCACCGTCGACCAGCTTTTCTACCTTTGCCAATCTATTATTGAAGGCTTCCAGAGCAAGCCCCATAAGAAAACTACCATGGTTCTTCTTGATCTCTCTGCTGCCTTCGACAGAGTCTGGAGACAGAAACTGATCAACATCTTACACGAAACAGGCATTACATCAAATGCTCTAATTTGGATTAATGACTTTCTCAGAAAAAGAAGCTTTAAAGTTAGAGTTGATGGCAGCTTCTCTACTACTCACCATACCTGGGCGGGAGTTCCTCAGGGCTCCGTACTTAGCCTTCTCCTTTTCCTTCTGTACATGAATACGATAGACCCCCACATCAGTAAAGAAATCAAAGTTGCCTGTTATGCCGATGATATTGCAGTCTGGCACACCCACTCAAATCTCAAAGTTTCACAAAAAGCTCTTAACATCTGTATGAAAGGCATTGAAACCTGGTCAAAAGATCTTAAGCTCAAAATTAATCCAGACAAAACAAACTTTTGTGTTTTCTCAACAGATAGAAAAAATAGAAGCTCGTTCCATCCTATTATAAAGCTATTTGGTTCAGAAATTAAACAAATTTCTAACCCCAAGTATCTTGGACTAACTCTAGATGCAGAGTTAAGATTCTCTAAACACCTTGAAAATATTTCAAATAAAGCAATGAAAAAGCTTAACATCCTCAAAAGACTTTGTGGTGCTTCCTGGGGATCTAGTCCAAAAACTCTCAAGAATACCTACACTTCTATCGTCAGGCCTATTCTCGAATATGCAGCACCCATATGGGCATCGGCAAGGCCTACTGTTAAAGAAAAGATCGACGCTATTCAATACAGGGCCTCTAAAATCATCACTGGAGCTGTTTCATCAACGGATAACATCAAAATTGAAAAGGAATGTGGCCTTGCCCCCTTGGAAAGCAGAAGAAAATTAACAACCATTAAATTTACCAACAAAATCCAAACCCTTGCTGATCGCCATATCTCAAGTAGAACCTTTAGAGCGTGGAGTGGAAATTGCAGGCTGAAGAGATCCTCGACCCTCCAACTTGACCAAGATATCAGGAATGATATCAACCTCAAATATGAGACCCTCAAAATTTCCAAAGAGCCTTACAACATCCTGTGCCCTCTCCCCCAAACAAAAATCTATTTAAATCTCTTACAACCTTGCACCAAGAAAGATCCCACCACAATAATTAAAGAGAAAGGCGACCATACCATTGAAGTACTCACGACCTCAAATCAAGATCTGACGATCGCCTACACAGATGGCTCTTCTGACTCTAATCTCGATAGAGGAGGAGCAGGTGTCTTTTTCATCGAACCAGACGGAGCGCAGGAATGCCACGGTATTCCTGTTGGGAAAATCGCCTCCAACTACACATCCGAGCTCGTCGCCATCAAATGTGCTCCGGAGATTTATCTGTCTAAGGAGGACCAGAGTTCCAAAGGCATCATCATATTCTCAGATTGCAGATCAGCATTGCAAGCGATCCAGAAGGGTAAATGTCAACTCAGCCATCAGATCATTGAGCTCACAAACAAAATCATTGCTGCCCAGGGTTCCTGCATCTTGCAATGGATACCGGCTCACGTAAATATTTTCGGTAATGAGAAGGCCGATGAGCTCGCAAAGGCTGCACGTAATTCTCCTCAGCCATCCAAATGTCTAACCCTCGTTGACGCCAATGCCGTCGCTGGCCGAAGACTAATCGGTCAACAAGCTAAACGAAACTCCATTCCGGAATTGAACTGTGATAGAGCCTTATCAACTATTTTAACCAGACTGAGGACAAACCATTTAAAGGGGATGAGGATTTCTGAGGACGGGCAGCGTAGTTACACCAACTTTTGTCCTCACTGCCCAGACGACATCCCACTGTCTCCCCAACACATCTTCAGCTGCCCAGCAATCCAGGCCAAACTTCTTAATATCGGCTTTGAAGACCCAGTAGACCTACTTTATACAGATAGGGCTGTCGAGGTTGCTAAAGCTGTCTTCGACAGCTTCGGAGCCATTTAATTGCACTTTCATAGACACGACATCATCATCATCATCATCTTTTAAAAGGGCTCGCGCTCATTTTCATGTGACAGTATCGCATAGGCAAACTTTCGCATATCTCTTCTCTCGGATATTGGGCGAAGAGCAAAGAGGCTCTCTTCTCGTCTATTTTCATTCTGTTTGGAGAAGTAACAGTGGGAGAAACGAAACTGCCGAAGAGATCAAAACTTGTATGTATGCATTAAGCATTTATCCTTTTCCAGGCTGGGGCGATCTCGGGCAGCGCGCACACAGACTCGGCTCTCAGAGAATCTAAAAAGGGGTCGTTAAATATGAGGTTATAAAATGGCAAGAGTTTGCCATAGTTAAATCTGCAAAAAGAATGTTTTCTGTCACCGTATCGTGTAAGAATTCAATCTGTAACTAGACCAAATTTTTACTCGCCACTGTAAAAATTCCACTCGCCGCTGGCGAGCGGAAATTTTGCGCCCTGATTTAAGTATAATAGGCAACTATAAATGCCGTATATATCTGTACTTTCATAATATAATACAACTGTATTATGAAATATAAACTGTGAAATAGGAGATAAAAACTGTATTGTTATATTCTGCATTTAAATCGGGTCTTAACAGTTTCCATACCATTTCCTGTCCTATTATAAAAATAACATTTAATAGTTTATCCATCGGAACATTCTTGATTAAGCACGTTATTGTTGGATATCCTATTTTCACTTACCAAAACAGGATCCCTAGAAAAATTGTTAAGTTCAGTAGATGTTTTCGTATCTTTATTGAAATTGTTACTGGTTAATTTTTTTTTTTATATTTTTTTGTTCATATCTTCTTTAAAGGTGTCTACGATTATTTTAGTTATTTATTTATTCATTTTGGTACTTGAGGATTTGGATGGCGTTTTATTATGTTTTCTGTACATTCTACAATTTTCTTACCACACACATATTATCAAATGAATCACCTTGTTCATAATACCAAAAGAGAAAAGTCTCTTGCTCCTCTGTTTCTTTCAACTGCGTGCGTGATGATATGCCCCACCCACTAGGCTACCTTAACTTTTTTTTTTTTCGTTAAATTTACCTAATCCTAATTTGTTGTTTAATTTTATTAGTGTGAGCTTTCATATATTTGAATGTTCATGGAACTCCATATAGCATTTCCAATCTAATAATATCAATAATGCAAGTTTATATGAAACATTGCCATTGGGGTGTCAGTAATAAGTTATGATAATTTAAAAAAAAAAAAAAAAAAAAAAAAAAGAGCATTTTCAACTTATTTTACAGGAATTCATAATTAGGCATAATTTTTTTTAAATTCTTATAAATGTAGTTTTCATGATAATGCAACTTTCTTTTTACCCTTTTTTTCCTTTTTTGACGAAAGCCAACATTTTCCTTTCGAATATACAGTATTTTTTATATTTATTTAATGTTATCTGCTGCAATACTTTATTCCAAAACTAACCCAACAGTTTTATAGTGGCCCGTGACAAAAGGCTAGATGCACGGTTGGAAACCAAACGGTGAAGCAGTGGGAGATGCTTTTCAATTTTAGACCTCACCATACCGATTAAAAGTATTTGATTGGTGGGGAAAAAAAATTACCTGTAAAATACTATTACATATGACGGTTGAAAGAAAAAACGAATAACAAAGTTTTTTCTTTTCTGTTTTTAATGTTTTTGTATTAATGTGTTCTATTGTTCGTCCAAGTTTTGCGCCATACTACCGTGAAACTTCTTGTATTTTACATCCATATTAGCATTTTACTTGTTACAATGTTATTATAAACCTTTAAAAATAAAAAGTTTTTTAAAAGTGATATTTGAAAAATCTTAATATATCACGTAAATTAAACGACACCACGCATGGTCATTTAATACCATTAGATAGAGTAACCGGACATTATAAAACTGTGCATCATTATAAATAATATCAAACTGGTAAAATCTGAATTTTTAAATTGCATTTTTGCGCTCAAAGGGTTGCAAGCGTGACATCCAAAGACAAATCTGTCAATATCTGACTCCATTTAGCCAATAAATCTGTTAATCTTTCCTGTGATCTTGATAATCTATATTTCTTTTCGAAACCCCTCCAGAAACCTGGTAAATGATCTTTCAGAATGCTCAACAACTTGCCGAATGAACGACACGAGAAGCTCGTTATCAAGGTGTAGCTCTACTTACGCGAAGGGGAAAAAAAAAAAAACTTTAAATGAGCTTCGTAACGAATTTGGACTTTTTTTTTTTTTTTTTTACCTTTTTGTTCTGTTTTTATGACCAGATCAGCATCGAAATAGACTGTTGCGTGTCGGACCCTGCTAGAGCTCTCATTTTGCTAGAAGTCTCGCGTGATTTGCAATGAATTTTTATCTAAACATTGAGTCACGTCGATATCGATTAGATAGAATTTTTTTTTTCTTCCCTTGGCATTTGTATGATATTGTTACTGACTCGTCATCGCCATCGAATGACTCGATTCTGTGACAGTTTTTTTTTTCCCCGTTTTTAAATTCTGTCAAACGTTATTGAAATAAAACATTTTAAAATGTTGGGCTCCAAACAATAATCTGAAAATTCTTAATACAGTTCCCGCCGTTTATTAAAATCGCATTCGTCCTGAGACAAAGTGATTTTATTAAGCGGCTGATTTTTATATCCGGCGAACGTTCATGCACTCAAAGAAAAGGTACTATTACTTTTCTGAATTTGGAAAGAAATTTCAAAAGGTAATAAATAATGGAAATAGTAAACAATAATAATTTTTGATCGATAATTAGTTAATTGTTCCTTCGATATAAGTAAATTAAAGGCTTTCCAAGTTCCTATGCGATTTCCTTTGAGGAGAATGATCATTATTTCTATCAAAAGTTCAAGCTTTTCTTATAAATTTAAAATCTTTCCTTTTAAACTCTTGATTTATAGTTATTTCAAAATAAAAACTAGAAATTATCTTTTAATAATTAAAATATATATATTCGATTTAGTGTTACGCAGGTGCACTGGGAAAAAGATAATATCGGTTTAAAAGATGCATTCTTTTTTTTGAGCCATCATTGCGGTTTTAACGCATGTGCAGAAGCAAAATGAAAACAGATTCTGATTTCTGATACAAGCAAATGGGATTATTCATTCATTCATTCAAAATTCGTTTGATTACAAGAGATTTATTTTATCAATATTAGTATTTTCATATGCTATTTTTTGTTATATTTTTTGAGAGTTCCTAATCCCAGTTTCTTTCTATTAAATAAGTGAATTAACTATACTTTATTAATATTTTATGTAATTAATAATATTTCTTCATTAAATTCATTAATATTAGTTCAGAATACGGCATTCTCATATTGTCAAAAATAAATTAATTCAAACAACGGCGTTATTTTAGATATGATTATTTTAATATCTATTTTTTATTTACTTAGAAGGTATGGGTATTTAAAGGGTATGGGTACTCGAAGGTATGGGTATTTCGAACAGTATGAGTATTTAAAAATAATTTTAAATACTGTGAGAATATTTTTTTTTTCTTTCAAATGCACCAAATTGTTCTTTTTATGTTTTATTTCCCTATACTGAGTTAGTTATTTAAGTCTTTTTGTCTTTTGTAATATTTGATGTAATTTAATCTAAAATAAGTAAAAATTTTAAAACTTTATTAAAAAAAATAAATCTTGTAAACTTTAAAAAAAAAAAATTATATTTTAGAATTATATTTATTAGGAGATTCAAGGCACTATAGAAATTTAATAACATACGTGAAGCGCTTCTCTTAATTAGCAATTTTCTGCTAATACTAGCCATTTTGCAATTTATTCGCAGGTAAGTGGGGAATATAAATATTTTAATGCATTACAAAGTAGTAAGAAGTAATAAAATTCTGAATTTATCAATTAAAATAATAATAATAATAATAAATTGGGGGTGTTTTACATAGATAAAACCCTAAAAAATTTAATCCCTTTTATAAAAATCAACGAAATATAATAAGTGGGCAAGAAAGCGTGGCACAGTGTCAGAGTGTTTGACTTGAGACAAGAAGATCTTCAGTTCAATCCCCGTCTCGGTTATTTTATTTTTCCATAATACTAATATTTGGTTAATCTAAAATTAACAAATCATGGTAAAAAGTTAAACCATCAGATGGTTGCAGCTACTTCAGAACCAAGTTTTGGTTCAAACTAACACCAAATTTTTAATATTGTAACGCTGTATACTACTGTGACGTTAAACCTAACCAACTAACTATAAAAACCGTCTCTACATCCTAAAGAAAACTGCTAAAAGTCCTTACGTGTAGGGATTATACCCTACAGTTAGTAACCCTGCATTAAATCGATATATCCTTATATCGGTATTTTAGACGAACGATATATCGATTTAAGAAATGTCAAAATCGCCCAGCACTAGTGGTTATTGATTAAAAAACCCGCCAGATCTGACAACACTGCCTGAAGCTCCTTTTTTTTTTGTTGTCACAGAATAATCAAACTATATTTTTAATTTGTTTAAGCTTTCATTTATTGAAGATTTTAATTGATCATTTCATTGCTCCTCCTTCAACTTTCCCTAAACTTTCTATACGGACAACCCGATTTTTGTTACTTAAAAGAGGGGGGAGGGGGCATTTTAGTTACATAAGAAATTATATTAACCATTCAAATGTAATATCAATTTTTTGAAAAATTAAATTATATATATTAAAAGAAGATGAAATATATATTTGTATCAATTTAAAAACTTTCATGAATCTATAAAGATAAGTTGAATATTTATTCAATTGAATCGATTACTAAAAGAGTTTTCTAGAAAACAAACACCTATTCATTCAAAACAATTGCCAGAAGTTGATTTTAGCCAGTCAGAACAATTTTGCTTGTTAGAAGATAGTTTTCTTTTAAGCCAGTCGAATGGGTTTGCTTGTCAGAGGACTGTTTTTTAGTCAAATAGGTTAGCTTATTTGACATGCGTTTTTCAATCATTCAAAAGTAATTTTTTGATATTTCCTTGGGAGTATAAATAGGAGAGGTTACACTTCCTTGGGTGTATGACCAACTATTGCTGTGTAAGTGATAAGTTTGTCAAGCTGAACTTGTCAAATTGAGAAAAATCAATGTTTGTGATCACCCTGTATCGTTAAGTGAACGAAGTGATCTGTACCTTTAGGATATGTTAATATAGACTCAGTTCAATTTGTGGATGAATTTGTGTGACGTTAGCATATTAAATAACGGAAATACAAGCATTTATTTTAAAACTTTAAAAAAAAATTTAAAAAAAAAAAAAAGTTTATTTGTAATATATACAGTTTTTAACGAAAATTATTCCCACTTTCAGGTTAGTTGAAAAAACATTTTTAAAACAATATACTGTAATCGAAATACAAATATCTTAAACACCTCATGAAATATGAGCATTTTTATGAAAAACGTTTTCATTGTGCATGTGCGAAAGATAAAAAAAAAAAAAAAAAAAACTTATTGCATAGATTGAAAGCTAGATATATTGGGCAATTCTTGTCAAAAGGGAATTTGAATAGAGCAAAAATTAAGCAAATTATCCTAAAAATAATGAGCTAGATTTTAGATATTTTCCAAGAGTTGAAATTTCTTAAAGGATTTTTCAGATGCCGCGTAATTAATTTGAAAATCCAGTTATTTCAACCACGCTTCAAATGTACTTTTTCGTGAAAAACACCTTATAAGCTTGTAACTCTAACATATTTTTATTTATTTACTAAAATTTGTGAGATAAGGGGTTTTTTACAAACAAGAACTTTTCTAAGTGGTTAAATAATTGAATCTTTAAATTAATTACGCGGCATTTAAAAAAAAAAAAAAAAAAAAAACACTTAAGAAATTTCAATTCTTGGAAAATATCTAAAATCCAGCTCGTTCTTTTTCGGATAATTTTGCTTCATTTTTATTCTGTTCAAATGAAATTTTGTCAAAAGTTGCCCAATATACCTAGCTTTCAACCTATGCATTTTTTTTTCCCGCACATGCGCAGTGAAAGCGTTTATCATGAAAATGTTCATACTTCTTGAGATATTTGTATTCAGATTGCAGTATATTGTTTTAAACGTGTTTTTCCAACTTATCTGAAAGGGAGAATAATTTTCAATCATATTATAAATAAAAAACATGCTGATTTTTTTTTTTTTTTTTTTTTTTTTTTTTTTTTTTTTTTTGGGGGGGGGGGTGTGTTAATGTTTGTATGAATGTAAATAAATGTTTGTATCTCCGTTATTTAATAAGCTGTCGTCGCACAAATTCATCTACAAATTAAACTGGGTCTATTTTTAACACATCCCAAAGTTACAGTTCATTTCGTTCACTCAACGATTACAGGGTGATCAGGAACGTTATTGATTTTGCTCAATTTGTTACCGGCCCTCTAAATGTTGTGTTAAACCAATCTTCACTGAAAAAGATGAGGAAGAGAATCCAGAAATAAGTTTTTAAAGTGATCTTTTGAGCAGGAGGATAAACTATCTTAATTTTATCGGAGAAATTTTCTTGTTATAATTATTATTTTCTATACTGTGTACTATACTATATATACTGTACTGTTTCTATACTTGTACAGTAATCTTTATTAGATATTATTTAATTTATGAAATTCAAATATTCTTGTGTGCTTTTCACCAAACATGTACACGGCTGTATTAAAATGTAATTTATTGACACCGCTTTTATTCAGAAGACGCTCAACGCCACTTGTTCGAGGAATTGAAATTTTTGTTGCTTTTTAAAAGTTTTGTACAATGAAATTTTATTCGGCCGCAATACTTTTCTGATTACCAAAGGCTATTTAAGAGTTGTTTTCTGGACTAGTATTGGATGGGACCTTACTTGGTTAGGAATCGGTTGTGCTTCTCAGTATATCTGTTAAAACAATTATTATAAAATAAAATTTTTATCTTTTATATGCAGTTTACGTTGCAGTGTTCAGGGATAGAGCTACGAGTAAAACTATTCGTTTGAACCCTAAATGTGTTATTTTGAGCGAGCTTTTTTTTTTTTTTTTTTTTTCGGAGGGGGGGGGGAGGTTATGAAAACATAAATGAATTGCAAATAAAATTTGATATAAGAGAAATAGGATTTAGTTATTTTTAAATCTTAAAAAAAAAAAGAGGGTGTGTGGTCTGTGGTATGACTATATTTGTACATAGCTTAACCCCTTGGGTACATTTGACGTCTGAGACATGTCATTCACTTTTTTTTTATTTTTGTTTTGCAATTCTAATTACTTGAAGACATCTTAATACTACATATGTCACCAATATTTTAGAAATAAATAAATTCTTACGTAAAATGTACTGCTTTTACATACTACTCCAAGCAACCAAAAATTATATCCGTTCCACATGCAAATATTTTCTCAAATAAATCCGTACCAAAGGGGTTAAGTAATTAAATAATAATAAGTTCGGACTAAAGGTAAATAATATATTTTTGCCAAATTTCGAGAGTAGCGGAAAATGATTCCGACCCAAGAAGTATTTGTCTTAATAAGAAATCGGTGTCACGCGAACAGCAGTTTAATTTGCTGAAAATTTCCTTTTGGAAAGGCTTGATTCGGAACTTAAGTTTTTCTTCACAAATAACACACAGATGCTAATTTTCTCATACTTTCCGCATTTCTGAATTTTAGCTATAGATCATTTAAGATCTAAAATAAAACAGGTATTTTTTTTATTTTAGTTAAATAATTTTGTATAATTACTTATATTTTGAGAGTTACTAGCATTTGCCTGGACAAATTAATGGTGAACAAAACAATATTTGGATAAATTCAATGTTTTTTTATTTATTTTTTCTTCCGTAGCTGAAATATCTGACTGTGAAGTAATTTCTTTTAGATGCAGCGCTGTGCAATTTTCTTTTTCTCTCTAGAACTTAGAATTAATTAAAAAGTATGTTATTTTTATAGCATTAACTTCCCATTCCTAATGTATTTGCGGAATATTTTGTACGTTCTATAACTTTGCTTTTATTTTTAAAAATAAAGGTAAAATGTATTGAATCAAGCAGAAAATGTTTTTGCACTAAAAATTTAAATACATTTATATTATCCTAATAAACATAAATGCATTTTAATGAAACTAAATTTTCATATTTACGGTTTAATATGTGTGTGTGTGTGTGTTTGTTTGAGTTGCATTTTCATTAAAATGTTAATTTAGACATTGGTAACAATTATTTTAATGCCTAAAAAAAAAATTACTTGATAATGTTCCAAAATGACAACTGAATAGCTTTAATTATTATTTTTTTTTTTTTTTTTTTTTTTGTCGGTCTACTTTATATTCATGAGTCTCATTCAGTGAGACAATTTTTAATTTGTCTTTCAAGCACATTTTTTGGTTCGTTCCATACTCCACTTAAATCTGTATTATGGCATGCATTTATCTTTCATAATTTTGAGATGTAAATTAGTTAATACTGAAACTCATAAAGTTCTTTTTTTTTTTTCTTTTTAGGTGAGTAAATATTCCTTTATATGTGAGACGAAGGTAAAAGAATCTAAGTGAGTTATATATAGCTTTTTCTACCATTTATATTATGCAAATCCTCATTAGAAAATGAATAAATAAGTACTTTCTATATTGCGTATGGAGAAAAAAACGTTATGTTTGTAAAATTAAATATTTTATTATTTCTATGGCTTTTAATGCATTTGTGTTATATTTCATGAGTAATATAAATTTACCATGCCTTTATTTACAACTGTGCAAATCTATTAAAAAAAAAAAAAAAAAAAAAAAAAAACTGTTACTAATTTTTGATAACATTATTAATATAGAAGTGAAGTTATTTTTCTAGCTACTACAATTTTTTAATATCACTTTATCGGGATAAATTTCCAGTTTATCGAATCATCGGAAAGAGTTAGAGAAATGAATGAAAGATATGTTTAAAATGAGTGGTGCCAAAAACCGTAGTCTTTGCCAGGTTATTCGAATTTATTTGACTTTTTCTTAAAAAGAGGGAAAAAAAATATTTTTTTCTTTTTCTTTTTTTCTTCTTTTAATTAAGGATTTAGCAGTAAATACTGCAATATTAGTCTTTTTTATCCCGCTGGAAAAATTTCTGCATCAGTTTTATTTGTCAATATGTTTCACCAAAAATATTTTCTCGTATGCCTGATATCAAGCTTTCAGTTTTTCCATTGCTTTTGTTGGTTTTGACGTTAATGAGGGTTTCCATGATAGATTGAAGCTCATTGCTTTTCCTGGTGGCATGTTCAGACGTCTCTGAAGAAAGAGTAGTTGGCACATCCACTTGACATTCTTCTGTTAGAGTGAATCGATACGTTGAAGCGGTCAGTTTTGCTTTCTGCCAACAACGTGCCAATGTGTTTGTGTGTTCATGTCCGTGGTATTATCGAATTGTGAAAGATTTCTATTTATTTAATTTTAACGGAGAAAATAAAATTTATATAATTATAATTCACATATATCAAAGATTTCTTTCATGAAAAACATGTTCATCACTCTTATATAGTACATTGAATTAGGATCGCTGAAGACGTTTTCAGGTCCTACATAAGTCTATCGTTCCATTACAATATTAAGCAATTTTTCTATATTAAAACTAAACAGCGAACTGAATCTCATTCATTCTTTTGTAGCATTCAATTATCACTGTGTCGCATAAAAAGAAAATAAAGGTTGTACTCATTTTATAAGCTTTCGTAAAATTTCTTTTCCTGTGATCTTGAAGAGGGGGGAGGGAGAAATCTGTAAATTGTGTAACAATAGCTTATTACAATCTGACTTTAAAAAAGTAAAATAGAATGAAAGATTTTTTAACCTACCTATACCGATAGATTTATTAACGTATATTTTAATATACTTATCGTTAAGGTTAAACTCGCACATAGCGTTAATGTCTCTTTAGACTGAAAATAAATAAAATTCAGCTCATTTTAATCCATATGGATTGCAATTGTGTTATTGGATTCTGTCGTAAGTACAATAATTGTACCAGAGGATATGAATGACATCTATACCGGTGTATCTATCCTAAAATCGGGCTTTGTGGCACAGTATTGAGCAAGGTTCCAAAATTTAAATGATTATTCCCGGAATTGTACGCGAGCGGTTCTGCGCTCAAAGCTGGTAGACGTGAGGTGCCGGGTTCGATCCCCGGTCGCGCTCGTCGGCCTAGCTGTTCGGAGTTTTCCGTGGTTTCCTCCGAAACTTGCGTAAATACGGGCTAGGACCCCTTAGAAAGACCTCCACGGAAGGCACTCCCCCTCAGGCCTAGGACCCCAGTGTTGTCAATCGGCCTTAATCCCTAACACCAACACCCGGAATTGAACGCTTTTCAGTTTTATATTTCATTTCATATGCCTGTGTAATCCTCTTCAGTCCTTCGTTAAAAATAATTAAATATGAAATAAATTAATAAAATAAAACTACATGGATTTTTTTTATATATATAATAACTTGTATTGGAAGTCTTATGCGTAATTAATGCGAATTATTTTTTCTTAGAATATACATGTCTTAAAACGACCGAATGACGAGTGAACTTTTTCAGTGAATTTCCCTCTCAATTAAGCATCTGCTCAAGAAACTTAATGAGTTGTTCACTGAAGCATTATGGGAATGAATTTTCAAATCCCTTTCCAGAATTCTCAAAGCTTTTCAGTAACTTCGGAAAAAGTTCACTGCAGCTTGAAAGTGTAACAAAAATCTCGTTTTCATGAATTAAGTTCTTGATGTAGCTAATGGCAACTTTTCTAACGATCGTATATTTTTAAATATCTGGAAACGATACATTTATATCTCTATTAAAATGCATTTATTTATTTTTATTTATTTTGAAATATAGATAAAATTTAAGTGAGCAATTTAAAGCAATACAAATGCTTTCCCGATAATCTTGCTTAAATTACTGTTATTATTAATAGCGGAAATTGAATTGCCGTCAACTTTTTTCTCTGTGTGTGAGTAGAAGGGTTTAAAAATAGGAACGATTCATAATTTCTTGTCGCGAAACTATTAAACCATTTAATCATGAGGTTATTGTTAAAAATCATTATCCATTAGACTATGATAGTGTTAGAGCTCAATAATTAATTCAAAAAAGAGAGAGAAAAAAAAAAAAAAAGGCTAAACACTGAAGAAAGAAAAAAAAAAGCTAAACACTAAAGAAGGAAAAAAAAAAGCTAAACACTAAAGAAGGAAAAAAAAAAGCTAAACACTAAAGAGAAGGAAAAAAAAAAAAAGCTACTAAAGGAGACGGGGGGGGGGGGGGGGGGGACTAAAAAAAATTTTTTTAGATATAAAAATGTTAACTTTTTAAATAGTCTTATATTTTTATCATCAGCAAATACTATTCCTAATTTTGCGAAGTATCGTCAGTTCTTTCATGGTCATCCAAACAAAACTTTATGGGAAAGTTTTTTTTTTTTTTTTTTTTTTGGGGGGGGGGAGATTTTCCCCTTCCCCTTTATTTTGGTGCGTCTCTTTATTAATGATTTCCATGTGAATGGGCAAAGAAAAGAACATTTGCGTCATTAGTTTCTTTCCGCATTATTTTGCAGAAGTTCATTTTTTAAGCAAGTAATGTATGATCCGAGTTGAGACAGAAATGCTGAAAGTTCCCTGTTTCGTAATATTTCCGAGAGAAATGCCGTAATTTATTACTTTCTAACAACCAAGACTTTAACATTTATAAGAAAAATACTCGATCGTCTGTTTGAATAACTTTCTTTGTGTTCCCATTTCTTTATTTTGTGTGTGCATAAATTTATGCCTTCCCTACATTTATTTTCAAGCACTTTAAATTTTACCCGGAGCGAATTATTTGCCCATCGATAAAGATCAAAATTTTTATCGTTTTATTTTATGCCATTATAAATGCTACTAACTACTACTATTATTTTTTTTTCATTGAAGTATATTGTTATTTATTTTACACAATTATAAATACTACTTTTATTATTTTTTCAAAAGTACATTGTTAAAGTATATCGAATGTTCTTATTGAATGAAAAATGTGTTGTATATTTCCCATTCCCTAAAGTTCTCAACAGTTTTTCCATTTTGTACATTTCGGGTAAAAATCGGCGAGTATTCATTTATTGAATACTAACAGGCTACGCTGGTCACTATATTTAAATGAATTTTCTAAACAATTGAATCAAGATTTATTTTTTAAATCGCATTATAAATAATAATAAACTAACTTTGAAATTTCTCTAAACCTCGCTACGGGTACTATCTACCTACGGCAGTTCTTATTCTGCCCTTACTGCATCGGGTCCAAATTAACACTGCCTGCAGAGAGGTCTTTCCCGGGCACTTCAATCTGGGTATTCATGAACGACAGGTGGATCTGCTATTATTTAAGAACTACGATTTTAAAGATGACTATCTCAACATCTGTTAAATATTTCAGTTTTTGAAGCATGTATTTTATAGCTGTCGCTTATTACACTATATTACCATATGATTCCGTCCAATATAATAAGTAAAATAAAAAGTAATTTTCTTTTTAAAAGCAATTAAATTAAATAAATACATTTTAATTAAACTTCTAATAAGTTTAAAACCCTTTCTATTATATACTACCATTTTTTTTCGATAAATATTATAAATTTAAAAAAGAAAGTTCAAGGGAATTAATTAAAACAAATGAAAAATAAGTAGTTATTATACTACAGAAATTATACAAAAACATAACTGTTAAACATTTTAAAATTTAATATACTTATTTTTTTCTACTGCATTATCAATTAATTTTCAATAAATATAATTTAAAAAAAATCGCCTTTAAAGGAATGAATTAAGTAAATAAAAAATAAATAGTGTAAAAAGTAAATAGCCGTTGCTGAGATACGTAGACGATTGAAATGAAAGAATAAATTTGAGAAAAATGAAACATAAAAGACAATTTTCAGCCAAAAAAACTCATTATTATTATTATTATTATTATTTTGTTAATTCCATTTCGAAAAAATTTCGATGAGATGCACACCTGCAGGGTCCTAGCTACCTCTCTGTAAAGTTTCAAAGCTCTGCGATCAGTAGTCTGAGCACCAGAGCGCACACGGAAATGCAGAAACTTCTCTTCTCTTTATACATGTAATGTATTAATTACTGGATACGAGAGAAATGACAGGCATAGCACACAATGACGAGTAGGCTTTGTTTCAGGAAACATCTTTATTGCTTCAGTACTTCTAAGTCGAGACAGGGTAAGGCGAATGGAGTCTTAGTCCGACACTGCCGATGCACGGGCGGCTCAAGCGGCGCCCTGGGCCGCAGAAATCTGTTGGGGAGGCCTGTAGCACCTACGTAATTTCGGAGGAAGACTGCAGCGTGGGATTGTTTAACAAGTCAAAATCGTGGCAAGAAGTGTCCGTTTGTTTAATGTTTGGGCTTTTATACCTAAATTTCTGAGCTGCTGATTGGTTCTTTAGATCGTCTGGGCTCTTAAAAGGAATTTCTGGGATTAATTAATATGCAGCTCAATGCAGTGACAGTTGCAAATTGCATTAACGTCAGGGAATTTCGACTTATAATTTCGTTCCTTTTCTGATTTCTGAGTTATAAAGTCTTCTGCTAGGAAACAATCTTTAAAGTGGCAATTACGATTTATTAGTGATTATAATTTCGATTAGCGATTTTCACACTTTTAAATTGGGTTTTTTAATAATTTAAAACTATTTATTTTTATCCCTTTCATATATATAGTATACTTTTTTTTTAAAGTACAGGGTTATTAAGCTTTGCCTATTCAGAAGCCTCTAGAGCCTGTTGTATGGCACCGAATGAAACGAAACTTTACTAGTATGTAGTTCAAGTAATGCGTTCTGGGGAAAATTGGGGGTGGGGGGGGGGGGGGGTCATTTGGTGACGCTGCGCCAACGTCTATGGCTATTTTTGTAGATTTTTTTTAAATAAATAAATAAAAAATAAAAAACAGTTTGCAATTTTTACAGATTCATTCTATCAGTTTCAATCACTCCAGATGAAACACACAAAATTTATTTCGTCTTTTACAAAAAAAAAAAAAAAAATCGCCATAGGTAATTGGTGCAGCGCCACCTATAAACGAAGATTCTAACTTACATTTTTTTTTTTTTCTTTTTTTCTCCCCGCAGTGTACAGCGACACCTAATTATTTTCGTCAGTAGCCGCTGTGCGAAAATCGAAAGAAAAATGAGTTATAATTTGCATCAATAGGTGACGCTGCGCCAATATCTAAGGCGACATTTTAAGCTTTTTCATAAAGAAAGCAAATTTTGTGTGTTTTCATTTGAATATTTGGACGGCTCACTGTAAAAGTGGTGTAACTCCATTATTTATATATATAATATATATTTTTTGCTTAATTGTATCACATTTTGTCACATCTTTCATTATTGAAAAAAAAAAAAAAAAAAAACCTCCAATAATTGCATTAAAATCCCATAAATGGCATGTATCACTTGTTTTTCTCAGAAAACTAAAACTTCAAATAAAAATTAAGCTTCTAAGTTACTTCAAATTATTTTTAATGATTTATAAATTCTTACAACTATAATTTGTATTAAACACAAAAATCGATAACACCTACTGAATCTTGACTTTTTTGTTTCCTACGCATAAATTTGAAAAAAGCTCGTTATTTCAAAATCAATTTCGAAGGAGATAATTCCCCTTTACAATGAACGACCCATATATTGATAGAATGAATCTGCAAAAATTACCAACTGTGAAATATATTTTCCTGTATTTTGCTTTTTACAAAGAATTTGCAAAAATCGCGTTAGATATTGACATAATGCTACCTATGGACGAAAATATTAACGAATTTTTTCTCTTTTGGATTTTCTCAGAGCGCATCAATTGTACTACATACTAGTGTAATTTTGTTTCTTTTGGCTCGAGACACTTCTGAATATTCGCATAGGCGAACCTTGATTACAGTGGCGGATTTAAGCGGGGGGCTAGGGGGCTGAAGCCCCTCCCAAAACACTGACATTCACAATTGAATATTGCAATTGCAAATTTTTTATTGGTCTAGAATAACACTTCGAAAAGTCTTAGCCCCCCCCCCCCCCCCCCAAAAAAAAAAAAAAAAAAAAAAAAAAAAAAAGTTCCGGATCCGCCACGGCTTGATTATAACAATTCTGTGTATATTCCCCGTCTATACTATTGGCAAAAATGAAATGGATGAGATAAATATTAAAATTGTTTTCCACTGTCTAACAACAATTGCGCTGTAGTTTGAGAGAATAAAATATAACTAAGTTATCATGGTATTGAATTGATTGAGAAATAGTCGGGTGTTAAATACGTAAGATTATCGTAAAGTTCTCATTACACAGGTCTGTCAAATAAAAAGGCAGCCGCAGGAAATTTTTTGGCACAGGTGTGGCAGAAAATTTTCTGCAGCTGAATTTGTGTTGCTGAATTTTAAAACGACCTCTGTTTCTCCCCATCGTCTACATTTTTCTCCCTTCAAAATAGACATTTTTACTTTCTCTTACCCCTAAGGTAGAGAAAGTATTGTGAGTTTTTGTTATATTTTGAGATGCCCTCAATACAAAAATCATGTTTTTAGCGAATGGTCTGTGTGTGTATTATCAGCATATCTCAAGAACAAATAGCACCAGAAAGTCCGAACTTGGTATTCTAAATGTGTATCATAGGGATGCTACACTAAGCTTTTCGTTGAGATGAAGCAAATGGTTCGTGTACAGGGACACTCAAAAGTATTCAAATACATTACGTCTATGGGCAAAATTACAGGTAAGTAGAGTTTAACATCTGTAGACTGCACTGAACCAAATTAAATGAATATATATTTTTTATATGCGCAAAAACATCTCATGTAGAATATGGTTGGGAAATCATTCACTGTTCATTTACAGGGCTACACAAAAGAACTG
Source organism: Salticus scenicus (assembly GCA_963930645.1). NCBI lineage: Eukaryota > Metazoa > Arthropoda > Arachnida > Araneae > Salticidae > Salticus > Salticus scenicus. The sequence continues at coordinate 5,561,541 of OZ005648.1, read as the reverse complement.
GATTATAGTGCGACAATAGCTGAAAATGGATGGAATTGCATTTCAGGTTGTGCCGTATATTATTACTATGGAATTATATATAGGAGCACCATGTGTTTTGTACATAATCTTCAAAAAATATACAGGGCTGCAAATATTTATGTGACTACATTCTTTTCTATTGTTAGTGGAAGTTCTTTACTTGGCTTGGAAGTTCTGTTCTTGTCCAGGAAAGCTGCTCAGGAATGGAAATGAATTCCTCATAGACATATGATAAATACTGTGTGTTTTTAAGCGAAATATTCATCGCTTGTTTTATATATATTTAAACATTTTGAGGATTCCTGATTACCGAAGTCAAGTTTTTTAAAGTTTGATCTTTGTCTGTGTCTCTTAGAGTAACTTAAAAAAAAAGAATAATTTCAAGAGATCCAAAAGTTGTATTTTCAAATTAATATAAGTTTGTTGCTGGAAAAGTTTGATCAAGACTGATAACTTTCAAGGAATGTTGCGTGTGAAAGTTGTCTAAATAATTTTAACTGTTCTTTTAATTTTAATAACAGATTTAAATTCTATATAAATAAAGGTGTAGTAATGAAACGGGAGGTTGAGTGGGGTGTTAGTCCCCCTCACACATAACTAATTATCATACAAAACTCTTCCGAAGCCTAATTTGAATTGTTTTAACATAGGTTTACATAACAGTATACTCGTGTTACCTCTTAATATCCAAAATGTATTTATAGTATTAAATTTCAGGGTAAGAGAAAGTCGTGTGAGTGGCACACCAGATTATTTTCTTATAATTTAACAATGACTTCATTTTATATTTAACATTCGATGTTTTCTTTTTTTGTCTTTGGCTGCTACTTCTTTTTCTGTTTTTTTTTTTTTTTCCCAACTCTAATAAATATTATTTCAAAGTAAATAGTATGAATATGGTTTTAGTCGTCAGCAATAGGATGATGATTTCACGTAAAATTCAACTAAAAATAGGAGTTTTTTGGGGGGAAAAAACGAACTTTTTTATTTTCGGTTTTAGTGATTAAAAGTTAAAAAAAAAAAAAAAAAAAAAAAAAACTGTAGAATATTCAAAAAGAAACACTGGTTCATGTGTGTTAGTGTGCGTGGGTATTTAAGTATTTTTAGAATGCTATAAAAGGGCTATACTAACATATTGCTTACAGAAAATAGTATAAGTTTTTCAGGGCTCGCAGCATTCCTAAAATTAGTGTCGCCACTGTTTCACCGCAGTCATTTTATAAGGAGCATTAAAACCTTCGAATAAATTTAAAAATAAATATCGATGGCATAAAACGCGCGTAAACTATTTTAAATGCTTAAATGCTTCGTTCCCTGGTTTTTCTACAGGAACTTGCAAGAAATTAAAATGCAATTCGGTCTGTGAGAGGTATTTCTTTAAAGCCTGTTTTAATACCTTTTGCACTGTACAAAAATAAATGAACGTATGTTATGCATGTGAGCGAAAGCCTATTTCATTTCTGGAATAATTAGTATTTGATTGGTTTACAGATCTACACAATTACCTAGTGCATTATAGAGTGCAAAGTAAATTTTATCGATACTATAGGACTATGCATATCTCTATGAACCTATTTTATAGCCCCTCAGTATCCCTATTCACTTGTCTCTCATTCTTTTTATGGGCATTTCGATTGCAAAGAACTTGGTCTATATTGAAACAAAATGTCAAGAGTTTTTGAAAAAAAAAAAAATTAAACACATGCAGATTTCACAAATTTCTTCTGTCGGAATTTTAAATACAAAAGATTTCGTTTAAAAATGAAAAAGTGTATAAAAGGAAAGAAAAAAGAAAACACTCCCCCCCCCCCCCCCGCCCTTTTATTTTTAACTACTTTTAAGTATATGAATATGTTTTGAATTTGTATATCTGTCTATCTGTCCTCCTCCAGCGGCCGTAAACATTTTCAGATTTAAAAAAAAAAAAAAAATGATGTATACTATTCAAGTGTACTGTAAAATGTTGCCTATTTAAATTGGCATTAATAGATCCTGTTGAACTGATTTGTGTACAAGGACACTCAAAAAATGTCAATGTATTGGACAATGTTTTAAATAGAACTTTCTAGTATAAAATTCAAAGAAATTGACATTTATTTTTAATATGCTAGAATGTTTTTATAGAATATGATTTTGTTAACCTTCAGATTTACAGGGCTACACTAAAATATTCAGATACATTAAGGACTGCAATTAGAATGTATGGGCTACATTTTCTTTTGCGTTCAGCATTTTTAACACTTTCCAGCGGTGTTTAAGAGTGGCTATAAAGTCAATCAGTCTACCTGTTTGTTTTTCAGTCTTTCTGTCGATCCGTTCTGTAATAATGTAGGCAAGGAACATTGAAAGTAAAACGATACTGCGAGTACGTGCAGTTGGAAAGTGTTAATAATCAACGCGCAACGCATGATTTTTCGTCCTTTTTTTTTTTTTTTTTTTTTTTTTAAATAAGTACATTTTGAATGAGGCCTATTTGACTTTTAGGAAAAAAGTTATATTAAATCTAAAACAGCCTCTATTTTTTTTTTTTTTTTTTTTTTTTCTTGTACAGTGGAGCACCGTTAATGCGTTTTTCAAGGGACCGTTCCTAAAAAACGTATAACTGAAAAAAACGTACAACTGAAAATTCGTTTGAACATTAATATACAATAAAGTATCATATTAATAAAAAAAAGTCTAATCAATTTTCATGATTTCCTTTATATTTATTCGAATAAGATACATTTTTAATTATATTTAAAATATTTTTAAAAGGTTGAATAAAAATTAAATAATAATTAAAAATATAGAAATTCAGAAATTTTTTTCAAGGTTTCGATTTTAACCTTTAAAGACAAAGTTCTCTAAACGAAGATGACATTTTTGCAAACGATTAAAAGGAAGGAAAGGAAAAAAAAAATGTTTCTCCAACTGTAACGTCAAATAAACACGATGAAAATCTTCCAAGTCGCCCAACGGAAGTGAGTAATAAATATTTAAGTTTACAAAATACATATAAAGTTGTGGGCTTTTTTCCTTTTATACCCCATTCCTGGAATCAATTAAAAGAGAAAGTGGGAGGTCTTCAAGTGGTCACTGGCTACTTGTATATCTACCATTCAACCCAAACGCCAACTGCTTATCTCTGAAAATTTCTCTAACACCCTCTTCCCCCAGGCTTATTGATGCAAGTTGCACTTTATTCTATAGCCGCAATTTGTTACCATAGTTCTAAGAAAAAATAATCGAAAAAAATAAGAATAAAACATAAAAAGCATTCATCTTTTTTTTTTTTTTTTTTTTTTTTTTTTTTTTTTTTAAATCCTGGAATGAAACTCAAAAAAAAAAAAAAAAAAAAACGTATAAGTGAAATTGAGAATTTACTTGTGTCGTATTTTAACATTAGAATTCAATGTAATGATTAGGGACCGAAGTCGAAAAACGTATAAATGAGAAAAACGTATAAACGAGAAACGTATAAAAGGTGCTGCACTGTATTTATATCACAAAATGAACGAGGCATTTTCTACATATATATTTGTATTTCCCTCTCGAATATTATCAACACAAACGGAGTTAACTTTGTAAATATCGCTTTCTTCCAGCTTCATGGAAGTTCTAGAGTACTGCACATGTATCCATGTCATTATTGTTAGTTGATTATACATTGCGCGACATGGGCCCGAAAGTCGTGGGGAGACGATCTCACTTTTGCCGCGACATTAGTTTTGATGCAGAAAAACCTGTTCTACAGGCAGTGACAAACATATCATCTTTGCACTTTAGTGTAATAGCGTCGAATTTGATATCCAGAAGAGTGTCAATTTAATGCTTTAAAAGGGGAAGGATGTTTTCAATACCTTCTGATGTTTCTCCAGAAATAAAACAAAAATTTAGAAAAATCTTTAGCGATGTCAATAGTACACGAAAACGTTTTAGCTCTAGATAGAGAGAAATCTATTGTAATAGAGAATCTATTCATTTAAGATGATTTCCTTAATCGAATTTAAGTAATATGCCACTTACATTAGTGATGATTCTAGTTGTCTATTTCCAGTTGAGTGGGGATTTCCCTCCCCCTACCCCCCTTTCTTTAAGACGTAGTTTATTAATACTTTGTAAAACTGAATTCCCATCCTTGTCAGTTCTAGATCTTTTTTAAATCATACTTTTTTTTCACTGTATTTTTTTTTTTTTTTTTTTATAAAAATTTAGTTTTGTGCTAGTAGTTGATACAATCTACTTTCCAAGGTTTTTTTTTCCAGTTTCTATTACAGGGTTTAATCCAGTTTTCTTTTTTTTTTTTTTTTTTTAATGGCACCCCATTTGTGAATTAATAAAATAATTTGTGAAAAATCAAGTAAGTTTGTGAAAAGTAATAATGCTGCTGAACAATTAACCGCAATGCACAAAGCAGTTTAATTTTAAAATGCATTTAAAAGATAAAATGGAACAGTTGTAAAATAAATATATATGTGGGACAAGTAATTTCATATATGTAAGGTAAGAAGGTATTTAATACTTAGATATTTACCATTACCTACGGTGAATACTCGAATTAAGGGTTTTTATTATGGGTTTGATGCAGCGAAGGTTATAAAAATTTTTAGTGTGCAGCTATATTGCTGAGAATTGACTTTGTGAAGGTACCTCTTTGCTAATAGTTGACTTTGTGAAAGTGCCTCATTGCGGCATTAAATTTGTTCTGAGTTAATCTCTGTATTAATGTTTTATTTCTTTTTAAATCATCTCCATATAGAGGTCAAGACTCGCGGTCGCCACTCGCCACGTGGCGACCTAATTTAAAAAAGTGGCGATTCAAAAAAATTGCTGCAGTCGCCAATCAGACATGCGGTTTTTTCGCGATTTCGCGGAAATCTGATCCCCCCCCCCCCCCTAATTCGCGGAATTTTGTGAATTGACTTCTTCTGCTTTTAAAAAAAATCGCGGATATCGTCCGTTTAAAAAAAAAAAAAAAAGAAACCCTATTAACGATCGGCGATTAAATTCGCTACAGAAGTCACCCAATTCATAATCTTTCTCCATCCACAACATAAATGTCAATATTCATTTTAAACTTGCTTAATGAGATTCTAGAACCTATAAAGAAATAAAATTGTTAAATATTTCTAGCTCATGTAATTATTTTTTCCCCTCCCCCCATTTTCTTATCTCCAATTAGTGATCGGCAATCAGATGTTCTGCAGAATTCTTTTGTTTCCCAGTCATTCTCCATCCACAACATAAATGCCAATATTCATTTTAAACTTGGTTTGTTAGATTCTAGAAGTAGAACTGAAAGAGTTTAATATTTCCTACCCATGTAATTAATTTCCCCCCCCTCCCTCCCCCACACACATCTCCAGATAGTGATCAGTGATTAATTCTAGAAACAATAAAGAGATAGCAGTACTCAATATTTCTCACATATGTAATTATTTTTAAACTTCATTACTGAACTTGATAAATCTACTTATTTTTTCTCAATTAAATTAAATATTTATATTTAATATCTATTCCAAAAGTTTAAACAAGGGAAAAAATGTAGACTAAATTTTCCTGGTAGGAAAAATCAATTTCTAAATCAATTTAAGAAAATTAATACTCAGTTGGTTTTATGCGTATTAGAAACTGATAATTAACTACTGTAACTTTTTTAGATATGTATGATTAATGTACATAAATAAAAATCATATTTTATATTTGTTTGATTATTTATTTTTTTTCCTTGTTGACATGGAATTTTAATAAGGTTTTATGTGGATATAAAACTTATTGCAATAATATTAAAGAATTGTTTTGTGCTGATGAAAAAAATCCTGAAATTTTTAATGTAGATAGAAAGCTATATATATATATATATCTGTTTATGTAGTTAATTTATTAAAAGTGACATTATCAATGTTCAATCAATTAACTAAACAATCATGTTAGCAAAAAAATTTCAGCTAATTTTTAATTTTAGCAATCGCATGTCTGTTAATATAATTAAATCTCGAATAATATACCAAAAAAGTTTTTTTTTTGCCCCTGCCCCCTCCCTTTTCCCCCAGACTGAAAATAATTTTGTTTTCTTCTAATGCTAATCACATCTATTTTCCGTATGGAGATGTCACACTATGTGAAATTTATCAAATGAATAAAATTTTTGTATTTCTCTTTCAATAAGACATATAGAGGTCAAGACTTAAAATTTTTAGAAGTGGCCAGTGGCCACTGGACATGATAAACTCAGTGGCCACTCATGAGTCATCGTCGTTATATATCGGATTCATACATATAATATATATATATGATATATATGTGTGTGTGTGTGTGTGCATAAAAGCATAAAAACACAAATGATATGGTCGGAAAATTAAATTAAGAAATAGTGCTATTTATTGTACTTTAATAATAACACAATAGTCACTATTATTAAATGACTATTGTATTATTAGTCATTTAATAATACAATAAACATGTATATATATATGTGTGTATTTCTGCCGATAATATTTATAATAATAAAAAAAAAAGGTATTATTTGAAAAAAAAAAAAATAAATAAATAAACTTACACACTTCTCTAGTTTAAATTTTTCAATATCTAAAATGAAATGAGGTAGGAAGAAGACAAAATAGATTGAGTAATTGAATCATTGAAAAGTGATTTGGTTTTTGAGGGATGATATGACCTCGTTTGAACATCCACTGAATGCTTATGATTTATTTATAATTTTTATTCTTGTTAGCATTTTAATAGTGAGTTCTATAAGTATGTAGTTATAATAGCATGTAATCCAGCTTTTTTTAAATGCTATTAATAACTATAGTACTTAGAAGACATTAAAATTCAAAGTTTTAGTAATGAGGGAAAATTTATGGACTTTCATAGATAAATATTAATACATGCATTTTGCTACGGGAAAACAGCAGGTTATAATGATGATATGATCTGACAAAGTGATTTCTCATACACAATTTGTGTTTTACAAGAATATTTATTTTATCTCCCATTGCAAAGAAATACGGAAATTTGATTCATTTAATAAATTTCGTCTAGTCTGGCACTTTCATCTGCAAATGGAAAATAATTATGATCAGAATTAGAGGAAAATGAAATTATTTTGAGTCTCAGGATGGTGTGGGGAGGCAAAGAATCTGTACTAGCCTATTATCAGAGGTTCATTTTTATTAACTGGCATGCGATTGCTAAAATCAGAAATTTGCCGAAAATTTTCCGTAAACATGATGGTTAGACATTATTAGCATCACTTTCAATAAATTGACTACCTAAACAGTTATAAATAGCTTTTAACTACTTTAAATATTTTCAGGATTATTTACACAAAAAAATTCTTTATTTTATTAACGCAAAAAAAATTCTTTAATATAACTGCAGTTACTTTTATATCCATAGAAAACCTCATAAAAATTTCATACCATGAGAAAAACAAAATTTTCAAACATATATAGAATAAAATTTTTATGTATGTACATTACTCATACAATTTTATATATATATATATATATATATATATATATATATATATATATATATATATAGAATTTTATTATCGGTTTTAAACATGTATGAAATCAACTGAGCATTAATTTTCTTAAACTAATTTAGAAAAAATTTCGTACCTAAAGAATCTATTTTTCATCCCCCACCCCCGTTTACACATTTGGTATAGATATGAAATATATAATTTAATTGAGAAAAAATAAATATATTCATCAAGTGAAGTCTAAAAATAATTACGTATGTGAAAAATATTAAGCACTTCTATCTCTTTACTGTTTCTAGAACTGATCATTTATCACTATCTAGAAATGGGGAAAGGGGGGGGGGATTAAAAAAATAATTACATGAATAAGAAATATTAAATTCTCAATTTTACTTCTAGAATCTAATAAAGCATGTTTAAAATGAATATTGCCATTTATATTAGGGATGAAGAAAGACTGAGAAACAATTGCAGAACATTTGATTGGCGATTTCTAGTTGGAAATAAGAAAAGGGGGAGAGAGGAAAGGAAGAAATATTTTCGCGAATTCGCAGAAAAAATGGCGATCATACCAATTTTTTTTGATCGCCTCTTTTTAAAATTAAGTCGCCATGTGGCGAGTGGCGACCGTGAGTCTTGACCTCTATAAGACAAAGTAAATATTCTTGCAAAACACGAACTGTGTATGAGAAATAACATTATTTTGTTAGTGTGTCATCATTATAGCCTGCTGTTTTCTGTATCAAAATGAAATTGATACTTAACTACGAAAGTCTATATATTTTTCCTCATTACTAAAACTTTAAAATCTTCTTTCTAATACTATAGTTATTAATAGTATTTAAAAGTTGCATTATATGCTACTATAACTACCTTATATGTTTATAAAACTCTTTCTTAAAATACTAATAAGAATAAAATCATAAACGCTCAAAAGAAATTCAAACGAGATCATATCTTCTCTCAAAAGTCGAATCATTTTACAATGATTTGATTTCTCAGCCAATTTTGTCTTTCTCCCACCTGTTCTCATTTCAGATATTGAAAATTTTAAACTCGAGAAGTATGAAAGTTAAAAAAAAATATTTATTTTCAAACAATATTTAAAGTTTTTTTTTTTTTTTTTTTTATCTGTGGAAGTGCATAATTTTTTTTTTTTAATTATTATTAAAATACAATAAAGGCCACTATTTCATAATTTTCCGACCACATCATATGTGTCTTATGCCTTTATTTGTATATAGATATATATTTTTTAATTATGTGTATAAATATCAGGTATAACGTCGACTCGCGAGTGGCCACTTACAAAAATTGTAAGTCTTGACCTCTATCTCCATATAATTCATTCATATCTTTTCATAAACCAGCAATCTGCACAATGTCATGTTATGCTTATGACGTCACTAAGAATGTCACTGACGGTATATATATATAGCTTGCTAATCATTGACGCCCTCATTTATTTACTCAAGTTTCTAAAGGGCTAAATTTGAATTGCTATCTTTTTACTTCTTAAATTTAATTTTAATCATTAAATTTACTTTTTGAAATGTGTTTTTTAAATTCTCATTTTTTGTTTCAGTAAAATGAACTTGCTCTACTTTCTAAAAATATTTCAAGGTTTTATATGAAACTTTAGAAATCCAGTAATAGTAATAATACTTTTTAGTACTCAGAATATTTCGTTTCTTTCTATCTTTTGCCTGAAAAATATCATGTATCTGATTTAAAATTTTTAAACCTGCTTAATATGAGTCTAATTTTAAAAACCTCATCATTAAAAATGAAACAGTTTGGGGTTGCAAATATTTTATGTAATGGAAGTATTTTGATGTTTGTTAGAGCATTTTCTTGAAATACCTTTAAAAAAAATCGTTCTAGGACTCAAATCTGAATTAATATATGCAGTATCATAAAATAATTTCTATTTTTTAACCACTATCCAATAAATTTGAGAAGTTTCATTTCAGTGCGTCCGAGTTCACTCTCATTTCTGCGAATATTTTATTTTTTAGTTTAAATGGTTTAAATATCTTCTGAAATTCATTCGGGCTCAAAATGTTTTTTATTTGAAAGATTGTAAACTGCGTTAACGATTTGTGTACAAAGACGGGCAAAAGAGTTAAAATACATTCAGGTCTATGGGAACATTGATTTAAAGTTTATTTTTGTAGTTTTAGACTGCTCACAACATAAAGAAATTAACATACATGCAGATGCACAAAATCTGTTTTCTGTAGAAAAGTATTATTAGCATTAAGGATTGGTTAAAATAAAAGAAGTCGAAATGTATACTACTACCTGCAGCAACGCCTTACCCGCTCGCATCAACTTAGTTGTGACCGGGTAACACAGGTCCACCCCAAGTGGCGTTACTATATTAAATTTAAAATTTAATAAGTTTAACCTTACCTTCTATGTTAATTTGATTACAATAGATATATATGTATATATATTTTTTTCTTTCTATATAAATAGTTGTTTTCAAATAGCAACTACTGAACTGAAATGTTTTTTTTTTTTTTTCAATCTAACGATCGCATCGTCAAGCAAATGACGTCCGTAGATTGAAAAATCCTTCTCGGTGGAAACATTACGGCATCGAAAAATATCGAAGCGTTACTTGCGTACAAAACTTTCCTGTCATTAACTTTTTAGATACGTATACTAGGATGGATAGAAAGGACGAAAAGGATAAAAATGTCTCTATTTAAGCTGCATGTGCAAGCTGAAAATATTAAATGAGTGACAAGAAAAACATTGCTTTTCAAATCTACTTTTATCATACACTACCACTCCCTCCCCACTTTTTTTTTTTTTTGGGGGGGGGGGGGGGGGGGATATATATTGAAAGAGGGGAAAAGCGCAAAATTTGCAACTGTTTTAAAATTGAGGCATCTTGCGCAGGTCCCGAAGAAATGTTTTTGAAAATGCTCATAATAAATAAACACAACTATCGAGAAGTATTACTTTTTGATAATTAAGTAAATTCGTTTTTGAATTTAGTTTTTTTTTTTTTTTTTTTTTTCGATCTATCCTAGTGCATATACATTTTTAAATAATTCTAAAAAGCTACATAGAAGCATTTTCTTTTTCCATAATAATAAATCTGACACTTCTTCCTACATAATTAAAAATATACATACTTTCAAATAGTGTCATGGAGGTTAAAAAAAAAAAATAAGTGCAGGCTAAAAGGTAATGGATAAGTATAGTTGAAACATAATTTATAATTTATGTGAACCACGTGATTCCCCCCCCCCCCCTCCCTTGTTAACGGCAAAGACAGAATCAGAATCATTTCACGTAAATAATGCTTCGCAGTTCGCTTATGTTAATTTATTTTCACTTAAAAAAAAAAAAACACTAAATTTTTGAAGTTTAAGATATGTTTTAAATTTAGCCGATCACAAAAAGCATAGACATAGTAATTAATATATATAGGTCTGTCATCCCTATATTATCGAGCAAAACTTTTTTATGCCGAAAAAAAGTTTTGGCATCAGCTATTAAAAGGTATTTGAAAACAAAGGGAGAAAAAAATAAAAAAAAAAAAAAGATGAATTTGCAACTGTATCTGGAGTTTTCATTCACCTTTAGTACATAAATTATTCATACATTTTATTTACTACATTATTTTTGTGCATTCCCGTGTGTATTCAGTCGGGTAAAGACGGCTATTAGTCTGTAAAATGGCAGTTTTTTCCCAAATGAAAAATAACTTTTTTCCCCTCAGTGATCAGTCTCTATATTATTACTATTACTGCATGACAAAAAGTTGCAATACGTGAATTTTTCCTTAAAGTGATGAGGATAATTCAGCAGTTTCGCAACAAGGCCATAAAAGCTGTTTGTCACCATTGCGACAATACAATGTCCAGTGTAATAGATTAGTGAATGAATCACACAGTTTTCCTTGCTTTTATTTTCCTTATTTAAATCTGATACTTATACAGTCGAACCTCGTTAACGTGAACACTGTTAACGTAAATTACTTTCAACATGAACTGTTTCCATAATCCTCTTCAATATGAAGATTACTCATAGCATGAACTACTGATAACATGAACAATTTTTTTTTTTTTTATCCCCCTTAACGTTAACGAGGTTCGACTGTATTACTTTTTTTGCTATGAAAATATAATAAATTATATGTGTAAAGGGACTTTTCTTTTCACCCCAACTTCGTGCATAATAGCAACTACTAAAAATTATTTTTTTTATTTTAAGAAAAATATACATTTTTTTTTTTTACAAGAATTATTTACTTTTGTTGTATTCCATGTCAACGACCAACAGAACATCTTTCCACCTCTCCCCCCCCCCCCACCCCCGATCACGAAAAGGGAAGGGAACAGAATCTCACTTTCTTGGTCTTGCAAGGTTCCTTGTATGCTAGCTGATGCTATTTTTATGCAAAATCCCCCCCCCCCCCCAGAGTTTTCTTTTAGAATTGAGCATTTTTAACATTTAAACTACTGAAAGTAAATTCTAACGACGAGTCGCTTATAACGCGCAAATTTGGAAAAACAAAATTTCTTTTGATACATTAGGCCTTTTCGAATAAGTGTGTTGTGGACATCATAAAAATTTCTACAGCGTCACCTGTTGATCGATTAATCCACATTTGTAATCGCCACGAATTAAGAGCGGACAATACCTAATCTCGCCGGCAGCCTTGGCCCATGTTATTCTATGGGAAAATTTGTTTACATAATGACTCATTACTTAATGAATATTTTTCAATTCTGTTTTCACATTTAGAAAATTCATAAGCGTTCAATTAATACTTGTTTTCCAAAAATTGATTTTTTAAAATTTTAGTGTTTCATTTTGCGAGTAGAAAATGAGAAAAATGCATTTTGTGAAAAATCGCATTTTTGAACTCAAAATTAAAATGTAAAAAAAAAAAAAAAATTGAATTTTTCAAAAATGAGTACTCATTTAACGGTTATGAATTTTCTGACTGCGAAAACAGAATTAAAAAATTAGGTAATGCATAATTATCGCAACAAATTTTCCCATAGAATAACATTGGCCACGGCTGTCCGCGGGATTAGGTGTTGTCCCCTCTTAAGTCAAGGATTACCTAAATATCAAAATTGGTAAATTCGGTTCATTGATTCTTGGGACTTTCACACGAAATTTTGGATACAAACACGCTGAAAGACATTTTTCAAAAATGATCAAATCGCATTCAGTACATCCAAAACCGTCGAAAACAGGAAGTCTAAAAATTTCCTTAAAACGAAGTTGAACAGGCGATCTGGGTTTTATAGTGTTCTCCTTCGAGATAAGGCAGAATAAATGCCGAGGTAAAGATCAATTTTAAAAATTTAGCAGTTTCAAACGCCTGTGTCTAAAATTGGGTTCCATTGTATCGATCTATAACCCCGATTAAGGTGTAGGCTATAAATTTTCACTGATAGTTTAAGATTGAGACTGACGACGGATCGATCAAAGCAATCTTACAATTTCTGCATTTGGAACTGCGTTCCTTGCTGCATTAATTTCGAAACTCGTGCGTTCTTTCGGCTTTCGAATATGTACTACCCATACCATCACTATTATGCAAAAATATTATTGCGATTTGCTGTAATGGAACTCTACTATAGTTTGAAACTGCGGCTTTATAAATATTCCATCTTTCAATACATATCCATCGCTCCTATTACCTGAAGGGATTAGAGAAAGTTACGTTCCGGCGGAGGTACTTAACTAGAAGTTGCATGGCGTTTGGTCCAGTTTTCCGTCAGAATTAAACTTCGTATTGGTTTTTAATATATATCATTTTGTAATCTGCAGACTCTCTAATTAGGACCCTCGCAAAGTGTCAGAAAGTTTTAGCTGCGATTGTAAAAGGGTGACACCATGATATCATCATAGAAAAAAAAATTTACTCCCAACTACTTTCTCGTTCATGAGAAGGTCGTTCTGCCTCATTGAACTTCATGTAAAAATGGCTGTCTGGCTGATGACTGCGTGGAGCTATAAGTCCCCAAATTCTGAACTGTCTAGAATCCCCATTTTTAATAGAGGATCGAATAAATAAATATATATATATATATATATTTTTTTTTTTTTTATTCCATTCAGTGAAAGGCAAGCAGCGAATAGGCAGGCTGAGCCTCGCAGGGGTTAATAAGGGAAGCGAGCCGGGAGTAGGCGAAGCCACCCTCTGAGGTTGGTGAGTGGAGCGAGCAGGAGGCAGAGCCTTGTTTTTGACTTGTGCTATATATGTTCGTAATAATTTGTGGGCAGTATTTTTTCCCGTTATCATGGTACGTGTTAGTGAACACTTCTTGGTTTTTCTTTACAGAGAGAGAGAGAGAGAGAGAGAGAGAGAGATGTGTATGTATGAAAATAATTTCTTGCATTATTTCAGTGGAAGGGTGATTCAACACAGAAAGTCGCCTCTTTCTTTCCACGAGTATGCGTGTGTGGGGGGAGGGAAATGTAAACTAATCTAATAAAGCGTATCTGTTTTTTTAAAGTTTGGGAGGCAGATATGTTCCTTAGTTCTCGGTTCCTTAACCTTGAAGCTATGTAAAGAGGTATTGTCATCCTCTTTCTCTCTCTCTCTCTCTATTTTTTCCAATATTTTAAAGGTGCATACCCTTTTAAACGCGTTAAGTGTTTTCAAAGTTAGCTCGGATCCATTTAAAAAAAAAAGTGCATGCTCTGGATTCTCTCTCCCGCCTACATTGTCTGCTGTTCTCTTGGGCTACCCCCGAATCTCAAGCGGTTATCTTGGAAATTGTCGGGGTCATTCGCGTGACTGCGACTCTCCAGACGATATTGAATCATCCTCCATCCAAATGTGCATGATGCTGCTTCTTCCTTTTTCTTGTGCCCACCCCCCTTCCTTCCACCTTTTCTTCTGAGCAGACTTTTTCTTTCCGCCTCCTGTTTTTCAAAAGCATCCATTCTTCTCATTGCTCACGAAACGCGTTTGTGAGACGTTGCTCGCTACTTGTTCAGATTGAATCGAGAAACTCGATGCGTAGTTTTTTTTTTTCTTTCTATCTCTCTCCTAAAGATTTTTTTTTTCGTTTTTCCCACTACTTTCACTTTTTTTCTCGTCTAGTAAGACAACAGAATAGACATGATGGACAATAAAATTTTATCATTGCCTCACACGTTAGGTTTTTATTTATTTATTTATTAAGCTTAACGAGCTCCTAATGATGCTTCTTTTTTTATTGTTCAGATATTTTGAATTAAAAAACTAAAATAAACGATCACTTGAAACATATTTTATTTATTTATTTATTTATGTATTTATTTATTTATTTTTTTTTTTTTTCGTTTAAAATAAATTACTTTACTAAGCATGAATTTAAATTTCTTCTGCCATTTTCTTTTCTGCTCTTACAGATGTTTTTCACCCGTTTTTCTTCCTATCCTGTTTTGAATAAATTTACAAAGTTAATAAAAACGTTAAAGTAATCAACATTTTTTATTTTTTTTTTATTTTAACTGTTTCTCATCATTTGAACGCTTCACTAGTGCAAGTTGTTGTTACATCTAGCGCAAATGTCATCTCATATTATGTACTATATAAATATTTGTAGTAAAGTTATTTAAAAAAAAAAAAAAAAAAAAAAAATCTCCAGTGATGATAAAATAAATTTTTTATATCTCATCATGCATACACATTTTTATATACTTTATCAAACAAAGTAAACGTGTCGTCATGTATAGAGCTACTGCAATCTGTAGAAGAGCAATATCACAAAAAAAAAAACGAAATTAACATGACTCGACCAAGTTTAGAAGCGCCCTGTGAAATATTTAGAGCAATTTCTTAATATTCTGGCCTTCACATCTGCATGATAATACCTACATACCTAATATGATTTTCAGAAAAATCTCATAAATAAAATTGCTTAAATATTTCAGTTTTCTTCCTCCCTCCCCCCCCCCCTCCAACTAATAAGAGAAATCTTTGATATTTGCACTATGATTTCAATTTTAGTATCCCCCCCCCCTTGCTGATAAGTACTAAAATTCTTAGAATTAAATTGTTATATTAACCCATTAAACGCCGCTATATGAATCCCACTGAAAAAGTTTTGAAATTTCACATATTTTGGGTTTTGATGTGCTTTTCTAATCATACGTAGTTCAAATTATTTTTTTTTTTTTTTTTTTTTTTTTGTTAGAAGATATGTTTTCAAAATGGAAGATTTGACACCTAACTGGGGTAGAACGGATGTTGAAAAACTGCAAAACCCATTTGAATTAGTTTTCTTGATCTGCCTTTTTATAATTTGAGAAAACAACTGTTTTATTTCATATCAATTGTTTTAAAACCCTGCACTCAAATGAGTTGTTTTTGCTGATTTATTTATTTATTTTTCGGCTGATGCTTTGCAGAAAAATAAACATCTTTGTTTGAATAATTAAAAAAAAAAAAAAAAAAAAAAAAAAAATTACAAACTTTTGAAAAAATTACCAACGAAGGCGTTTCAATATTTAATGTAAAAAAAAAAAAAAATTACATTTATCTTTATTACTTATAGCGAAAAAAAATTCTTACAAAATTCTAGCAGCGGGAGCTTTGGCGCCTAATGGGTTAAAAATCAAATATTTCATAGTATGCGACGTAATGCAATTACTGATCTACCATAGATAACGGAAATTCCACAGTTTATAAATGTATCTACAAAATAAATAAATAAATAAAAGAAAAAGAAATAACGTTTATTCTATTTATGATGAATGAAAAATTTAAATATATATATATAATTTTGACTTGCAAAAATTTATATCTTATACGATGATTTAGATAAATATAGGGCGATACCACCACTCTTCCATACCTAATGTAACTTTCAGAAAAATCATGAATAAAATCACTGGAAATTTCAGTCCCTCCCCTTCCCCCGACATTAAATTAAAAAAAAAAAAAAAAAAAAAAAAAAAAAAACTCTAAGTTAAAAATTTTTAGAAGTTGAATTAATATTATATTCAAATATTTCATAAAAATTTGACGTAATTAACAACAGAAATTCCATAGTTAATAAATGCATCTACAAAATAAATAATAACGTTCATTCTTTTTTTAATGAATGAAAAATATATATATATAATTTTGGCTAGCAAAAATTTGTATTTTAAATATGATTTAGGTAAATATTGGGCGGCACCACCGCTCTGCCAAATAGCCGTCCATGAATGCTAGGCTACCTGGCTTTAAATTCTTCCAAATACAAATATATGACGTTTTGAGCATATGTTTCAGCACAAAAAAATTTATATATATAAACTTTTTTGAGAAAAAATGCATTTCGAGTGTATTGAATTTTTGCAGCCGAAATATCTAGATCATTTTGATTAATCGGTTAGCACCTTACGTCACTATAGTATCGTTTCGACAAAATTTAATCGTACACTGTTAAAAATTTCAGTTCAAGGTTGAACCAAATGTTGGTACTACAGTAGCTTCAGTTTGCTAGGTTGAACCAAAACATAGTACATTTTTGCTGCCACCATGCGATGGTGAAACCTTCTACTATGATTTGGCGTTTCTTGTTTAAAAAAAGCACCAAATTATGGTAAAAAATTTCTCCGTCTTATGGATGTAGCTATTGAAGTACCAAGCCTTGGTTTAGTAAAGCACCAAATAATGGTAAAAGGTTTCACCATCACATGGTGGCAGCAAAAATGTACCATGTTTTGGTTCAACCTAGGAGAAAATTTTTAACAGTGTAACGTCCACGTTAGAAAAATATTAATATACAGACATTTCAATAACAAATAGTCAAATGTCAGACAACTTTCTTTTGAAAAAGTTCTATCAGAAACGCTCTTATTTTTTAAAAGAAATTCAGGGGACTGGTGGTGGGAATTTTACAAACTTTGAACAGTTATTTTTAAAAGGAATATTTTATTTGTTACTGACTCTTCAAATATAATGCATACTCTTCTATTTTATGCACAAAATAAATATGTATGCCTTAGTTTCAGATGATATATTGCCCATCATCTAGTCATATCATTAATCTACCTGCTTTCATCAGCTAGTCTCGCTTTGTTGAAATCCATAGATCCAAAAAAAAAAAAAAAAAAAAAACCTGCAGTTCTATATATCTATTCTCTAGCAGCCAAAATTTAGTTATGTAAAAAAAAAAATTAATTTGTAAATATTACTTTTTTTTTTTTTTTTGTCTAAAATAAATTAACAAGTATATTGTATGAATTGAGTTTTTTTTTCCCCCTCTCTCTTTTATTTCTCCCTCACCACTCATTTTTTAAATAGGTATCTCAGTTAGGAACTATGCTCACCATCAACATAAGAAAAATAAACATTTTCTTATTGCTTTCAACCGCTAATAAAATCTATTTAAGTTCACTTTTGTCAATGATTGTTTTACTTTTTTTTTTTTTTTTTTTTCCTCTTGCCTCTACACAGTAGAAAAATTATCGTTTTTGTGTCAAACTTGGAAATCGTGACTTCATTATAATTGCACGTTTTGTGGCCCCATGAATCCGAAAATTAGACTTTCAGCGCAGCGGTTGATCTGAGAGTCTCATCAGCGTAATTCAAGAACAGGAAATGTAAACTGGATTACTTAAATCTGTTCTATGGAAAATGCTATTTCAATCTTTTCGTTAAGATCTGATTCATGTTGCTCTTATAATTAGAAATTTAAAAAAGCTTCGACTCACTAAAACCCCCCTGATGCCTGATGAAGAATTAAAGTTTAATTTTATTTTGTTTTTTCATCTTGTATTTCTAAAAATATTTGAACAACATCCTCTTACTAAGTTGATTATTACTTGATGTATAAAACATATTTACTGAAATGTGTGTTTATTTTCAGGTAAGCTTTATTCAGTTTCTTAATGTCTCCCATAAAGGGGTAAGTCAGTTTTTTGGTTTCAAATGGAAAGTTGAGAATAATTGATTACTTTTTAATGCTTTTTTTCGATTACTGATTTTTAAAAATTTGCATTTCATTTGTCAATGGTTTAATAATGATCTAATGTAATCCCATACCATTTTAGGTATTTGAAGTAAAAACCTTATTTTATTTGTTCATGGATTGTAATGCTTACTTAGTAGTTAATTATTCCTTACCGCGTTTAGTAATATCCATATCACCAACTTGTACGGCTCTTTTTACAGTAAAAAGTTCTTCACCCTACCGGCCTCCTCCGCCTCCAGCAATTTCCATGTGCATTAATTTTTAATATTCTAACAATGAGTGCCTTGTGGTTCATTGTTTAAAGTGTGATCTGTTATTTTACAAAGGGT
This sequence comes from Salticus scenicus, assembly GCA_963930645.1. Classification (NCBI taxonomy): domain Eukaryota; kingdom Metazoa; phylum Arthropoda; class Arachnida; order Araneae; family Salticidae; genus Salticus; species Salticus scenicus. Next base: position 5,542,783 of record OZ005648.1, on the reverse strand, counting down.
TTGCTTTTTCTTGTGTGTGTGTGTGTGTGTGTGTGTGTGTGTGTGTGTGTGTGTGTGTGTGTATATATATATATATATATATAATTTTTTTTTTTTTTTCAAAAACTATTTAACGTTGAAATGCAACTACCATGCATACAACCTATATTAAAATAAAATATAAAAAATAAATCCTATCGCAGGATTCGTTCTAATAAGGAGAATTTGTATTCTATCGTAGATGAAAATAATATAAAACTTAATTTTTAGTAGAATTTTTAGAGCACAAAATAGTGTTCTGTGAAAGTGTTGTTTGAGATATGAAGAATTTTGTGAAATCGCGTTTTGCACTCCTGGGAATTTTGTAAAATCGCTTCTTAGTGAATGTCTACGTAATAGAAGTAACATTGTCACAAAATTTCATACTTCTGGATCGAGGGGTTTGGGCTGGGCGATGATGAATCACTCACTCAGGACAAACGATTTTATATATATATATATATATATATATATATATAGATAGATAGATAGATAGATAGATATAGATTAATGAATAGTTTACAGAATCGTACAAAAATGTTCGAATATGAGATTGCAATGCTGGAATAGGTCGAAGTACATTTTTTTTTTTTTTTTTTTTCCCTCAACAAAGTTTTAATAACGCACTTAATGATTTCAAATTTTTGTATTGTGTGTATTACAACATTGAGTTATATTAATTTCTTGACTCAAAGAAACAAAAATTATTTTACTTTATAAGATTATCCCCCCCCCCCTTTTTTTTTTAATTCCATTCAAAGGTAAAAAGAGGATTTCATTTTATGAGTTAATGTCTAATAATTTCATATGAACAAATATTCTTTTTTTTTTGTTTTTTTTCTGTTGTACAGAGCAGACCAGTACAATTTGTTTATGAAGCATTATAATCTTCAAAGAAAAACACATATCTCATGACTCGCATTTTAATAGAAAACAGGAGCCTTATACTCGTATTCATAAAAAGCCAATCGTTTTGTTACCCCCCCCCCCCCCAAAAAAAAAAAAAAAAAAAAAAAACACACACACACACACACACACACACACACACACACACACCAAAAAAAAAAAAAAAAAAAAAAAAAAAGAGTAAATAATAAAATAAAAGAGCGGAACACCAAACGTGAAGTTTCTGTAGGACTCGTGACTCGTGTTATAGATTATAATCCGGATTACTTTTGACACGTTTTCTGGCATGTATATAAAAATAAATTCTACCGAACAAGTCTAAAAATAATTTTTGCTTTAGGAATGATATCACGGAATAAAAGAGAGAATCACATTTATCTTTTTATTTAAAAGAAAAAAACAGTTTAAAAACTTTTTTTTTTTTTTTAGTTTATTAAAACATTTTTTTTCTTTTATTTTTTATTAAAACTTTTTTTTTTTTTTTTTTTTTTTTTTTTTTTCCCATTTTTCATTGATTTTCTATCTGTTAGCGAAAATTTCAGTTAAATGTACACCCGCGACAAAAAGATAGGTACAAAGGGTTTTTTCTTTTGATTTTTCATGAAATAACATTATCTAAATTGTGCTTATCATTTATTATCATAAAATAACACTATTCCCGGACTCATTTTTCTTTTAAGACTAATTAAAAAAAATTTTAAGACTAAAATTTTTCTAATTTAAGACTACACACCGCGACAAAAAGACAAGAACAAAGGTTTTTATTTATTTATTATTATTCCAACACTTGTTTTTGATATGATAATATTTTGTTATAATAAATGATCAGCACAATTTATATAATGTTATTTTATGAATAATTTAAAAAACCCTTTGTTCCTATCTTTTTGTCGGTGTAGTCTTAAATTAGAAAAATTTTAGTCTTAAAACTTTTCTAAATTAGTTTCCCCATTTAAGCTGCTAATGTTTTTCTTTTTTGATGTCTGTACTGATGAGGGACTTTAAAAAAAGAGAAAAGAAAAATGCTCGAAACGTCTAATTTTATGTTGTATCACGTATATCACGTTAAAAACATTTAAATTATAAGTTTGTCTGAATTTCTTTTTTTCTTAAAAATATTTTGAGACGTAATGAATTATAAATACTTTAACTTTAAACAAATATAAAAAGAGAAATATTAATGAAATTTACACTAAAAAGTTTTTTTTTTTTTTTTTTCTCAGTATATTAAATTATTTCATGAAGCATCTATATATGTTAGCAATATGTATGTTTAAAAAATAAAAAAAAATCTACAGTTATTTTTTCCCCCTACTTTGCAAAAAAATTGAATTTAAACTACATTTTCATTCTATAACTTGTGTGCACTACCGAACCCCTTATGAAATGTAAACTGTGGAAAATACTTAAAATCTAGCTCGTTCTTTTGCGACCATTTGCTTAATTTTTACTCTATTCAAATTTGCTTTTGACAAAAGTTGCTCAATGTATCTAGTTTTCAACTTATAGAATAAAAGTTTTTCTATTTTTCACACATAAAGTAATTCAGTAATATTTTTCAGTAAAACATTACTGAAAAGGCACTTAACGAAATATTACACGTTTAAATTTTATGTTTCATAATAATGTTTCTCTATTGTTTTATCAATTTTTCAGCAAGTTTTGTAAACATTTTATGGAAATCCGTTCTAGTTATAAACAAAAAACTTGTCAAAAATATTAGTAAATTTTAGAGAGAGAAAAAAAAAGTCTGCCTTTTGCGCGATTAAGTAAATAGCGTGATTTCCGCACCAAAACATACAAATATTGTACATAATATGTGCAATGAAAACAATGATTTTTTAAATGTTCTTTGCATGTGTGAAGTTCCAGCCATTTCGTCTAGTATTTTTTTTTTTTTTTTTTTTTAGAAAATCTAAAAAATGTCAAAAATAATTTCTAATAATCTGTCTTCATTTAAAAAAAAAAAAATGTTGGTCGTTTGAATGTTCTACATACCTAGCCTCCCTACATTGCGATGGCATTATTTAATGTAGTTTAAGGTGGCAGTCTTAAAAAAAAAAAAAAAACTGTTTTTAAATCAAATTAAGATCTGTTGAAACTAAGTGCATTTGTTTCTCCCACTATTAAGTAAGCTCGTTAAAGATAATGTACTAGTTCAACAGTTTGTGTCAAACATTTTCTCTCCGACGGTGTTCAATTTCATCTTCGTCTCTATCCGAAATCGATTTCACCACGCCCGCACTTGATTCAAGCGTTACCCCCACCACAGAGGCGTCTGCAAGTCGGGGCGTCTCTAAGTCTGCTGTAGCAGCAAGCAGACAACTCGGCGAGGATGAGTAAGAAGCCCTAATGAATTATTAGCCATCGCTGCATCATCTGGATCATTTTTTTCCCCTCCCTCTGCTATTACGATGATATCCGAGGTCGCTTCCTCATCCCGAGCGACTGCGATAATTTTTGCGGCAAAAACCACACGACATCCTGATAATGAGACACTCATTCTAGTAAAAATAGGCATTGCAAATGCATGTAAATTGCCCTTTTGCGACTCTTTAGAACAAGTTTTATACAAAGGTTTGAACCTATCACTCCATCAGACTTCAACCTATAATAATTACCAGTATTGTAATCGGCTACAAAGGTTTGAAAAAAAAAAAAAAAAGAATATTGTTGATGAATTTATTTGTGAAAAAGAATAATACATAAGAAAATGACACTTTTGAGACGAATTTTGACAATTTTTAAAAGATCTAAAATTAAACAAATTTTCAGAAATATTACATTTTATCTTTTTTTTTTTTTTTTTTTTAAAATAAGTTAGGAAAAATTATTTAGATTTAAATATTAGGCAACATTGCATTTTCGAGATGAACTTCGCTATAAAAATTTATAAGAAAACAAGAACGAAAAATCATGCGCTTTGCATTGATTATTACCACTTTCCAACTCCAAGCACTCGTTTAACCTTAAACATACTTTGCCTACGTTATTACTTAACAGACACATAGACTAACTGGACTTATAATAACTTTTTTTAAACACTCTATGTGAAAGTGTTAAAAATGCTTAACACAAACGAAAATGCAATTCAGCAGTTTCAAATTACAGTCCTCAAATATTTTAGCTTAACCCTGTAGATCTGAACGCTAAGCAAAACATATTTTATATTTTATAGAAAACATTTTTTTAGCCTATTAACAAAAAATAACCATTTCATTATGAATTTTGCGGTAGAAAGTTGTTTAAAATATGATTTATAAAAATCTCTCCTAAAACACAGTGCATTAGAATTGTTTTGGGTGTTCCTGTACACAAACCAGCTGTACTAAGCCTGTTCATGGTTTTTTAAATAGGGAACATTCCATAATGAACTTAAATAACATACATAATTTTTTAAGAAATTCTGGAAATATTTAGGGACTCTGTAAGCTTGGGTGTTTCTATACTCAAACCATTGATATTATTGACTCCATTTTCAATAAGGTACAACTTGCAGAACTTATTTCAATTTCCTTAAGGTTTGGGCAAAGTTAAAAGTATTAAAATATGTTTTATAAAAACATATTGGAATACTTTCGGGTGTCCCTGTATGCAAATCATTAGCGGTATTTACTCCATTTTAAATAGGAAACATTCTATAGTGAACTTGAATAACGTATATCAGTATCAAGAAATTCCACAATATTTACGGAAGTTATAGCTCGGACTGACGGACAAACCGAAGTCATAAACACATTTTGAACTTCGTTCGATAATGTTACTTTTTTTTTTTTCTATTTTTTCGAATAATTTATCGGTAATGATTCGTCCATTTTTCAAACGAGTGCTTGGGCGGGACAAACATGTCGCCTCGTCTTCTCCCTTACCTCAGTTGTCTTCGAGCAGCAAGGAGCACTTTTAGAAAAAGCTCCACATGCTCTTTTAATCATCGTCGCCTCCGATAGAGGAAATCCGGGAGATAGTCTTCCCCCATCCCTATTTTTGTTTTTGTTTTTTCATTCGAGGAAGGTCAAGTATTTCAATGAAACTATAAATTCATCAACACACTTCATTTCTGTGTTTTTCTTCACCATTTGTAAGAAATAGTCGATGGAAAAAATAAAAAAATTACCAGTCATTTATTTATTTATTATTATTTTTTTTTTTTTTAAGCATAAAATGAAATATGCTTTCACGCGAAAAATAAAAAATTTGAAACTCGTAAACCTTAAATTTCCCATCCAACTTTAATTCCTCAGAAGCCAAATTATTGTTAGAAACAAATTAATATTGTGAGATGAAATGCTAATGATAATCAAACGAATATCATTCACGAAAGACTTAAAAATAAAATTCATGTTTAACGACCTAATTTTCATACTTCGTGAGGCAGGACATATTTAGTATAAGACCCTCAAGGCGATTTTTTAATTTTTGTCACCACGTAGGCGATTCCTGTTTATTAATTAAATTTATTTTTGCATAATTTTTTGTTAAAAAAACTTAGTGCCTATTTTGATTATACTTTTTATTATTGCGTTTTTTAGTCAATTTATGACAAAAGTTCATATGGGGATTATATCGTTAAAATATTGCTAGATTTAAAATGACGCTTGCAAAGATTGCAAAAATGCAACCTTTAAAAATACATTTTTTCTATAAAATGATCTCATCGTACAAATGTCGTCATTTTTTATTAAATCACTGAACTGAGTCCGCGTGCTTAAATATTGCTTATGTATTTTTTTATCCTCGCGTATTTTATTAAGTCACTATCGTATCGTTTCTGGGAAAAAAAAATCGTAACTGGACCACGTTAGAGAAATATTATATAGATTAAATTTGCTCATGCATATGAAAATGGAGTAAAAAACAACCATAAACATTTTTAATATACTTCAATTTTAGATTTTTTTTCTTTTGTTTAAATTTTTTCGCACGAATGAATCGCGCTTGGCATGAAAAATTTGATGCTGAAATAGATCGAACGTTTTTCGCCAAGAACTCTCCTTTTGTGAAAGTCACTTTAAGCCAAGTTAGCGCATCAAAAATATAAATAAATTATAAAACATTGAAAAACAGAAAAGAAAGGAAAGGAAAAAGAAAAGAAAGAGAAAAAAATAATCACATGAATTATGTATTTTAGTCTAAAATAGCGATAAAACTGCATTACGCCCTGGGCGTCCCCCCCCCCCCCCACTCACACACACACTCAAAATCTTAGTCAAGCCCTGCCAATAGACTTTGTGCCGCTGTATATTAAATATTATACTGATCTTTCCCTTTATATTCTATATGTAATATAAACGCATCCAAAAAAAAAATTAGTGTTTTATTGTATGCATCAAAATTTTCTATTCATCAAAATATCTTCAATGAATGCTATTAAAACAAATACATGAAATCGGGCAGAAAGCCTTCTTTACGTTCTATTCTAGTCAATAGAGAACGAACATAACTTCACATTTTTGCTGCTGAAGAGATTTTTTTTTTGAGTTTATTAACCGGCGATGCTGATTCTATTAGGCGGCGGGTTTAAAGGTAGTTTGTATTGATTGGATTCAGTTACTGGTAATTTTATTAACCAGTGAATTTATTAAGCGGTGGCTACTGTATTCGCAATGAGTTTGAAAGTCTAATTTTTGTAATTCTGTGTGAATTATTTGCATTTTGAAAATGTCTTCTTTCTCCTTTTCCTTTATGACTATTTTATACACACACACACACTTTATAACTACTTCAGTAAATTTAATAAAAAGGCACCACAAAATTGGCGTTGTAAAAAATATTACTTACAAACTTTGAATAAACACCATAAAATGCAATAAACTCTCAACAATTGTTTCGGGTCGAAAAAACACACGACCCTTCATCAGCCGAATAAAGTAAGCACGAGTGCTGCAGTCAAGTGCTTACTTTATTCGCCTGATGAAGGGTCGTGTGTTTTTTCGACCCGAAACAATTGTTGAGAGTTTATTGCATTTTATGGTGTTTATTCAAAGTTTGTAAGTAATACTTCAGAAAATTACTTTTCGTGAAATGTAAAACCCAAATAGAAGAAAATCATATTAATAAAAGAAAATATATTAATAAAAAAAATATTACAGCTTTACTTGTGTATATATAGATACACAAGTAAAAAATGGTTTTTTTTAGCTTAGTGAACGAAATTTGAAAATAAGAAATACTTTGCAATCTACAAATGACTATAATTTTTTTTCTAAAAGAATGACTAGGAATGTTCGAACTTTAAAACATTGCCTTTCACATGAATTTTTATTTTACTTAGGTCGGAGATCTTTTTCTTTCTGGCAATATAATCCAAATAAAAATGGGACTGTTTTTTCCTTTCGGTTTCGGGAAATTTTTAAAAAGAATTAAATAAACATGTATATAGGGGCGTTGTACTTTTATTGAATAAGTACTATTTTTGAATAAAATTGTACAATGTTTTTATTTACATGTCTAGTAGTTCTTATGGATGTGATTAATTTATAAAACATCCACTCTTACGAAGTGGAACCTGCATAATTGACATATCATAGTCAATAACTTTTTCACGTAACCCCGCCCTTTAAAACAGCAAACGTAAATCTACGTTGCCCGTCTTAGGCAGTCATAACGTAAAGACATAAATTTACGTGGCCCGTCCGTTAAATGTTCAAATTATTATTATTATTAAAAAAAATAACCTCATTCTTTATTTATTTTATCCAAAATTCAAAAATATTTGACAGATTATTATTTTTTTTTTTTTAAGTGTACTTTTTTTTTTAATCATTTGTTGTTTTAAAAATAAAATATTAATAATTTTTAAAAGTGTAAAATCTTTAGAAAACTGAATGTTGTGACGTCATAAGTAACAGGATATATGGCATCATAATTGGCAGAAGAGAAAATAGTTATCTACACTCTACAGTTAAAAAAAAAAAAAAAAAAAAAAAGAGGGAGAAAGAAAAATATAAGTTTGGCATAAGATATTCTGTGCACGATATATTTTTAATTGAAAAAGTACTTGATAATATCTTATAACCCAGGATTAAGAGTAAAATTCAGATTGTAGAAGGAAATATAAATTCGAGGAGTACCTTCTTTAAAATTTAATTTTGTTTAGTACTTAATTTATGAACTGCGCGATTTTTTTTTTTTTTTTTTTTTCTTTCTTTAAGGGACTTGAGTTTTAGGTAACATAATTTGTTTTTATTTATTTTAAACTAGCAAACCCATGCGAAATATTCGCATTTCATTTCTTTTCTTATTTACCTTTAAAATTTGAAACTCATAAATGTTTTACCAATTTCAGAACCTAATTAAAATTTTAATTTACCAGAAGCCAAACTATTATTAAAACCAAATTAATATTCTACAATAGTGAAACCAAAATCATTCAAAGAAAGGTTTCCAAATAAAATTCACGGTTCACGAACCAATTTTCATACTTCCACAGGCAGTACAATTTTAATATATAGGACTCCCACGACGCCTTTTAAATTTTTGTCGTCATGTTGGCGATGACTTTTTATTAATTTTGTTATTTATTTATTTCTATTTTTTTTTAAATAAATAAATAAATCAAAGTAAAATAATTCCTATTTTGATTATATTTTTTATGATTGTGTTTTGTAGTCAATTTATGACACAGAAGTTCCTATTCTGTATATATCTTTAAAATATTCCTAGGTTTAAAATGACGCTTGCGAAGATTCTGAAGAAACAACTGTTAAAAATACATTTTTTTCGTAAAATGATCTCATCAGACAAATATCGTCATTTTTTCTTATTAGTGCATTGAGCCAAGTCCGCGTGCTTAAATATTGTTTATATATAAATATTTTTTTATCCTCGCGTATCGTATCATTTCGACAAAAAATAATTTAAACTGGTCCACGTTAGAGAAATATTATATTGATTTTAACTGGTCGTTAGAATTGAATGATTTCGTACTTTAAAATTTATTTGGAGCTCCCGAAATGGAACATTTATTTATTATAATAAAAATTTTATTCTGTATAACTATCAGTTTTCTGACAGTAACAAATTTTGTCCTTCAATGCATGGTTTTTATTTCTTCCAAAAGATTGTATTCAAATCTAAGTTAATTTTATTGCACAGAAAATTCAACGAATATATATATATATCAGATTTCTTTTTGTGTAATATGCTAATTTGTATGTTATATATTGATTAGTTAATGGAAACTTCATCAGAAACCCCCTTTTACTTAATTATTATTATTATTATTATTTTTTATTATTTTTTTTTTACATGATGCAAATATGTATCACTATGCATTTAAGGGTTGATGATTAAATTAATAAAATGCTCAAAAGAGAAATTTCAATTATTATTATTATTTTTTTTTAATAAATAACATTAATTAATCATTTGTTATCGTATGATAGTATATCTCGCTATTGAACTATCTGAATTCGTTCAACGAAGAAACAGAAACTAAATCTGCCAAACACAAACTGATTGTGTTTGCAACGTCATCCGTATCCAATTTTGACCTTCCTGACTGGCCAAGCGTGCAGAAAGAGAAAGTAATAAAACATGAAATTAAAACCATTTAAAGGGGGGAACGAAATACCTGGCCAGATTCTGTTTTGTCCGTTTACCAAGTTCAAGGCTGAAAGGCTTTTTTGAATAATTTTTCCTGGAAGATGTCATTCTTTGTGTTATATTACTCACTTAAATTTGTTTCGCGCTAAAAAAAAAAAAAAAATCAAAAATAATGAATGGTTTATGTTCATTTGTTAGTTCACAATAGCTCTGGATAATAAAATAAATAGATCTAATATTTGCTTGATGACTTGCGTATTTTTTCCTCTGGGGGAATAATTTTTAAATGCTTGTTTTCGGAACTATCCCCCCCCCCTCTTTTTTTTCCGGCTTCCGTAGCTATTTAATAAGAAAAGAAAAAAAAAATGAAATTTTGTACGTTAATGTATTAAACTATTTTTGAATACCTTCTTAAAAAATATGTATGTATATTGGTTTTGCTGCCTTTTTAACTATAAAGGTCAAATTAAACTATCTTAATACTTTATTAAACATCAAAATAAAATGGCTAGTCAAAAATACTGCGTTATTATTTCATCTAATTTTATTATATTCGCTCTTTGATAGAACAAGGTTAATCTTTTTCCTGGATTCTGGTGTTTTCGAGATATTTTTCCCTTTAAAATTTTAATTTTTCATTGTTACAAAAATGTGAAGTAATATTCTTTTAAAGTGCGTCTGTTATAATTTAAAATAAAGTATAACATTTGTGCAGTGCATTAAAATATAAGATATTAATATTAGAGAGAGAGGCAATAAAGCTATAAAAAATAAAATAACAAAGTTTCTCCGATTTAAGTCATCAGAGAAACTTTTATTTTAATTTAAAAAAATAAAAAGTCATTTTTTCAATGTATTTTCATTTTATTTATTTTATTTATTTTTTTTTAGATAGGATAAGTGCACCAGTGATTGACGCTTCAAGAGCAATCTCTGATGTTTTTAATGTTCTAGTCATGAGAAAATATTTTTAGAAATCTTAAGTTAGTGCATAGGGTATGAAAGAGATTCAGAACCACATATATGTTAAAATATATACATTTGATAACAATTATTTTTTTTATGAATTTTTATTTGACACCCACACAATGGTCCAGTCATTGACACTGCCAGTTTTTAATTTTATCAGTCATTGGCCCCCATTGTTCCAGTGTTTGACACTGCTCGTTATTCATTTTACCAGTTATTAGCACCCTATGCTCCAGTATTTGACATAAAATGTTAAAATTCTATGTAAAATATATGATTTTATTATTTATAAATTATTTAGGGATAGATGCCAATTACTGGAGCATGCCAATCACTGGAGCACCTACCCTACTTGGGGAAAAAAAAACAAAAAAAAAAAAAATCTGGTCATTTATTGTCGAAACGTAAATGGAGGCCTCCATGTGGAGACTCAAAAGGATATTGGGTTCTGTTTGTATGTCTGTCCCGCAATAGCGGTCACAAAAATCACGCTATTGACTCGCAGTTTGGTACACATATTCATGAGCCACAAGGAATCAGTTGTGTAGTTTTGGGTGTGTATTCCATTCGTAGTTTGTATACAAGGACACACCAAAGTTTTTCTTATCATTACGGCCTATGGACAGAATTTGTATGTACCGAAAAAACGGCCGCAAAAATTCTCCGACGGACTTGCAAATTAGTACACACATTCGAGCTCTGTATAGAAATAGGTGTATAATTTTTTTATGCCTATATTGTTTATGGATTGTGTACAGGGACACGCCAAAGTTTTTCTTTTCATTACGGCCTATGGGGAGAATTTCGTTTAAACGAATTTTAACATCGTTACTCTACATTCAGCAAAATGAAATTAACGTAACTTACTGAGATACTTAAACTGATGTTTTCTGCAGAAAATATTTTCTCTTGGGCTTTTTAATTAACATACAGGACTTAACAAAAGTGTTTCGACAATATCCCGTAATTATCCAAATTATGTCAAATTTCGAACTATTATTCGTGAAAAACATAGAATAAGTTGAATGGTTTTTACTGGTGTATACAATATTTATGGTTCGTTTACAGAGACACACAAAAGAATTTCATGACATTATTGCCTATAGACAAATTTTTATTTAAGCGCATTTTAACGCGTTTATGCTGCATTCAACATAATGGAATTAACATACATTATAAAGAGGCTTAAAAGCATGTTGACTCTAAAAAAGATGTATACACTAAATTTATTTACGGGACCACACAAAAAACTTCCGATGACATTCTGTAATCATCCAAATGATGTCAAATTAGGTTGAAATATCAAAGAGTTACAATTAATTAGGTGTATTTTTCTTTTCTTATATAATAACTGTGGCTCCTTTTCCGGGATACATAAACGAGTTTCATACTATTATAGTCTACAGTCGGTATTTCTTAAAAGTGTACTTTAATATGGTTACACCCCATTAAATATAATGAAGTTTTATTAGAATTTTAAAAACGTGCTTCTCTGTGGAAAATTATGGGCATAGAATTAGTAATTAGTTTACAGGGTTACGCAAAATAATTCCGATATGTTATGCAATCTTTGTGCATGAAATTTGGTACAAGTATTTATGGATTACAGGGAATTTATGCAAGACTATCACTTATTAGGAATATATATATATACATCTAGGTATAGAAAGTGAGATACAGCGGGGGTTGAAGGGGGTGGCAGTTCCCCTCAGTAACGTATCTGTTTATGTAGCGAGTCAATTATAAGGAATTAATAGTAATAATCTGTTGAATAATGTGTGATGCAAATAGGACGTTGAGGCTCCTGATCTGCAGATCCTTTAGTGCAAGTTATTAAGGCTGGAAATACTCTGGAACTGAAAACAGTCTGTTAATAAAAGTACTTTTAATAAATTACCCGTTATAGATTATCGGTTATTAACTGCAGCTTTCTTTAAATTATAGCCATTATGTAATTCATAATGACTGAATAGTTTTTACAAATATTGATATAATCATGTTCTCTGTACCAGCTTTTCAGTTAGTATCTGTAGTCAAAATTTCAATTTTACTGTTTACTTGGAATGATTCAGCAAATGTCCGTTAACCCTACAAGGCTCAATTTTTTTTTAGTGTGCGACAAAAATATATAGGTTGTAATGAGTGATCAGAAGATAGGGAAAACTTATAAAAATAAAACCATATTTTACGGAAAAATCAACCTTTTTATTTCAGTTCCACATACGGTACACTGAGCCTTTAACTATACTTTTTGGTATTAAACTAATACAATTGAATTGTTTTGGAAATAGTATTGTATATTGGACACACATACATAGAACAACAGTATTTTTTTTAGTCAAAACTGTTAAATAACTATTCTTTTTTTATTTTTGAATTCAGACAAACGACTAACGTATCACTTTCATTCAAATTTCACATTTAGTGCACTCTAACAAAAACACGAACGACCTCTTTAGGTAAACATTCGTATGACTACATTGCTAAATGTCAGTAGCTTCTATGAAGATGTCAAGAGATGTCGCTACTAATAGTTTCATAGCTATAGGAACGATTAAAGTCGGTGTTCCACATATGGAACTGGGTGCATAGTAGGGTTAAAAACTGTTCCAACTAGAGCTGTTAGTAAGAAATTACTACAGCAAATAGCTATCCATTAATAATAAATGCTTATATCTCAGTTATTTAACAGGCTGTCGTCCTACAAATTCATCCACAAATTGTACTCTGTGTATATTAACATATCCTAAAGTTACAGATCATCTCATTTATTTAATGATACAGGGTGATCACAAACATTGATTTTGCTCAATTTACTACCGGCCCATACTTGCCAACTTTTCCGGTTTTCCCGGAAGACTTCCGGTTTTTAAACGTATCTTCCGGTCTTCCGGACAGATGATGAAATCTTCCGTTTTTAAAAAAATCGCGGATATCGTTCGTTTTAAAAAGAAACCCAAATGTTCTATGAAAACTCCTGATTCCCAATCTTTTTCCATCCATAACATAAATGTCAATATTCATTTCAAACTTGCTTTATGAGATTCTAGAACATTTAAAGATATAGAATTGTTAAATATTTCTTGCTGATGTAATTATTTTTGCTCCCCCCCTCCCTTTATTTATCTACAATTAGTGATCAGCAATCAAATGTTCTGCAGAAGTCCTTTCTTTCCTAATCTTTATCCATCTGCAACATAAATAATAATATTAATTTTAAAGTTATTACATTAGATTCTAGAAGTAGAGTTGAAAGAGTTTAAATATTTCTTACTCTGTAATTATTTTTGTATTCCTCCCCCCCCCCCACCCCCCATTTTTTCCCCGGATTGTGATTAATTCTAGAAACAATAAAGCAATGGAAGTGCTCAATATTTCTCACATATGTAATTATTTTTAGATCTTTATTGCTGAATTTAATGAATCTGTTTATTTTTCCTCAATTAAATTAAATATTTGTATGTCATATTTATACCAAATGTGTAAACATGAGGAAAAAATGAAGAATAATTTTTTCAGGTAGGAAATTTTTTCCCAAATCAATTTAAGAATATTAATACTCAGTTGGTTTTATGCACGTTTGAAACTGATAATTAGCTACTGCTACTATTTCTTATATGTATAATTAATGTACAAACACAAAAATCATATTCTATATTTATTTAAAAAATTAGTTATACTTTAACTTAACTAAGTTTTTTTGTCTATTGTTAAATAAATTTCTTACACATTCTGTTTTGTAGATATTTATATGTTGAAGAGGAATAACTTCATAAAAAATAAACTTCATAATCTTTTAAAACTTTTATATATTTAGTATAATCAATCTATAGTAAAACGTTTTTACAGATTGCTTCTAAATATTAAAATTGTAAAGCTGCATTGTTTAATACGTCAAAGAGAAAAAAAAAAATCTTCCCTTTTTTTATGAAATCTTCTGGTTTTTTAGCAAAAATCTTCCCTTTTTTTTATTAAAATTGGTTGGCAAGTATGCCGGCCCCCTAAATGTTGTCTTAAACCAATCTTCACTGAAAAAGATGAGGAAGACCTAGTTCTTTAAATACCCAATGTTTGAAAACATTTCATCGAGAGAAGTTTTTTAATTGAAAAAAAAAAAAAAAAAAAACTGATAGTTTACAAATCTTGAAAAAATTTTCAGCAGGAGTGTGTTTAATGATATAAGTACTAACCTGTACTGTTTTTTTAACACCGCTTTTTTGAGTAGGAAATTTCCTTTTATTTAATCTTAAAAAAAAAAAACTGCTACAAAGTCTATACAAGATTTCTGTTTAAATTTCCGACAGAATTGGGAAGAAAAAGTAAGAGTTGGCAGCTATGTGGTGATAAATATAACAGTGCAATGATTTTTTTTATTATTATTATTTAATATTTAGTATCACCATAGTGAAATTTTATGTTCTTGTAATCCTGCAACATGTACAGTGTTAATTTTAGTGCAGTAATGCTTTACCAAAATTTGCTTTATTTGGCGAACATCTTTATGTAGTTGGGGGGGGGGGGGGGGGAGAGAATCATTCACAAAAAATGTACTTTGTTTTATATATATATATTCAATCATCTTCACAAGATATTTAATTTCATACTCATCCAGAATTTTATTTTTTATTTCCTACATTTTGTATCAGTTTTCAGTATTATGATGGATTCAATGATACCTTATTTATCGTTTGGTTATTTACAAAATATTTCCCCGCCGAACGAAATGTTTAACTTTTACAGGCTATTCTGTATTTTCAAATACGGGGGTGGAAGTTTTAATTTGGAGCTGCTAGTTTTATAACCTTGAAGTTTTATATCGGGTTACATACGACACTGGAGAACGCGTCCCATTTTTCTTTGTTAGTGTTCGTCCGAGGGATGTTCATAAAAGTGGCTATCTCACGATTATGGGGCAATTTCTGTTACAGAATGACGAGGGGAAATTTGTCTAATTAAAAACCCTTTTAGTGAGCGAATCAGTGAAATGAGTTGACGATCATTTTCATTTTTGAACTAGCCTAAGCCTAACGAGATTGAAATGCTGCTTCCGGCTTATAGAATGACTTGCTGGATCTTTTTTTCGTGTCATTCCTCTACTGATACAACTATCCAATGATGCAAGGAGGAGAAAGAAGAAAAAGTGCATGCTGTCAAGATAACAGAATCCCCTCTGTAGGATCTTAGTGAAAGTAATGATAAAGACTGAAATCTCCCTCTTTATACCTGATAGAAGTCTGTCAACAACGACACTACATTCAGTATTAGCCTGTCTTAGAATAATGTTGAAACTAGCCAGACATCCCCCCCCCCCTCCCCCTCGATCAGTAATAGTTAGCTTGTGATAAGAAGTTTTAGTTTTGAGGTGATCTCTAATTAAGTAAACTTAATTAACGTTTCTTTGTGGAAGATTAATTTTATTTAGATAATCGCGCGTGATTCATTAAACTCGTTATGTTTATGTTGATTAAATTTCCGTTAAGCAAACTTTTTCATTAATGAAATTTATTAAAATAATACTGATTATGCCACAAAAAAAAAAAAGTTCCAATATTTTTAATGATTTGTCTCCATATTATTTCACGGTTAAAGATACATTCTATATCCAAGGGCAGTTTATTCAGTAGCAGAAAAAGAAATGGGGAAAAAAAAAAAAAAAAAAAAAAAAAAGAGAAAATACGTCAAGATCAGAAACAAATAAATCTTTTATTAAAATGTTATCATTTATTGTTTCAATAACTTAAAAAAAAAAAAAAAAAAAAAAAAAAAAAAAGCAACATTTTCATAAAATTTCCTTATTTTCAATTGTTATTTTAAGGAAATCGCTTTTAATTTTAAGGATATTCCTTATCGAAAATTAGTTACAAATTATGTATAATAATAAACGTCAAATTCTATCGACCATTTATTTTTATTTAGGACAGATAACTAAATTTTATATATTTTATCTTATATTATCAATAATGAACGCTTTGTTTGATTTTCCTTTGTTAGGATCGTGAATTTTTTTTTTTTTTTAAATATTGATCATGCTTATAAGTGTCTATTGTATTACCGTGATTTTTAAAAATGTTTCTTAAATATTTAGACACAAACTTATTGATGTTAGATCTTTACATATTTTTAGACAGACGTCAGTTGGTTTTCAGTCCAAAAAATGTATCACCCATTTCATTCATAATATTTTTCATAGGCAATTTAAATATATATATATATATGTGTGTGTGTGTGTGTCTGTGTGTCTAGAAATATTAAACTAATAAATGTTTGTTTTAAATTGAAATTGCATATAAAATCCTTATTCGCACTCATCTATCATTTTTATATATGTATAGACACATATGTACATACAGATATTGAATGCATACAAACATCATATATCAAACAAAGTACAGACAGCTCTTTAAAATAGCTATTAAATTTAATAAATAATTAAAATAAAATAATCTTAAATAATTAAATTAATACCAATATTTTTTTCGAGTTACAATATTTCTTTGAATTGAAGTGGCTTTATTGAAATTTGATGACTGAAAACATCAATCAGATTATAAACAAATCTATAACAAATTTTCTTTTTTAATGGATGAATCGAAGTTAATGGGAGACATCGATCGTAAATTAATATTCCACGGTTACCAATATCTCAAATTGCCCCCCCCCCCCCCCCCAACACACACACATATCGAGTTGCAGTGTCAACTACCCCTTTCGGAAAAGCCCTTGTCTACATACCCCTTATTTACAACCATTAAAGCTATGTTAAGTGCCACGTGGTCTGGTGTGCCATCTGGCCTCCTTTCCATTGTGCCAATGCATAAATGATTGCGCAGTTCCCATAGCTGCATCCCGTAATGGATGGATTCGCAGTTTGTGAAGGGAACTAAACAATTATTTCAGATGATACCGTTAGAAGACAGAAGCCCCCCTCCACTTATTGTGCTGAGTTTTGCCATATGGAACGGGGGCGCCGGCTTTGCACTTTCTCTTTTGTGCAACCTATTTTAATGTCGTCTGGAGTTCACTTCTGAAATTGAGAAAATTTTTATAGTCCAAGTCACTCCCAATTTGAGTGTGCAATGGCCTTAATAACATTGAATCGATTATTTCAAATTAACACTTCCTTGCAAAGGTATTTTAGAAGTATGCATAAAATGTATGAATTCTGAACTGGTTGCAGATATTGAACGCTGTGAATGCGTTTTTATTCATTTTACTTAAAATCAGACAACAATTAAGAAATTTTAAAGAATTGTTGAAAGTTTTCCTTTATAACTTAAAAATTTCCCGAGCTGTCATCGCCTGCTAATTAATAGTAATAAATGGAGACGAAAATTGGTAGTGATTTGACAAATATTAGGTATATAATTAAAAAAAAAAAAAAAAAAAAAAAATCCTTCCTTCGCTTTTTTGGCGAAAACTATTTCACATAAAAACACAAAACGTAACAGATTTGTGTTAAAAGAAAAAAAAAAAAAGTACAATAACAATAAATATGACAAAATAGCAAATTAATTATTATGCTAGAGATAGTGTATGCTTCATTACATAGCACTGAGTAGTGTATTATCGGTTTTTGATTTGGACAAATCTTTTTTTTTTTTTCAGCACGTACTTAAGTCGTATCAAGACAAGTTTTGCTTTGGAATTCTCATTTTAAAAAGTACGCGAAAAATAATTCTCTTGAAATTTTAATGGACACAATCGTATTCTACTACATTTACGACTCATCAAGATATTTTAATTTTTATTAAATTTTTATTATTTTATTTTTACTAATTTATTTTTAAAGTTATTGTTATTCGCCATGGAAAGAGGCTAATAAATTATGCAACATGCACGCACAGTTCAAAATTGTCGTATTTCACCAGATGGATAGTATTTTTAAAGACTAACTACGGTATTGTGTCCAACGTTAAATTTTCCTAAAATTATTCCACTTGTTTGAAAACCCTGCATGTTACATACTAAAAGTGCTAAAAATTGTTTTTGTTGTTGTTTAAATAAACCTTTCTCCATAAATGCATGTGCTGTTTTCATATGTGTATGTATATATAAAAGTATCATAATTATGTCGCAGTTTCAATACATTTAAAAAATTAATTTTTATAAGGTAATCCAAAACTTTTTAATTTGTATTTTATCCTCCTTTTGCCTTCGGGATAAACGTACCTCACAGTGACGGGGCCGACCTGCTCTCGAAGCTGTTAAAAAGCAAGTGCTGGGTTTGATCCCAGGTCGCGTTCGCCGACCAAGCCGTTCGGAGAATTTTTTTACCCGAACTTCTGTAGTTTTCTTTTGCACACACACACATATATATATGTGTGTGTGTGTGTGTATCTGAAATATAATTAAAAGCCCTCCTTAAAATTAAAGCTTAAAACCCAAAAATATTTCAACGTATGTTAGAAGGCATAGAAGCATTCTCAGCACTTCAATCTATCCTTACCCGCTACCACCACCTTACCCCTCTTCTAAATAAATTTTTCATTTTGCACACAGCTACCGTTAAAATTGAAACAATAAATGTTAAATTGTGCGTAACATTCGTGAAAGGTTAAAAGAAAATTAACAATAATTCCTAATTTTATATACAAGTATTTAAGAATAAGAATTTTCATAATATAATCTTCACCTTCCCCCTGGGGAAAAAAAAATTTGGAGTGACTCCACTCGACTTTCCGAACATTGAGTCATTAACAGTTTTGTAGATAAAGTAAAGAAAGAGGAGTTGATAAACAAACAAAAGAGAGAAAACCACAATAGTGTTTGAGTATTTTTCTCCATCTATTACACGATGTTTTATTGAACGCTACTGAACTTTGAAACCCATAGATCACAATGATAAAGAATTTTTCGTTGTGTCCCTGTAAAAACCTATAAATGCTAGATTCACAAAAATGCTTTTAGTGAGTGCAACAGTGATTTATAATATTCATATAAATTTTCAGCTCAATTGAATAAGGCGTTTAGATGCTATCGCAATTTTAAAAATTTGATCCCATAGGCCATAATGATAAAGCATTTTTCTTTGTGTCCCTGGTAAAAAAAACTATAAGTGCTAGATTCATCAAAATCAATAGGGTTCGTGGTACGGCGACTTGCAACATGCTTACCAACTTACAGCTCATTCGAGCAAAGCGTTTAGACGCTAGTGTGGTCACTCACACACATACACACATCATCGTAAAAATAGTGAAAACGGACTCAGGAAACCTCGAAACGTATAGAAACATCGAAATCTCAAATTCGGATTTTTGACATAATTACAATACTTTCCTCACTATAGTATTCGGAAAGTAATAAACTTAAGGACTTTCAAAAAAGCTAAATCATTGCTTTAGCATTTTAGCTAAAATTCAATAGTTTTGCCAGGTTAAACAAGATAATAGTATGAAATAAATAATAAAAGAATAATATCTATTACCCTTTTTTTTTTTTTTTTTTTTTTTTTTTTTTTCAATCTATTTCTCAAAATCAGCAAACTGTTTTTATTAATCGAACCTGGAGTATTTTTATTAAAATTTCCTACAACCATCCGTTTAAATTGGCTTATTATGTACATTTCTCAATTTTAAGTGTCATTGGATATTTATTTTAAGAAATATAACATCTCTCTCGCTCCCTTGCTCTTTTGCCAGAGAATTGGTTTAGTGAAAATTATTCTTTACGTGTATGTCTTATGTGTTAACAAGGATCTTGCATAATCTACATGATATAATTACCTAGGAAATTTTAAGATCAAACAAAATTCACATGATAGTGCACCTAAGAAATTTTAAGTGTTATTAAGAAGCCTAATATATCTATAATATTTTCTAGCCATATTATCTATAATATTTTCTAATAATTTTCTATGCTTTAAATAAACACTATTTCTGAATAATATTTTTTTTTCTGTCATTGAAAAAGAAAATACTTTTAAATGTAAATGGTAGTATGGAAAAGTAGAAAAACTTAGCACATTCATATGTGACTATAAAAATAATCAGTCAGTCAAATAGTAGATATTTGGTTAAGTAGTTACCATTTGATTTCTTGAAGATTCGGTATTCGACCGAATAGTTACAATTCGGTGTATTGTATAATCGGTGTTTGGTCAAATGCCGATTCGGTTGGTCGAATATTCGGCATTCGGCCAAAACAACTAATTTGGCACATCCGTAGTATATATATTTATTAGAACAAGGAATTCCTTCTATATTGACAGCTTTGAAATACTTCTGGTCGTTACGTAAAATGTACCCGTCACAAAATGTTAAACTAGAATTGTTTTTCTCTTACTCTTAGTGTAATACCCTAGCTAGCTTCTACACTGTTAAAATTTTCTGTAAATTTAAAGTAAATATTTATCCAGAGTCTCTGTCAATTGACAGTAATTCTTAGTTAAAAGTGAATAATAGAGATTCTCAATCTTTATTCTGTATTTTTACCTAATTTTATTATTTAATTTTTTAATTAAAATTAAAAATGACTTTTTCTAGTTTAGAAAAAAGCTTTTCAAGTCCGAAATATATTCTCACCAATAATTAAATTAATATTAGTTATTAAAATGAATGTATAAAATAAGTTTTTTAACATCTCCGTTTATTTTTTTCTGTAATTTTACATAAGACTTAAGATAATAGATTACACAGTTTTCTGTTGAAATTTTTAACAGTGTATAGTTATATTCTAAAGCAACGGTAGAACAATTTTTACTATTAATTATTTTAAATTAAATTTCTGGGAAGAGTGTAAGAGCTGATTTCGTGTAATGAGTTCTTAAAACGATATGCGGAGCAGTTTTCTGCGGTACATCGACGACTCTGAGGGTGTACAAATTACCTCTTCTGTATGCACATAAACTTCGTAGCTTTCTCCATTCGAAAATGTCAATCCTGTACTCAGCTTGCGTCGCTGCCGTGCGCTCCGGCCGTCTCAATCCGGATGATAACAATTAGGTCGGTAACTCTCTCTGACGTCACATCTGTTAAGATGTTTCCTTTATTGATATTCCATTGTAATAGAGCGGCTTTGTCTGAAGAGATTCACCAGGTATGACTTGCCTAGTTTGAAATGATCGATATTACAGCGTGAGCCTATATTTTCCATGCTATATGAACTTTCAGGGTGTGTATGTACGTGTAGGGGGTTCAGGCCAATGGTCTGCTCTAGGAACGAAGGTTTGGATGGGGTGTCCTCCGTGAAAAGTCATTCTACTGGACTTGGGCCGTATCTACGCTAGTTTCAGACAACACAGCCGACTCTTGTTCGGCAAGGCCGGAGAACGCGACCTGGGTTCGATCCCAGCACCTCTCGTCTATCAGCTGATAAAGCAGAAACTCTTGGCCACTGGCGGGGAGAAATTTCAGCGCATGATCACTTAAAAGATAAACATTGTGGTAATTTATTCTAGTCATCGTAATTAAGTACAATCGGACTCCATTAGGATTACTGCAATATCATGCTATTTTTCAGGATGACTAACAAATGCATTTGTAGGATGACACCCACGTCAGTTTCTGCCGAAAATTTAATGAAGAGGAAATGTATTGTTTCCAGAATTTTTCCGTGTTTTATTGCAAATTGTTAGTCCATTCACCACCCAACAAATGCATAAATTATAGTTTAATTTGGGAAGCTAGTTTCGTTTTTTGTTTAAGGAGCCTGATATATGTGCTTACTAAAATGACTCCAAAATTGCTAGAAAGTTTGAGGTTTGTTTCATCATTCGCAAAAGTATATAAAAGGAACATTTTTAAATAACTAGAATAGCGAACTTTTAATTTTTTTTCAACTTCTAATTTGTTTTTTCAACGTTGTTTCTTTTTTCCGTGAGACGATTCATGTTAACGTATAAAATTGCATTCAAGTGTTTCCAAAACTACATTCTATAGAATAAATGACTTTCAGAGGAATCAGTTGGGCGAATAGAAAGTATTGAAAAACATTTTGCAAATTTGAAAAAAGCAATCTGAAATTTTTTATTTAAAAATGGTTTCATTGATAAAATTGAAGCTGTGTCGCTTCTAAAGGATGCTATCGTGAAATAACACGGAAAAATTTTGCTACTATACTAATTTGCTACCTATTTTTATTGTCGTTACATACTTGCCAACATACTAATTAACATTCCGTAATGTTGTTAGCCCCGCCTTCTTTTTCACACCAGTATCTTTTTAGAGTATTTTTCTTCTTATTTAATCGTAATTACATTTGGAGTATATTACTCTAAAAATTTACTGGTGTGAAAAAAAGGGCGGGACTAACAATACTACGGAATATTAATTAGGATGTTGGCAAGTATGTCGTTAACAGTAGACATTTTATAGTTTATCGAAAGTTGAAATAAGCTTAGTTTTGGTATAAACTTAACAAAACTTGCGATCAGTTGTCACAAATATATTAATTTTTTAATTTATTTTATCGTAGTTCTAGTTTTAAAAGTAGTAGTCCTAAAATCTGAATGTTAATGGAATTTAACATGTATATATAGCCCTCTAGAGTTTCTTTCGTTGCTTGTTTACTTCTTTTGTTTGGGTTCAATTTCGATGAATCGTAAGGTATCAGATATTGAAATGAAGTTCTACTACCGATAAAGTGAAGGTAAGTTTGAAGGAAAATTAAATTAATACAGAATGAGAAGAATCATTTGTTTATAGGATTGAACTAAAGTCATCACAGGATAATTCAATTTGAAAATTCTCATTGGTCTTTGTAGTGGGATTACATCTTCCGCTACTCTGGTTATTTATTGCTGCGTTTTAAAAATTAATTTACTCTCTATATAAATCTGGTGTGGCATCCATACGACTTTCTCTTACCCTACATTTCAAGGTTGTAGATAAAAAGTTAAGATGACAAGTACTGTAAATAAATTTACGTTTAAAAGAATTCAAACTACCTTTAGGAATAGTTTTATTTAAAAAAAAAAAAAAAAAAAGGAGGAAGTGTGTGTGTGTGTGGGGGGGGAAATACCGCCCCCGCCAATTCCCGTTTAAATATAGTACCTACATTTATATAGAACTCAAGATTTTTATTAAATTTAAAAGTTCATTATATATTATCCAGACAACTTTCACTCGCACCCTTCCTTAAAACTTAATAATCTTGGTCAAACTTTTCAAGTATCAACCTCCCTGTGGATTTCAAAATACAGCGTTTGAATTGGCTGAAATTTATTTTTAAGTTATGCTGATAGAAGACAACCGTTAAAAATTTTGACTTTAGTATGCAAGGAACCTCAGAACGTGTTGCTGTGCAAAAAGCAAGCGCTGAAATATTTTATTTTCCACAAGGGTTTGAGGAACTAATTTTGAATCATGAGCAGTTTTCTTGTACGTGGTAAAATACAGTAAAGAACTTTCACCCTTTACGCTTAATAAAATAAAACGTTTTCGCTTAATTATTGATAACCCTGTATGTTTTCTATAAATTATGTACATAGCACATTGTCTTTAAATATAATCCTATATTAACACGCAAGAATAATATGATAGGGCACTTCCAACGATTTCTAAGTATAGTCCCACTCTATTTTAATTCTTTTGGACACCCCTTTAAAAAAAAAAAAAAAAAAAAAAAATGGTGACTAATTTTCACACCCTATTCCACACGAATCATGCTTTTATGCATGTAAAAAATAGATTCTCATTTCATTTTGTTTATTTCCGCTTATTCATGTTCAACTGCATTTATCCAATTTCGACCTTTTTAGACGTATTTGAATTTTCTTGGATGATCCATTTGCTTGATCTCATCGAAAAGTTTTGTGTGGCACCGCTCTATGACATAATTTAGAATTCAAAATTTGGACTTCTTGCAATTAATTGTTCTCGAGATACATGTTAATAAGATTCACACACTTACAGAGAGAGACCACCCGCTAAGAACCTGATTTTCGATTCAAGGAATCTCGAAACATGCAAATATAACAAAAATTCAATTTCAAATATTTGTCTGAAACTTTCTTTCCTATATAGGGGGTGAGAGAAAGTAATGAACAGTATTGGAGATGGGTCATTTGCCTTTCCCTTGTATGAAATAGCTCATCTTTTTAGCTTTGTGGAATTGAATATAAACTTCAGTTGAATGTAAATTATCTAGATAGAGAGCATTCAGCAGCTTTATATATATATATATATATATATATATATATATATATATATATATATATATATATATATATATATATATATATATATATCGTTTTGCTTTTGGTCTGATTCCATGTTTTGTATTCATTTTCAGGGTTTATTCTCAGTGAATTTTATATTCAACTCTTATTGTATGTTTTACTGCCTTTTTAATTTCTTAATGTATGATATTAATTTCAATATCGATTAACTTTTCATCTGTTCGTTGCAGAGTAGGATTCAAAGAATTTTAAAACTTATGATATTAACCTATCAGAATGTGTTGTAATACTTAAAATGTAGATTGATTCGGTAAACTTTTCTTTCATTCGAAAAATACACCGAAAATTCGACTTTTCAACTTAAATATTCAACCCAGTAAGTGGTACTGAGAAGGGTAAGAAAAATAAGTAAAATTATGTCTGTATTTTGTTTGGCCATTGGATACTCAATTTCGCTTTTTATGTGTTCAGTTTAGGTTGTAGAGGAGGAGGAGGAAAATTTATTTCTTAACACATGTTATAGAGATAGACATATCTGATCAGAAAATGGAATACCTGAATTATTGCATGTCTTTGAATACTCTTATACTAAGAGCATATAGATCCCCTTTTATTTTGAAACTAATAAGTTCAGACATATCCCTTGTCTTTGCAACTTCTGCCTATCTCTCAGTCAAGCTTCTCTTGTCAACAGCTGTTCAACTCTTTTTTTTTTTTTCTCTCTCTCTCCTCTTTCAGAAGTCGTAGGAATGCCATAGAGATAGATACATGGAGGTTTATTTCACTCGCTGTGTCTCGTGGCTTAATAGTTCCGTCTACCACCTGGCTTCTAGATATCCGGCCGTTTTTTTTTTTTTTTTTTTTTTAATCCCCCCTCGCAACGCCCCGTCAAAGCCCCTAATGACACGATCGTTCCAATCATCTCATTATCTGTCCACGTACGCCTCGATGCAAGCCCTATTGATTCAGAACGGTCATGTAACTGTAGCAGTCAAATTATGAAATAGAATAAAACATTTTTTTCCCTTTAAACTGCTTTGTTTTATGGAGCAAATACGTTTAAACAATTTGTAATATTAAAGTTTTACCTGATTATATTCATCTGCTTATTTTTTTTTTTTTTTTTTTTTTTTTTTTTTAATGCAAATAAATAAATAAAGACTACCCCTCTAGATGTGAGGAAGAAACTTCCCTAGAAAAGTTTTAATGAAGCACGGAAGAATGAATAGAACAATATATGTTCCTGATTTTTACTTTCTTTTAGCCCTATAGGACAGAAAAAGTATTGTTTTGAGTCAACTTTTTTTAAATTAGGATTTTAGTATTTTTACAGATTTCGAGGTCCCCCTAAGTTGGAAAAATCTGGTTTCTAGCGGTTATTAGTCTGTGCTTATGTCTGTTATCTTAAAAACAAATTTTAGTAAAAAGTTCAAACTTGATATTTTGAATCTGTATCATTAGGATGGGCTGCTTGAAATATTTTGTCGAGATCGAGTTAATATTTCGTGTTCAGTGACATCCTAGAGTTAATATGCATTCATCTGTGGACAAAGTTTCTGGTAGGTGCAATTTAATATCTTTAGACTACACTAAACAAAATGAAATGAACCTATTATATATTTTTTAAATATTAATAAAAGCATGTTTCGTACAGATTCGAGTATGACAAATCATTCGCTGTTAACACATTTACAGGGACACACAAAAGAAATGGGATACATTGACTGTACTTTGAAATTGCCGCAAGTGTGTTTCAAGTTGTGTTACGTGTTTTTTCATACCGTGCTAAATTTGACTACACTAGTATTTATACTGCGTAATTTATTTGTGTCTATGTAATTCATAAATTATATACAGAGCTCCCAAAAATTACTCGAAAACATTCTTGGTGACTTTTCTGGCGACCTTGGCCAGAAAATCCTTATCGATATACCAAACATGGAAGCTGTAATCTCATTGGCTGACCACTTTCTCGAATTTTCCAAATTTTTCTGGGTTCGACGGAGAGGTATAAAAGGAAGTCCAGCGCGCCAAATGAGTCAGTCTGAGATTAGCTTCGGCCAATGTTGCATTTCTATTGTGAGCTTTGAGCCTCTTTGAATGAGCCTTGTTTCATGTGTTATTGCTATACAGTTTGTACTGTGGATTTGCTATTGACGGCTGTTATTTAACCCTTTGGGTACATTTGACGAGTGAGACTCGTCATGTGCTTACTTGGGCGAAGTTTCGGTGGACGAGTCTGACTCGTCATCTGAATTTAAGAAGTAGGCGTTAATGTTTGCGGTGCCGCCAGTGGGTGTTGATCGCAAACACTTTCCTGGCGTTTTTTATGATATCTTACAACCATACTTGTATCATCAATATAAGTACATTCCAAATAAAATGTATTACTTTTACATAGTAACACTTTCGCGACCGCTGACGTAGATTCAAATCATTTGAAAATGTAACTCCACTAGTGGGCGTTTCTTTTGCAATTTGTATGCTATTTTTTTTCTTAAATATATAAATTAATATTCACAATTTTACAACGAAATATACTATGAATACAAATACTTTGATTAGAAAGAATAAAATTATAATATATATCCATTTGTAATATAAATGTGAATACAGAAAATTTTGTTCTAAAATATTGTAACATGGGGGAATAACGCCCACAGGCGGACCTTACTGTCAAAAATTCAAAATCATTCCATATAGCGACAAATTAAATCCGTCCCTTGGGCAGAGAAATCTTCAAATAATTCAGTACTCAAAGGGTTAAGCCGTGTTTATTGGAGGAATTGAAGTTGATACCTAGTTTATTAGCCTGCATTTTTCTGGAACATTCTGTAAATAAAACTCTTGAATTTTTGCAAG
Organism: Salticus scenicus; assembly: GCA_963930645.1. Taxonomy (NCBI): domain Eukaryota; kingdom Metazoa; phylum Arthropoda; class Arachnida; order Araneae; family Salticidae; genus Salticus; species Salticus scenicus. The sequence continues at coordinate 5,515,368 of OZ005648.1, read as the reverse complement.
TTTCGCCTCTCATTCTCGGCCAACTTACGAACCCCCAAGTACGCAACAATATGAATATTAAATGTCATTTAATTTTGAGTAGTAGATTAAAAAATAAGACTTCAAAAAATGAGAGGCTGAGTCTTGTAAGGTCAAGAATTTCACTGATAACCCATCTTCCATTAGCTTTCAGAAGGTAGCTGTTAAGCTCGTTCTTCTTTTTGTACGCATTACATTAAAAAGGTCAGCCGTATCGTGGTTATCTTCGATTGTAGGTGGCTGATGATAAAATTAATGTAGTACACTGATAAAAGGATTCCTCGAAAATAATGTGCAGAACTTCTCCCTATTGACGAATAATTAAAAAAAAAAAAACTGTCCCTCTTATGATAACATTTTTCTACATTTTGTTCTATTGGGGATTACAGGTTATATGAAAACCTCCTTGGCAGACTTTTTAAAGGGCTTCTTGTATTCGATAAGAAACTTTCAAAAGAAGAGAAAAAAGTGAAAGGAATTTAGAGTGTGATTGAATGTACTTTCGACATTTTGTAAAGTAGTTATATGTATATACATAAATTCATCCACATTTTTGTAAACGAGGACATTTTCCATACTAATGTATCTGATCAGATCATGAACCTCAGTGACCCATTTGCATGGTTCATTGCTGAGCAGATCATTTTTATTTATTCCATACCCATACTCCCCCCCCCCTCCGCAAAAAAAAAAAAAATGAAATCATTTCCTAATGACGACTTTCGTTGAACATTTTATTTAAAGAATTAAAGCCCTCAACAATATTCCTGTTCATCAAAACCCCCCCATAAAATTCACAACTTCGATTCTTTATGACCGTGGAGCATCCTGAAAAATTAAAAATATCGCCGTTAAAAATAATCTTAAAATCTCCATAAAACCCAATCCTATTATATACCAAATCATAAAAAATGACAAAGACCCCCATCCATCCTTTAGAAACAGCCGGAATATGTAAAATACCATACACTGACAGCCAAGGCAATAATAAATGTTATATCGGTAAATCAAAAATCAAAACTAGGATCAAGGAACACAGCCACGACATAGCCACAAACAAAATCACAACCGCATTAACGAAAGCTAATCAAGAAGACGATATAAATATTCATTTTGAAAACGTAACTAAAATTGCAAATTACCACAATCACAATTATACTGCATACTGCGAAGCTGTAGAGATAATTTATTCCGGTAATTCTTGCAATGGCAACGATGCGGCGGGGCTTGATGACGGAGGCATGCTTAAAAGAACAGTAAACAGAAATTACAAGTCCAAGGCTTCTGACCGCAAATGCTGGTGAGCAAGCCGGGGTACCCCGGTGAAAACGCGTTACAGCTTATCATGAAGTATGTAAAAGGTTTTTTTCTTATTATAATTAATTTTAAATCTTTATGTAAAACAAAGAATTTATTATTTTATTTTTCTTTACCAAACATGAGTGCCGGAAGTACTCATGTGATAATGACCACATATAACACATCGTAATTCTTTAGTAAAACACCATAAACTAATTGCGAATTATAGGTTCGCCCCTTTTTTACACAAACCATGCTTTTAAGCCTCTTTAAAACGTTAATTTTGTTACGCTGAAAACAGCTTAGCAATGTAAAAATGTCCTTAAAAGAAATAGGACGTAGAGTAGTACAGAGTATTCTGTATTCGGCCGGTATCGAGTAGGGTCAGGTGGGGTAAAATAGGTCAAAAACAGCACATTTTACGTTTGCACTTAAACAGCAGGAAATGTATTGGTTCCATTTGTTAAAAAATTGCACAAAATATGCAAATGATTATTCCTCATGACATTTTAAGAGAAATATCTCTTAAAAAATAAAAAATTTGTACTGAAAAATAACTTTAAAATGCTGTTTGTGACCTATTTTACCCCATGGGGTGGAGTAAAATAAGTCATACAAGGGGTAAAATAGGTCATGCTTTAAAGCTGACTTAAATTGTTATACAATTTACTTCATACAAGTAAAATTACAAATACACATTCCTTTTTTTTTTTTTTTTTTTTTTTGATAAAAATTTGATTTTGTGTTCTTTCAAGAAAAAAAAATGTCTATGGTCCATCATTAGTTCGGGAAGAACATTTAGAATTTACGATGCATCTACATCAGAAATATCTTTCTCTGGAAAATCCAGTAGGAACTTTAATTTCCACTTTTTTTTATCCCTTCAAAATTTTCATGATTGTGTGAAAGATTGATGCCATGAAGTATTTTCTTTGATCTTTTCTCAGGGAATTCTACTTTAACACATTTTCCATCTTTTATGTTTAGTATTAATGCTGTCCAAATTTTCTTTTTGGGGAAAGACTTGGTTTTTTGTTTCTTTTAAAGTTGATGTTTCTGTAATTTTAGCATCTCTGTTGATTTTTTTGTCATACAATCAATTTAATAAATATAGTTTAAAAAAACTAAAAAACACGCTTTTAAAGCACATCAAACTAAAAAGTGAAAAATAATTCTTAATATAAGCTGAAAACAATAATGAACGAAAAATACTAGTATAATTGTGAAAAAACGTGGGGTGCTTTGTGCCATATTTTTCGTATATCGAGCAACCCACGCTTTTTTCACAATTATACTAGTATTTTTCGTTCATTATTGTTTTCAGCTTATATTAAGAATTATTTTTCACTTTTTAGTTTGATGTGCTTTAAAAGCGTGTTTTTTAGTTTTTTTAAACTATATTTATTTTTCACTTTTTAGTTCGATGTGCTATGAAAGCATGCTTTTTAAACTATATTTTAAACTATATTTATTATTTATCACATAAATAGTTACAGTATGTATGTTGTTGGTTAAAATATTTACACACAATCGAAAATATCCCCATTCGACTTGCAGGCCTCTTAAATCTATCTGTACCAATTTTGAACGGCCTAAATGTATTTCTATTTGTTTTTGCCCCATAGCCCCCCCTTACCCCCTCACCCCCCTACCCGCCCCTCCTAATAATTTTACAAATTCAAAAATATCCGCAATCGATTTGTAAGTATCGAAAACCTCTATGTACCAATTTTGAACGATCTGACACTATTTTTATTTTTTGGCCCCCCTCCCCCCCCTTCTTGCCCCTCCTAATAACTTTACACAATCGAAAATATCCCCATTCGACTTGCAGACCTTTAAAACCTATCTGTACCAATTTTCAATGGCCTAACTGTATTTCTATTTGTTTTTGCTCCATAGCCCCCCCTTACCGCCCCACCCCCCTACCCGCCCCTCCTAATAATTTTACAAATTCAAAAATATCCGCAATCGATTTGTAAGTATCGAAAACCTCTATGTACCAATTTTGAACGATTTGAGACTATTTTTATTTTTATGCCTCCCCCCCTCCCCTCCCCCACTTCTTGCCCCTCCTAATAACTTTACACAATCGAAAATATCCCCATTCGACTTGCAGGCCTCTTAAATCTATCTGTACCAATTTTGAACGGCCTAACTGTATTTCTATTTGTTTTTGCCCCATAGCCCCCCCCTTACCCCCTCATCCCCCTACCCGCCCTTCCTAATAATTTTACAAATTCAAAAATATCCGCAATCGATTTGTAAGTATCGAAAACCTCTATGTACAAATTTTGAACGATCTGACACCATTTTTATTTTTTTGCCCCCCCCCTCCCTTCCCCCCTGTTCTCCCCCTAGTTCCCTGCCCCTCCTAATAACTTTACACAATCGAAAATATCCCCATTCGACTTGCAGAACTTTAAAACCTATCTGTACCAATTTTCAACGGCCTAACTGTATTTCTATTTGTTTTTGCTCCATAGCCCCCCCCCTTGCTGCCCCACCTGGGAGCTGAATTTCTAAAATTCCAGAAATTGGTTTTTAGATAGTTGCCTTAGCTATATTTTAGAGCAAAAATTTCACGTATATCTATTTTTTTTTTGTTTGGGATATATAGGATTATGCGAAATCACGTTTTACGCATGTGAAATCACGTTTTACCCCCCTCCCCTCGCCCCCCTTGGGGACCGAATTTCAAAAATTCCAGAAACCGATTTTGAGACATTTGTATTAGCTATATTTCAAAGCAAAAATTTTACGGATATCTGTTTTTTTGTTTGAGATATGAAGGATTTTGTGCAATCACGTTTTGCTCCCAGAGAAGTTACAAACAAACATACATACATACATACAGGTGAAGCTAATATAAGCGTGTTAAAAATAAGTTGGTTGTTAAAATTACTCCTGTTTTCTGTTGTGTATGGGTTCTTTTTCTATGTGCATTTTTCAAAGCTTCTTTAGAAGGCAATGTTTGATTGGGTGATAGTGTTTATAATAGCAGATTTTATGTACTTAAAAAGAGACTGTATAAGTAGTATTCTGTTCCATGACTGTTGAAGTCGCACTAGAATTAATTTGTCAAATTGGTGATTGATGATCTAGATTCATCCACTCTTGCATTTTAAGTTGATGTTAAACTGCAGAGTTTCACTCAGACAGTTTCAGGAGAATGTTGTGTCCTGCCTGCCTTTTGTATGGAAAAATTGGCACCCGTCTTAAATAAGATGGAATGAAACAACTGTATTACACCTACAAACCGAGGGTTTTGATTCAGCTTCAATATGTATTGTCTTTTTTTTTTTTTTTTTCCTCTTAACATTAAATTATTTTATAATCTATGTGTATGAAATAGCTCTAGAACAATATTATAGTTTACTTTTAAACTAATAATTAAAAGAATACATATGGAATTATTTAAAACACAAAAAATATAATTAGTTACTTTATGTTTGCTAAGCCTAACATGATTAAACACCTGACCTATTTTACCCCACATGTGTTTTTTTACTCTAAAATATTATTTTATTTTTTTCTCACAAAAATTTGGGAAATTCATCTTAAGAATGTGCTTTTTGGAATATCGTAAGAAAATACTGTAAAATTTGTTTTTGAATTAGTTAAAAACCAAAGTTTTTCTTAGCAACACATTCAAGTTTCTAATACGAAACACACAAATAATTACTGGCTGTAACTAAAAAGTATCAGTTACAGTTAATTTTGCATGCAAAATGAAGAATAATATAAATAATATATAAAACCAGAAAAATTGGAATTTAAAAACTGTTTTTTAAAGAGTTTTTTTGAAACTGACCTATTTTACCCCCTGACTTATTTTTCCCCACCTGACCCTAGCTATATTAATTTCTTTATATTTATGCATTATTAAAAACAAATGCATTAATAACAGATGTTTATTGATCATTAAACTCAAAAATTACGAAAACTGCAATGGTCATATGGTCTTTCAGAGGATTTGAGGCTATGGTGGCTTTTTTACTCCTCCTTATTTTAGTTTCTCGTAGTTTTCAGTTCTTATATTAAATTCCTGTATTTATTTCTTATATTATAGTATTCATCCTTGTACTTGCGTGTATCTCTTTAACCGTAATATAATAGTTTCGTTGTTTTAGTTGCATGCCTTTTCTGTATATTGACAGGGAAAGCGATACTCTGCAGCTTATTCAGTATCGCCCCATTGTTCACTCTTTCTTTTTCAAACAGTAACATGTAAGGTGCACCCCAATATCCGCTCCAGTACGTATTAAATGATGCACATCTCCTGCATTTTTTTTTTTTTTTTTTTTTCCCTTCGCTTTCGGATCATTTAATCGAGATTACAGAAAACAGCATTGTTGATTACTCACTAATGGACGAAATACTATAGACAACTATATTTTTTTAACCCCGATTCTGAGGTGGAATAACATTTAAGCCAACAGTTCTAAGTAACTAATATGTATGTGCGTGTATATAATTTATGTAAATTTTGTCTATTGGTTTAAACGCGTAGCAGTTGATACACACCAGAACTTGACAGTTTTATAGGAATTCATGTCACAGCGTGCATTTTTAACGAAGAAAAGAGTGGGCGTCATACAAATACATATAATATGGGTACGAATGGAATTTAGTATTTACGTGTCGTGAACAATCACTTTTGTATAATTTTGATATATCTGAGAAAGAGGAATATTTAAAAAAAAAAAACAGTAAATTGCAACTTGTATCTAAAAAACAAATCGTTTCATTAGAATATGGAATGCTAAACGAATTTGGCGCATCTTATAAGCAAAACACTTCTTTTTAAAGGACATTTAAGGTATAATACAAATGTCTTACAGACTATCCAAAGAAAACAGTCTTGCGTTTTAAATAGATGTTGCTTTGGTCTAACCGATAACGCTGCAAAATTTCATGATGCAGGAATAAGCCATTGTACAGGCAGATAATATTAACAAATCGGACAGATTATATTAACCCCAAAAATATTAAAGCCACAATCAGAGCTCACACTTCTAATTCTTAGAAATTGAAATCTTCCTTGTTAAAGATACATTCGCAAATTTTCAGTTTGAGTAATGAAGATACTGGTCAATTTTTAATAATATTTCCTAAACTGAAGTTTCAAGTAATTTTTTTCTTTTTTAAACATTTACCTTTAATATTTTATTAGGAACAAATAAGTTTCAAGTAAGTTATTTAAAATTTTATTTTCAAACTTTTAATTTTTATCTTAAGAGTAAGACAAAAATTAAAAGTTTGAAAATAAAATTTTTAAATAACTTATAAACTTAAATTTTTAAATAATTTATAACTTAATTTTAAATAACTTAAACTTTATATATAATGTAAAATATTTCAAGAATAAAAGCAACCTAAAGACAACAATAAATTAATTAACCCAAAAAATACTGAGGCCATAATCAGTGAACCCTCCCCCCCCCCTCCCCAAATGTAGAAAGGAAAAACAGTAGGTGGGCAATTCCATGAAAAATGTAACGTCAGTCACTTACAGAGATAATTCTGCTTCCACCAATATTTTCTAACAATCACTATCCTATTCAATCATAAACATAAAAATAAACATGCTGTTAAAATTTTTGTTTGGTGATAATGGTGGCAAAAAAAGAGTAAATATCCTTTTCTGCGATTGGTGTTACCTTCTTCTCTGGAATCACCCAGGATGTCTCAAGATCTTCTAGCAAAAACAGAAAATTAGCTTGGCTTTCCTACACTTTACCAAGAGGGGGGGAGGGAAATAACCACTGCAGCTTTCAATGCCAATTAAAATTTATTTGGTACAAAAGAAAAATTGTAAAATTGCACAATATATACAAATATAAAAAGATTGCAAAAATAAAGTGATATTTCACATAAGTCTGCATTTTGGATAGTGTTGCATTGGAAATTGCATCGAACTGCATGAAAACTAAAATGCGAAACTAACTGTAGCTTACTTCGTTGTACTCAATAGGATACTTTCAAAATTCTGTGAGGGTGGGGGGTTACGAAGGAGCAAATCCGAGTAGCGCTAAATTTATCTTGGGAAATCTATGGGATCTGCGATCACGAAATTTGGTGCTTGGATTGTTTATATGTATCGGTCACTCATTGTAACTTGATTTTATGAATCTTACCCCTTACAAATATCCCCCCGGTGGTCGAGGGGCAATAAACACGTGGAAAATCACTTTTCCCCGTTTGAATACATTCTAAATCTTAGAATGGCGAATTTTAGTGTGTGGATGTTGATTAAGTGTACGCATTATATACTTTGGTGAGATTTTGCAAAACTTCGAACTTACCCGCTGGGGAATAGGAAGTAAGAAGCGGTTAGATTGCTGCTGAAGGCAGTGTGGACTCCGACTCCTCACATTGCGAGCGGGAATAACTTCTACCGAACACTTTGGGAACTTTAACTTAGGTAATTAATAATAATATAGGATTTTGACAACTCATTTAAATTTAAGTATAATGTCCAGTGAAGCGGACAAAATCTGCTAGTGTTTTATAAAATAAAATGTGTTTTTGAAATTTTCTGTGCTTCCAAAAAATCCCTATCAGTATTGCGTTATGCCGTTGTGTGCGGGATTAAATAGTTACAAGCTCTTAGGGAAAATGTTTTAACGGTCACACATATTATATTATGGCTTAAATACGTAATTAATGAGTCTTAAATTATTTTGTGCAAAGAGTTGAGCTTTCCGATCAGAATTTCTCTAAATGTTATTTAAAAAAAAAAAAAAAAAAAAAAAAAAAAAAAAAAAAATCCCTGAATGTATGCCAACTAGCCAGACTCATCTGCTAATTAAAATTAATTTAAATTCGTCATAAGCAATTTCCTTACTATCATAAATTCGTTCGTATTATATAACCTTACTTTTTCTTTTTAATTACACAATTACTTTGATGTTAATTTATATTATGTATCAATTTATAACCTATATTTTAAATCTGAAATATTTATTTAAACCCATAGTTGTTACATAGTAGTATTAATTATGAATAGCAAAATTGTTATAGTATACTTCATATCATATAAGCGTGTAGAAGGAAATACATAGGATCAAAAATTAAAAGATAATTGAATTGCAGTGATTCGAACTTTTTTTAATATTGGGTGTAACAACCCACCCAAGCAAGCCAAACGACACTACCTTTCCTCCTTAACCAGATATCTTACACCCCCCCCCCCCACTCCCTCACTTATATATACAGGGAGATTTTTCAGCTGATTTAAGCTTTTTTGTAAATTTTGTAAAGTAGCTTTTCAGCTGTTTTTATAGTTTCTTTCAGCTTTTTTAAATGTTTCTGATGTGTATTTGTTCATTTTTTATACATTGAAGATTAAAATAAATATTATTACTCTAATATAATTGGTTTAGTCATCAAAATTCTAGTATTTTATTTCAATATCTTGTCCTTGCGTACAGTTTCAGCTTTTTTGTATTTTTGCTAATCTCATCCCTGTATATATATATATATATTATATTCTTCAAGAAATGTGACACAAAAAATTGGAAAATGTGTATGAAATGCCTCCGGAGTGTACGAAAAACAGTGCTTATCTATATCGAAAGTTATTCATTTCAGACGAAGCTGAGTCAGTTTTAAAATAAGCTAGTTTAATTTATTGTTTTATTCTTTAAGTTGATTTTTCCCAAATACCACTGCATTTTTGAGTGGCCACTTTTCTTGCGGAGTGCAATATATATTTGCTATGAATTTAATATTTTATGCTGTTGTAACCGAAAAAAATGAAATTATATAATATTGGCTGATTACACATTACACTGCTCGGCATGAAAATTGCCTCTGACACCATTTCAGCATATTCTTATGTAAAATGACCTCCTGAATACGAATAGGACACCCATTTTGCCCAATCACCCACCTTTTTGAGGAATAACCCCCCTATTTTTATTTTTCGGTGATTTTATGACTATAAATTTGATTTTTAGGAGAGGGGAGGATTATTTTAACCGTTAAATATCTTCTGAGGGGCTACAGAGTTGGAAAATTCTAAAACGTGGACATTTGCGACAAGGGAATTTTTTCTTTTTTCTTTTTTTTTTTTTTTTTGGGGGGGGGGGGAATTTCCACTGAAATTATGCATTACATATCTTATATTTTTTTAATCTGTTATTAATGTTATTTTTTAAACTTCATATACATATTTTTTTTTTGTTTTTAGGTGTTAAATTAATTATTTTTCATTCTTCAAATCAAATGCATGGTCATAAAATTATCGAACAGGGAAACAAATTGAGGGAGAGGGTGGTGTTTAAACGGTGGGTGACTAGGCAAAATGGGAGTCCTATTCAAATTCAGGAGGTCATTTTATGTAAGAATCAGCAAGAATGGTATCAGACCTGAATTTTTTTTTTTTTTCTCAGAGAAGTGTTATTATAATACTCACTTATTCTTTACAAATGCAGATTTTATTTGTTATTGCATTTGATTTTTCTAACAGATCGAATAGCCTGTTTTCATTCAATATAACACTGAATGTTTATTTGGCATACCAGTATAATCTACAGATAATGTTGCCTTTAAAAAGAAAAGTTTTTACTTTTGGTAATAAAGTTTCTCTCAACATACGTTAGGAGAAACTTTAAAAAAAAATTATTATTATTATTTTGTGAATAATTTTATTTAGGAAAATTGTTATATATATAAAATAAATTATACATAAAATAATGTTATATATTGCATATTTTTTCACTCAGTAAACGTTTAATTTTCGGCAGAAGTGTTGTATGCATGAGCTTGCAATAACGACTTACCGGTTGAGTTTAGAAACACCTTTAATGATTAGGATGCTGTCTCGACACTCGCATAATCCCTTGTAAATACCCCAGTACTTCCCTTTTAAGAAACTCATACCCACAGCCGAAGTGAAATCGCTTGCCCCGGCTGGAAGTCGTCTGTCACGGTTACGTTTCAGCCCGGGCTTCTGTGACCTATCGATCGATGGGGGTATTCTAGGCTGTCTGTGACGTCACGACGGATCGATTTTCGAGATTCGGGGCATTCACCTGCAAGGGCACTTCTTTTCCGGAATAGCTCTACCCGAATAACCTACTGCCTTCCCGAATAAAGACGGGCACTCCTTTTTTTTGATGGATTTTAAGAGATCTTGAGAGTTGAGTCTTTTCTATAGACAAAATTTTAACCGCCTGTTTTTCTGGGAGGACTGTTGCTCCCTTTCTTTTTTAACCACCCCTTCGATTTTTTTTTTTTTTTCAAATTTAAAGTTTATTTATATACGTTATTGAGGAGTTGACAAAGTAAATGTTATATTTTTTTATGGGACAACAATTTTAAAAACTAGCTTTAAGCAAAACTTCAGAAAATTTAATTCTTAAAAATATAAAATAAATAAAATAAGTAAACGTTCGTGTCTTTAGCGGTCGTGACTTTTAGCATATTTCATAAAAAAAAAAAAAAAAAAAAAAAAACTGTATTAAATATTATGTATTTCAATTTGACATTAAATATGGGTATTTCCTTTTTTTTTTTTTTTTTTTTTTTTTCCCCATCAGTTTTCCTATTCAGCGGGAATAGACGGGCAGAGCGCCGCAGGGGTTAATAGGTGAAGAAAGTCGGGGGGAGGCGAAGCCTTCCTCGGGGGTTGGTGAGCTGAGCGAGCAGGGGGCAGAACCCCCTAGTTTAAAAAAAAAAAAAAAAAAAAAAAAAAAAAATCCACAATGACTGCAAACCATTTTCGACTAAGAAACACACGATGTTGGAAGAAAGTCAATTTTGTGGTGACAGCTGAGGAAATTTTTTTTTCCTTCGAAATTTTACTTATTGTATAAAAATGAAAAAATCGATAACTTCTTTTTCACTACTCCTATTGAAAAATTGACATGTATTAGTTTTACAGGGAGAAACAATGGTCCTACCTGTAAATTTTTTACTTTCTCTTACCCATAAGGTAGAGAAAGTATTGTTTTTGGGTCAAATTTTCGAATGCGAGATTTTGTTATATTTTTACGTTTCGAGTTCCCCTGAATACGAAAATCATGTTTTTAGCAAATAGTCTGTGTGTGTCTGTGTGTCTGTCTGTTATCAGCATATCTCAAGAACAAATTATGGCAGAAAGTTCAAACTTGGTATTCTAAATGTGTATTATATAGGGATGCTACAGTAAGCTTTTCGTTAAGATCAAGCAAATGGTTCGTGTACAGGGACAATCAAGAGAATTCTAATACATTACGTCTATGGGGGAAATCGCAGGTAAGTCGAGTTTAATATCTATAGACTGCATTAAGCCAAATGAAACGAATATATATTTTTTATATGCGTAAAAACATGTTTCATGTAGAATTTGGTATAGAATTCATCCACTGTTCGTTTACAGGACTACACAAAAGAACTAGATTATAATGCGGCAATACTTGAAAATGGAAGTGTACTTTAGGTTGTGTTATGTGTTATTAATATAGGATTATATTTATGTGCACCATGTGATGTGTACATAAGTTTCAGAATAGATTCAGGGCTGGCAATATTTAAACCATAACATTCTTTTTTTTATTTGTAAGTGGAAGTGCTTTACTATATAATATTTTGCCATGCTCAGGAAAGCTGCTCAAGAATTGAAATTGTCCTCATAGCCATATGATAAGTATTTTTTTAACAAATATTTATCACTTGGTCTTTTGTATATTTACACGTTTTGAGGCTTCCTGAATAGCGAAGTCAAGTTTTATAGTTTGATCTTTGACTGCGTCTGTTAGAGTAAATTAAAAAAAAAAAAAAAAATAGGCGATCCAAATGATGTATTTTTGAAGTTAATGCGTTTGTTACTGAAAAGTTTGTTCAAGATTGATAAGTTTTAAGGAATAATGCGTGTGAGAGTTGTCTGAAAGATTTTAAATGAACTTTTAAATTTAATAACCGATTTGAATTCTATATAAATGTAGATACAATAATGAAACGGGGCCTCACATAGAATTATTTGTCTAATAAAGCTGTTCCGAAGCCTAATTTGAATTGTTTTAAAATAGGTTTGCATAACAGTATTCGTTATCTTAACCTTTAATATCCAATCTATACTTTTAGTGTTAAATTTCAGGGTAAGAAAGTCGTGTGAGTGACACACCAGATTATTTTAAATCATCAAATCGTGTTCTGGACCTTTAAAAATGTATAAATTCATCAAAAACCGTAAATAAAAAAAAAACAATTTATGGAACCAATACTACTTACTATTAAATATAGAACAAATAAAATAAAAATAAAAACCGCTTGCGCTGTTTCGGATCCGGTGTCCACTGCCTGTAGCAACGTCTTTCCCTGGCACTTCAATTTGGAAATTTATTTCAACGACGGATAAAACTGCTATTATACAGGAACTACGATTTTAAAGATGACTGTAGCTCAGCATCTATTAAACTTTAGGTTTGGCGCCATGTATTTTATAGCTATCGCTCTTTTTGCTATATATTACCATTTGACCAATATAATAAACAAAAGATGATTTTTATTTCAAAGGAATTAAACAAATGAATTTTAAATAAATCTTAATGTTAATACTTAATCCTTTCTACTATAGTACCGTTTTTCTCGATAAATACAAAAAATAAGAGAAAAAAAATTCCTTTCAAAGGAAATAATTAAATAAATAAAAAATAGTGGAATAGTTGTTACTATGCAATACAAACGATTTAAATAAAAGAATAAGTTCAAAAAAAAAAAAAAAAAATTATAATAATAATAAACAGAAAAGTAAATGGATAAAATCGAAAAAAAAAAAAAAAAAAAAAAAAAATCAGATTCGGAAATTGAAAAAAATCCCAATGAAGTGCACCCATGTTGGGTCCGAGCTATCCTTTTGCAAAGTTTTGTTAATGTAAAAGTTCTCTTTTAATAAATCTTCATTATTTAAAGAAAGAAACCCCCCCCCCCCCATTTTTAAAAGCTAATCGGTTAAATTTAGGATTCAGTTTATTGTTGTTCCTTTCGTGTATATCATAATAATGAATCTAGAATTGTGTACTTGCGAAAGTTTTTCCCTTCTCCTTTTCTACTCTTCTGGCCGTAAAAGTAGATTTACAGGGAATGGTTTTTTAATAGTGTTGATGGGAACCCAATAAATAACAAACGCGAGGTTTCTTCTTCCATGATTGTGGTGACCAGACTGTTCTAAGCTCAAAATTCTGTTATTTATATTCTTGACTCGTTGTGAGGCGTCGGCGAGTTATAATTTTTTGGAAAAACAGGATTTAAAAAAATTCCTCCTTTTTAAAGAGTATAAAGGATAGTTTCATGGTGGAAGATAAAAATATATTTATAAATAGTTTTGCTTAAATTTGTGATATTGCTTTGGGAAGAAAGAAAAGAGAAACCTCTTTAAGCTACCTCTTCTGAATAAAATGTATCTGGTCGTCAGAATGCACGACATGTCTTCATCACAATTCATTTTACCATATTATTACCTTATTATTATTAACTTCTATTATTGTTTATTATTATTAACTTCTATTATTGTTTGTTTGTCCGGTGCAAATCTTGCAATCGAATTTTAACTAACTTCCCTAGTAGCTAGACATTTGAAACTTTCACAATAGCTCACAACCCGATGACAACACAATACTTCGAAGTTTTCTTATAATTAATTAAAATATGAAAATAATATCATCCTAATAGCGTTAAAATAGTTATTAAAATATTAGCTATATTTTAATTGTTGCCAAAAAAAATTTACTTCATTTTCTTTCGACATAAAAATACATTTTAATTAAACGTGAACGTTAAAAATTATAGAAAGTTAAATGATGCATCTCGCGGAAATGGACGTCATTATCACTTTAAAAATTTTATGCACATTGATAAGAGCTCTACGATTCATCAGAAATTTTAAAACATGGTATATAAAAGTTTTTTTTTAAATCTTATAATTATTTATTTACTTACTTTGTAGCAGAATTTTAAAATTTCTAAATAGACACTATAAAAATAAGTGAAATGAAACAGCGTTATTTTTTCTTGAATTGAAAAAGAAGGCAATATTTGTCATTCGTTTCTTTTCATCGTGCTCAATACGTACTTTAATTCTCAAATAGATTTTAAATTTGATATTCAAACGTCTGAGAATGAATTATTTGAATATGCGGTCTTATTGGCTGCCTAAAATATTTTTTGTGTCTTTCTGCATTGGACATGTCCAATGGGATCGGTCACTGAGATGAAATATATATGTGTTGAATAAAGTACTCTTTTATCAAGGTCGAAAATAATTTTAATGTATTTTACTTTTATATATACTGTTGTATTTTTCTGTGAATTGTTTGAAATTAATAAGCCTAATTTTATCTGCTTTAAATGTTTAAAAATTTGAAACTACCCTCTTAAAAAATAGTTAGTCCTATATTTGTATACATTTTCGGAAGAATGTTTCTTCGATTTTATCTTTACGAGCTCCCCGTAGGATGGTAAGGGAAGTAAAATTGAGTTATTAGGAGAAAATGTTTAACAGGCATACAAACTTTAAATGCAAGCGTTTTTTATCGTCGCGTTTATTATTTGAAATTAATAATAAATGAATCTTTGTACTACTTGCAATATACCTCTCAAATGATTGTTTAGTAGGGTCTTTTTTTAGCAATTTAATGATTCTCACTATCAAAAAAAACAATCTAAAATTCATTCAGATTTTAGTCAAAGTTAAAAATCTCATAAAGTGAAGGGGAAAAAAATAATAATCTGGTGTGTCACTCGCACGACTTTCTTACCCTGAAATTTAATACTATAAATACAAGTTGGAGATTAAGAGGTAAGAAAACGATGTTATGTAAACCTGTGTTAAACAATTCAAATTAGGCTTCGGAAGAGTTTTATATGATAATTAGTTCTGTGTGTGTGTGTGTCCAACCCCCCGTTTCATTAATGCACCTACATTTATATAGAATTTAATTCGGCTATTAAAAAATAATTCTGTTTTTAAAAAATAATTTATTGAAATTATTATTTAAAAAAAACTATCTTTTGTGATAATGCAGACTATTTCCATATTAGAAAAATAGTATAACACCAAATATCCAAAAATTTGTTTTTGAGATATGCTGATAACACACAGACATACACACAGACCATTTGCTAAAAACATGATTTTCGTATTCAGTGGACCTCAGAACATGTAAATATAACAAAAACCCGCGTTCAAAAATTTGACCCAAAAACAATACTTTCTCTACCTTATGGGTAAGAGAAAGTAAAAAGAAAGGATTGAACAATTCCCCCCCCCCCCCCACATACACACACGCACGTGTTTCAGGAAAATGGATTACACAAACTCTGAAGGGATAAGTTGAATTGGCTGAAATATTTTCTCTAAATAGAACTTTTTAACAGGTTTCGTTTAAAACACAAACTAATATTAATGGAGGTAAACGATTACAATAATTATCTTAAAATGCATCGAAAAATATACTACAATACATGTGCACTGTGGGGGAGAGAAGGGAAGTTATGTATGCATGGATATCAAGGTTTGCTTTCTGAATTTTATACAAAGATGTAGTAATATGGACTGCCAGACTTTTCACTCCGACGTCATCTTTATGCGGGAAGTAAGGCGTAATCGCAATTCAATCCCTCATTCCATTCGAAAATGGATTGCACATCCCGTGATCCTCGTTTCCGGTGCGGGTTGAAATGGAAACGAACGCGCCCCTGCATCCCAAACATTGCAAAGGGGACAATCACAAAGTTCGAGCGTGTCATAGATAAGACAGACAACAAAGCTCGGTTTTTCATGTTCATCTCTGAATGATTTATAGATTATTCAAGCAGTGAGGGGGGAAAAAAAAAAAAAAGACGCAACACTTTTTATTCCGTGCCTTTTTTAAATCTTTAATTGAATGAGTTTTCGTTTGTGGACTATTAAAGATTTTATAATTATTAAGTTTATATAATTTTAATGTTATGTAAAAAATAGGGTTATTATTTATAAGTTTTATTGTAACGTAGGTTAAGTGAATGATGAGTTAAAAATAGAGAAATTTCACGTGTGTGAAAAAATTTCACATTTCAAAAAATGGAGTTTGTTAAAAGGGGCCCTCTGTGAGTTTATTGGGGTCTCGCCTGTGATGTTTCATCTGACACATTATTTGAAAGCATAAAAGCTTTCGTAAGAACATTATGTGTTCATTAAATGTGTTTCATAAAAACATGTGTTTATTTATGTATTATGCCAAATTTCTTTAAATTAAAAAATTTAGAGTTTCCAGACTTTAATCATTTCGGGGCCCCTTACTTTGAAAAGGAAGCAATATATATTTTGAAATAATTTTTCACACTTTACACGATTTTGCAAAAAAAAAAAAAAAAAAAAAAAAGGGTATGTTTTCCAACTGAAAATACTGAATTTTTGTCCCGCAGGGCCCACCTGTGCTCCCACATCTAATAGACTATTTGAATACATGAAACTTTTGATATCAATGCCATCAACGAATTTGCTTTCAAGATAATTTGGGAGGGAGAGGGGGGGGGTCCAGGAGTTGAATCCAACATAACAATCGGATAATCATAACATCTGCAATAAAATAAACTTGAATGTGATCTTGAGTGTTTTTGTAAGATTTACACATTTCAGAGTTGAAAGAGAAACAGTGGCACTTGAAGCGAATCTCTCGAATTTTCTTCGGCAGGCAAGGGGTTAATACCTTTCGGATGAAAATAAATTTGATAATTTTCTGCTTAACGGCCCTCTTCACTCACCGTCGCCGTAAGCCCGAGTCAATGTTATTCTATGGTGAAATTTCCTTTACAAATAACTTATTAACTAGATTTTAGATTCTGTTTTCACTTTCAGAAAATTCCCAACTGTTAAATGGACGGATCTTTTTTAAAAATGTATTTTTTTAATTTTTAATACTTTATTTTAAAATTGCAAAATGAAAAAAATTCACATATTGAAAATTCATATTTTGCAGCTTAAACAAAATATAAAAAATTAAAAAAAAAATATTTTTTTAAAAAAGGTCCGTCCATTGAACAGCTGGGAATTTTCAGAATGTGAAAACAGAATTTAAAAATATGTATTAGTTAATAAGTTATTTGTAAAGAAAAATTTCCCATAGAATAACATTAGCTTCCGCTTCTGGCGACGGTGAGTGAAGAGGGCCCTTAAAAGAAAGAAAACTAAAAATTTCCATTCAAATAAATTTGAAACCAGACCTGTTGTCAAAGATTTGGTGCTGAATGTTTTTTAATGAAGTTGGAGAGACTACTTTTATTGCAGGTAATAGGAATGCTAAACGGTGTACGCTAAAAATGAGTAGCGAAACGTGTGTCAGAGTTTGGAATCGATGCCCAGATAATACAGAGCATGTACACTAATTATTCGTACTGCTTTTGACTGTTAAATAATTTCTATATTTTTTACTGCCACTGCTGATGTATAAAAATACTTTTTTTGACATCACAAATGTTCTGATGAGTATAAAGGGTTTTAAGTCCAAAAATGTCGATTTTGAGTTAAATGTATTAGTCAGACTCGGGAAAAAAAAAATCTCAATCGATTGGTATAAAGGATTTAAGTCCATGTCATTGAGTCTTTCAGAAAATCCATTGGTAAAAAGATTCAAGTCAGACATTTAGCATTCATGTTTGTATATATTATATACGTAAATCTGTTAAAAATAAACTTCAAAATTAAATGTATGTATTTTATTCCCAAAATTGTATAATATAATATCCTGGTTAAAACTGTACTGAAAGATAAGTTTTTATACAGAATGTTTTTTAACTTTATTTTTCGTCTCCTGAAAAATCAAGAATATGGATTTAAATCCTTCATACTTATCAGTACAGAAATATTGCTTTTTTTTTTTTTTTTTTTAATCAAGTCTAATATGAAAATTGGGTGTTTGAATTAATTCGTAGCGTTTTTTTTTTTTTTTTTTTTCGAAACTTGAGGCTTTATTGTGCAAAAATAATTACAAATAGATTATTCAAAGTATTGACCATCACTAGCCACTACTTTTTCCCATCTTTCTGGCAGCATACGGATTCCGCGTCGGAAGAACGAATCGTCTTTAGAGGCAATCCAAGAATCGACCCATTTTTTACAATCTTCATAAGAAGTGAAGTGGTCCTCAGACAGGCCATGGCTCATCGATCGAAACAAGTGGTAATCAGATGGAGCAATGTCTGGAGAATACGGCGGGTGAGGTAGGACCTCCCATTTGGTCATTTCGATGTAGGTTTTGACCGGTTTTGCGACGTGCGGACGAGCACGTCTCTTGGTTTCAGTTCGTATGAGACCCAATTTCCCTGCTTTTGGATCATTCCCATGGCTTTCAGGCGTTGCTGACTGTTGAAAAGTCAACTCTTAATGATTCAGCTAAATCTTGAAGCGTTTGGCATGGATCTTCATCGAGCAATGACTTCATCTTCGAATTTTTTCGGCTGCCCAGGTCGTTCGTTGTCTTCCAGCTCAAAATCACCACTTTTAAATCGAGCAAACCATTTCCGACACGTTTGTTCAACTAGTGCATGCTCTCCATAAACTTCCTCTAAAATTCGATGACTTTCGGCAGCGCTTTTCTTCATGTTAAAGTAATGAAGTAGAACTCCTCGCAAAAACATATTATCCGGCACAAAGTTACTTATTCGATGAAGTAAAAAAATTGTTATTTACGCTTCAACCAAATGACATATACTAATAACGATGCTCAATGATAGTAGGTTTACGGGGAATACTAGTCACGCCATCTATTAGAAAACGCTACGAATTAATTCAAACACCCAATATATTTGGTTTGTAAGCATTTTCTTAATTTTAAATATTTTTCATTCGTAGTACCTTTTAAGAAACTTTCCTACAAAGTTAAAAAGTGTTTATGACTTCGGTTTGTCTGTCTGTCATTCCTTTAAAAATTCCTGAAATTTCTTGAAACTGACATATGTTGTTAAAGTTCCCTGTTGAAAATGGGGTAAATATACAAGGACACTCGAAAGAATTTCAAAGCCTATGAGAGGTATTTTAAGACTCATTTCGCGCAAATCATTATGAAATTGAAATTTACAATACAGAATGCTTTTTACGGAATGAAGTATGATTAGCATTAAGCCACACAAAAATATTCAGTTAGATTAAGGGCTATAATTGGAAATCGCTGGAATTGCATTAATAGTTTTCATCTATTTCTTTTTTTAACGTTGTTTAAGAGTGATTACGATGTGAATTCGTCTTTCTCGAAACGGACATGTCATTAAAGTTCATAATGGGATGTTCCCGATTTAAAATGAGGTGAATGAAGCAGGTACAGAGACACTCAAAAATATTCCAAAGCATTGCGTTTTATGTGAGTTATTTCTATAACTCCCATTTTAATACTTTTGTTTTGTACAAATCATAATGAAATTGACATGTGTCTTTCATGAATACTTTCTGTAGACTGTACTAAAGATTAGCATTAAAATTGACAGAGCCACGCAAAAAAATACTCTGCTACATTAAGGGCTACAATTGAAAATATCTGGAATTGCATTTTCATTTGTATTAAGCGTCTGTACTTTCCAACACTATTTCCTCGTGATTCAGTTAGTTCACCTGTCTGCTGTCTGTTCGTTTTGTAACCACCTAGACAACGTACATTGAATATGAAACGATGCAACGCAGTTGGAAAGTTTTAATAATCTATGCGAATAGCGTGATTTTTCTTTCTTGTTTTTCTCTCATGTATGTGTGAAATAAAAAAATACTGCTTTTTTGCTCACTGCGTGCCCTGATGGAAAGAATCAATAACGCATGCAGGTACGTCATCGTGGAGGATAATTGTCATCGTATGTCCTATTGTGACATCGTCAAGGTTTTCTTCTTTTGTACTCGACTGCCAGTGTGAGGTCCAAAGTACCCCTCTGTCTGCAGACTCATGAAAACGGACATTCCAGGCAGCCTTTCACACTCTCAGATACAAAGTCACCGCAATTTTACGCTCGACTTTGATAATGCCGCCTTGCGCTCCCAGGCGAAGGTGGAACCCAGACATTTTGACGCCGAGCAAACACCAATGAACTATTAAACTAGGTGTGAACTTATGTATCTCACGTGACCAAAAACTTTCCGATTTGTTGTCATCTTGTGGGAAAATAGTCCCCCCCCCCTTTGCATCTCATCAAAATTTTGAAGGACTGAAAAATCAAAAATGACTCTAGAGACTTGGATTATGACTGTGTAGAGAGAAGTCGTTCTCCTGAACTTCTCTGTGATTTTTACACATGCTAGGAATCACGTATATATGTGATGCTCGTTTTTCTGATGGTCCTGTATGAACAGGAGGTTAAATAGTATGGTTATGTACCATTTCGTATTATTATTAAAACTTTATTATGTTTTTCCATTAGAGTATTTATTTTTTTAGTTTCACTAAAATTATGAGTTTGAATATTAACAACAGTTGCAAAGCAAGTGAAGTCTTCTGTACCAGTTACCTGAATATATCGCACTACACCTATTAATAAGGCTTTTTAATTATTAATGAATTTATATAGACTGCTATGATAATTGTTCTATAATTTTTTATTTAATTAAAATATCCGTAGTTGTAAATGCACTAATCTTTTTACTTTCTTCTATATGTAATATAGAGAAAGTATTGGATTCGTAAAAATTTTCGACCTCGGGTTTTTGATGGATTTACACGTTTTGAGACCTGTAGAACACGATTTGACCCTTTTTAGAAAATGTCTGTCTGTCTGTCTGTCTGTCTGTCTGTCAGTCTGTCTGTGTGTGTGTGTGTGTGTGACAAAATTTTGTGGCAACTGTATCTCAGGAACTACTGCACAGAATTTCATACGAATTAGTATGTAGTTGCACCTTGACATAAATTAGTGCCTATCAACTTTTGGTAAAAATTGTCTTACAGGTTGTGTTGCCATTCCGCTTTTTCTAAATTTTTAACATGGTGATATAGGACAAAATTTTGTATAAATGTGCATAAAGAGAATTATTTTTTAGTAATCATTATGAAATTTACAAGAATTATTTATAATAGAGGTAGTCAACTGGGGAAAAAATTTTGTATGCGTAGGAGCCTCGTGAACCCCCCTGGGGGGGAAGTCCCCCCTCGAGGGGAGTAAATTTTCAAGATGGGTATCTTTCGAAAGGTCTCTTCAATACCTTTAAAACGAATGGTTGAACTATAAATCTGTGATAATTTAAAACAAAGTTATCGATTTTTTTTACTTTTAACAAAAAGTAACTTAGAATTTTTTTTTTTTTTTTTTTTTTTTTTTTTTTTTTTTTTTTTAACGAAATTTAACCAGACTTGGTATTTAGTTGGCCCCTGACATAAACTGGGGCTGAGTAGATTTGGGGATCAATCACTCAACAGGTGGTGCTGTGATCGTATTTTTTCTAAATTTTTAACATGGAAGTATAGGATAAAATTTCGTATAAATGTACATAATGGGAGTTATTCTTAACCTGTGATTGTGAAATTAATATGAATTATTGATAATAGTAGTAGTTAACTAGGAAAAAAATCTCGGTCATCGCTTCCCCCCCCCTGGGCAAAGTACCCCCCCGGGGGGGGTTAATTTTCAAGATGGGTATCTTTCGAAAGGTCTCGTCAATATCTTTAAAACGAATGGTTGAACTATAAATATGTGATAATTTAAAACAAAGTTATCGATTTTTTTTTAACGAAAAAAAACTTTGAAAAAAAATCGTTTTTTTTTTTTTTTTTTTAAATATTGTTACTGCGTGAATTTGTGTAGGAAAATATAGAAGAAAGTCTTGTGGTGGCCACAGCATACTAGTTTTCTTTGTTTTTCAGGTGAGTTTGTGTTTTATCATCTTGTTTGGGTAAGTTTTTAAAAATCTGTTATGAAAAAATTTGTCTAAACAGTCATTGGGGAATATCTACAGTAATATTGCTAACTTGTTGGGGCTTCCTTAATTTAACAAATTTTAAAGAATGTTTGATATATATATGATTGTCAGTTACACCAAAACATACAATTCAGACAAACTTTACGAGTAAAAATGCGCAATGCATACTGAATATAAAAGTCAATTACAAGTTCGCAACATTCATCTACAACTTGAGAGTCTAGAAAACTATTAAAAAATTATGTACTCTAATGAAAAATTAAAATTTCTATTGTTTAGTGACTGTTGGTTGAAAATTCGTTTTATTTCTTAATTTTTTAATATTTTGACGTTCGGAGTCATCTTCAATTGTTTCTTCTGAAAACTTTTCACACAAAAATGGGATTTGGGCTCCCGATTTCATTTCAATGTTTACCTTAGTTTTTTTTTTTTTTTTTTTTTTTTTGTCACGGTCAGTTGACATTTTTACAGTCAATTTTTAACCTACTTTTAATGAACCGATTTTACTTAAAGGTTTGTTTGCACACGAGTTAATGGTCGAAGACGATACAATACGCAAGCTTTATCTGTGGCTGGTTCCAAGGATGGAAATGTGTTTTCCTTTGTCAAGTCTTGCGATTCATTTTCAACGAGTTTCTGCCAAAATTTTATGCCTGTCCTCAGTCGATGACAAAAAACAATACGAAAATAATTTGTCTTATTTCGTCAAATTTTAGGGGGGGGGGGAGGGAGGATATCTACCTCTGGGCAATTAATCCACTTCCATTGAAACTGAGTTTTTAGTACATATCGTAATAAATGTGTATTTTAACTCTTTTTAAATTTATATAGAATCATCAGCATATATAGTTACGCTCGTCAGTGCCCGACTCTGTCACGCTTTAAGCTTAAGAAATTTCCTTGGACTGTGTCTCCTAATTTTCATACTTTAGTTAATTTAATAAAAATCTAATTGACCGATCGATAAGATTTTCTAATCCGACGGATTCAGAAAAATCGCCCCTTTCATTGGGTACTTTATTTGTAACGAATTTTTGATTAGATTTTTAAAAATTAATTAAAATATGAAAATAACAGCTTTAAAAGAGACATTTAAATTTTTAATTATTGCTTTTTTTTTTTCAGCATAAAATAAAATATGCTTTCACGTGAAAAAAAAATTATATTAAGTTTGCTCATGCATACATATAAAAAAAAAAAAAAAAAAAAAGTCTGTAAAATTATAATAATAATTTTAAAGGTAAAGAAGAGATAAATAAAGTGCGAAAATTTCGGACGGGCTTGCTAGCAAATGAATTATTTGAAGTGAGAAAAAAATAAAATGAAATGATCATTTTCCAACGGGCGCCTTAGTACTAGTTGTTTATAGTAGCAAAAAATGACTATTCCAAGGTATTCTTCTTCGATAGAAAATGATGAGCTTCAAAGTTGTTAAATTATTTAAAGGAATTTTTTCGTGCTGCGTTATCGAAGAATTAAAAACTGAAGACTAGAGAATTTTGCGTGGATATTTTTGTGCTAAAATCCATTTTCTTTATTGTCTGCTCGTTAATGTAATTTCAGCTTATGTTCTCGAATTAAGAACCATATCGTTTCTTTAATTCCGGGCTTTTTGAGTCGTTAGAATTCACCATTAAGCTTTACCTAATGTCTCAAGATATTTCTTTTGCAAATAGGTGTCCAACTCCTTTGTGCTATAAAATTAAGGGGAAAATGGAATTTCTGTTTTCTTTTTATGTGCGTGCCTATTTTACGCATTTCAAATAATGCTTTAATGTTTTCTTTTGATCATTTATTTTTATTTATAAATTCATGTTCGTATAGTTGTTTTAGTGCAACATCATTATTGTTTTATATATATATTTTCCCTTAAGGCATGTAATTCCTAATTAGGAAGTGTAAAAAAAAAAAAAAAAAAAAAAAAAAAAAAAAAAACTGGAGTGACTCCACTCGACAATCCGAACATTGAGTAATTAACAGTTTTGTAGATAAAGTAAAGAAAGAGGAGTTGTGAAACAAGCAAAAGAGATAAAACCATAATAGAGTGTTTGAGTATTTTTCTCCCTATATTACACGATGTTTTATTGAACGCTACTGAACTTTGAGCCCATAGATCATAATGATAAAGAATTTTTCGTTGTGTCCCTGTAAACACCTATAAATGCTAGATTCACCAAAATGCTTATAGTGAGTGCAACAGTGATTTATAATATTCATATAAATTTTCAGCTCAATTGAATAAGGCGTTTAGATGCTATCACACTTTTAAAAATTGGGTCCCGTAGGCCATAATGATAAAGAATTTTTCTTTGTGTTCCTGTAAAAAAACTGTAAGTGCTAAATTCACCAAAATCTAAACAGTTAGTGCAACTGTGACCTATAACATGTGTACAAATTTTTTGCTCGGATTAATAAAGTGTTTAGACGCTATCGCACTTTTAAAAATTTGGCCCCCTAGGCCATGCCATAATGATAAAGAATTTTTTCTGGTGTCCCTGTAAAAAAACTATAAGTGCTAGATTCACCAAAATCAATAGGGTTGGTACTAGGGTGACTTACAATATACGTACCAACTTTCAGCTTATTCGAACAAAGCGTTTAGACGCTAGCGTGTTCACTCACACACACACACGTCATCGTAAAAATAGTGAAAACGGACACAGGGGACCTCGAAACAAAAAAAAAAAAAAAAAAACTCATACCAATTGTAGTTGCCGGTTGCACCTTTAACTGTCCACTTTTGTTGCAAGTATTAAAGACATCTAAAATACAATTGAAAGAGCAGTTTCCACTTCTGTGCTAAAATGTATGTGAATATTTTTGTGTGGCCTTGAAAAGCATTCATGGGTGCTCATCACGGTGTGTTCTGTAGGAAACTCACTTTAGCTTGTACAAATTAATTTCGTTATGCTTTCTACACTATAAATATATTAATATTGGCTTTTTATGAATTTCGTTTCGTAAACTGTAATTTACCCGAATTCTTCGACGAAACAGACACCAGTAGTGCAAATGCTTTCATTAGGACAGTGAATAAGAACACCCTCCATCCATTGCGAGCATTCTAAAAATATTTGTGAATTAAACAGTAACATTAAAAGTTTTGAGGATGAAAGCTTTAAGTAAAAAGTGACTTAAGTCGGAAGTACTACATAGTAATATAGTTTACTTCAAAAATCTTTTAGCTTGTTTGTGTTAAATAAGGTTGTGTTATATTTATTACCGGTAACATTCAATAAACCCATGTAATTTTGTTTCTTTTCAGCTCTACTTTATTAGTCTTGTGTGTATGCTTCATAGTGACTGCATAATTAAATGTGTAGTGTTAGTCAGTCCACTGACACTGTAATATCCGAGTGTAGATACTTGAGAACAGTCTCTTATCAACTTTTACTCTTTAATTAATTAATATAATACCAAATATGAATACGAGTATATACAAGGAGATTTTATATACATATGAGCACACATGTGCTCATGTTATAATAAAAATTAAATAACAGAATACTTTTATCCGGGTGCGCCGATTGCACCCTACTTCACAGTGGGGGTATTTTTGCCATTTAGCCGGCCAAAAACCCATTTTTCGAAATACCGCAAATAAGATAAAGATGTGGGTAAATAGTTGTAGAATAATGGTACGGGTTTAATTTTTCAGTTGCTTGTATTAAAAAAGTTGAACTTTCAAAGTTGAAAAGTTTTCAACTTCAATTTTATAACGACATTTTTCAGTGGGATTTTTTTATTAAAAATTTTAACTGAAATAATATAATTCTTGATTATTGATCTATCTTATTATTCCACATGAAAATGTTTATATTTGTTAATTTTTGAGATTATGATTAGACGACATGAAATGTACCTTAATAATTTAGAAATTTTTTTATTCATTTTAATATTCTGTAAAGAATCTGTTATATTGCTTTATAAAACTTTGTCATTTAATTAGCAATAATTGAAAGATCAAGATGTATCCTAAATAATTTTGAAATAATTGGCTGCTAGTAACTGCTGTTAAAGTAGAGTTACTCTCGTACATAAATCTATGTGTTTCAGAAAATGACGACAAATTTTAATTTTCCTTCCTTTTTAAAAATTATTTTAGGATAGCTAATCTCTCCAAATATTAGGTTATTATTTAACAAATTGTAATAAAATGTCCCCTTTGTAGCACAGATTAAGTATAGGACTTGGCAACTTCAAGCATTTTTTGCCATTTTGGCGATCAGGTAAAATGGCTCTCGTAATTGCGTAAGTAAAGGGCTTGGCGTGAAACGTCCGAGCTACTACGGAGGCAAATTTAAAGTTTCGCCAAGAGAGTCCCTCATTAAATTTGTGCCGATATTTAAAGAGAGAGCTCGAAAACTAGTGTAAAGTATTATAATATGAAAATCTAACAAAGTAAGAAACTTTTCACCGATTTTGTAGCAAGAAATATTTTTGGTCGGCTAAGACAGTCAAATTGCCCCACTGTGCTAAAGCCAAAACTCCACTCACCGCCAAAACACCTTCTCCCTCTCACAGCGGCCTAGATGGTTGGTTGGGTGAATAAAAATAAGCCGGGGAGTGGTTGGTTGCATTACAACTTTTGAAAATAATAAAGCCGTGTATGAAGTTCCTTTTTTATTAAGTGCTCCCAAAATGAAATAATATTCCTTTTTTATTCAATGGATCAGTTCATTCAGTTCATCGCTCAAACTATCCTTCCATTCATGAAATAATGGACCATATTCCCACTTTGGGTTCGAGGCTACAAGAATATCAGCTGGTTAGGGAAACAATCCTCAACTCTACTATAACAAAGCATTGTGGCTTGCAAATTTTTATCTTGCAATATTATTTATAAGAGTTACAGATTACATGAAATTGAAGTAAGAGTGATATAGTGATAACTTTGTTTTGTTTTTAATCCAGTTTTAGTAATATACTTTAATATTAATCAGCATATGTAATATTAAAAGTTGCCGTGTGAACTGTGGCGATGTTAACATATTTAAATGGATGTTCCATTTTGTAAATTCCTTTATTAAAGTGATTGAAATTCTAATTATTTCAGCTTTGATGTCTATATATATGTGTGTGTGTATAAAATGTTCTTATTAATCTTTTATTCATTATATATATGTGTGTGTGTGTGTGTATATATATATACATAAAATGTTCTGCAATTTTACGATATAGAATAGTCTTAACTTATCATTCGATTCAGTTGATTACATTTCTCTTTTGTTCTTGTTTGAACATTATTATTAAGTTTCACTGCAGAAATATTTAGGAAAATGTTATGCGTAACAATAAAATGACATCTTGAATCTAATTTGTTTACAAAATGTCGGCCACGTGTTCGGCGATTTTACCTACGGTGACGTCACAGGAATATTGTCCATTCATTCTTAAAGCAAAATTATTCCCCGTTACGTTTACGGTATTTATACGTTCGGATTGTTTCTTGCAGAATATTAACAAAGCCATTCATTCAGCTTTCAGGTTCTCCAAAGACAGGACGATTCCTCCGTGAAAGTATAATTGGCACTTATTGTGCATACACACTCAAAATTCTGTCTTCCCTCTTTACCTTATAAAAATTCTCATCTTGGCTTTCTAAAATCGGGTGACTTTCGCTCCCTCCCTCATCTCCGTTGTCGTGGATGTCTCGGATGAGGAGGAAAGCACCTATCCTAATAACCCTGTCATCACTCACTTTAAATGTCTGCAAGAGCCGGATGTTGTTCTTTCGTTTTTCAATCCCGAGTGCAGATATTTTCTCTGGGGGTTGCCGTCGAGCACATCCTCTGAGTTTCGTCCCCCCCCCCCCTCGCCCAAGACGGAGTTTCTTAGTTTTTTTTTTTTTTTTTTATGTATGAATGCCATAGGCGTTTTTTATTTATATTTTACTACAGGTTTACATCGTCCGCAATTTTATAAACCTTAAGGATAAAAATGTGTAACATGTTTTTGGGTGGAAAGGCCGAATTTTTACAAGAGGCGGTCAATCAATGTATTTGTGTAGCTCCTGTATGCATTGTGTTTTTTCCTAAATATCATAATACAACATTATCTTGATAATGTTAATAGAATGACGTTCTACCCAAGTCTTAAGTCATAAGTGTAGGCAATCACTATACTAATACTGGCTAATGTTGAGAAGTTTCTTAAACCATGCATGTTGAAAAAAATTTCTGCTTTTGTAACTAAGTTTATTTTATTCACTTTGATTCTTAGTTATTATTTAAAGTAGGACGGCAAAAGCTATATGAAACATAACACATTTTGAGTCTCTTTTTTGAGTTGAATGAATATGCAGATCAGTTGCAAAGTGATTTTGCCGGAGATGGCAAATTTGTTAAGACACGTTATATACTTGAAGTTATTTCGAATTAATTAAAATATAAGTTTAAGGTACTAAGATCACTTTGTAAACAATTGCAAGAATTTGCAACAATTGTTTTTAAGTTGAAATTATTTTATCACAATCAGGCGAAAAAAAGATGAGCACCAATTTCATGTTACACGTCCAACTAGAGGTCTGCCTTGCTTACGGCCTGAACCCGGCCGAATTTTTCAATTTGCTCTCGGGCCGGGCCGGACTCTTTATTTATATATAATATAAATTAGGCTATTTACTTAAAAACAATATTTAATATAAAAAACCTTTTTTTAGTTAACTGTTAAACTCGATTATTTCTGGTGTTGCGTGAACGCAACTCTAGCGGGTAATGGGTTAAGAGATTAACAGATGGTGCTATAGCTTTAGTCTGCTCAATTAGAATGACCTCAGAATAATAAAATTATACTTTTAAAAAAAAGTGAAGAACACGTTTTCTATGAAATGGGAACTAATAAAGGTTTTAGAAAAAACTATTGCATGCTTTTAAATCTTTACTAAAATAATTTAGAATTAAACAAAAACCATTTTTAAAAAATCTCCCCTGACGAGGCTCGAACGTTAGACCTTTAGGTTCGTAGCCCGGACCTTTACCTCACAGCCACAGCGTTCACGTAGGGAAAGTCTTTTTTTACAATATAGGTTTTTTGTTTGCTCCCAGAGCGGTTACAAACATACATTCAGGTGAAGCTAATAAAAGCGTGTTAAAAATAAGAACAATTTATAATAAGTTTCTAAAATAAATAAATAAGATAAAATAAATCCCAATTTTGTAATCAATAGGAAATAACAATTGAACTAAAATTACATTCATAACTAATCATTAACTCAGCATGCATTAATGTATTTTTAATATCAAGATTCGAATAAAAGTTGGATAAAAATTAAATCTAAAATAATTTCATGTTGTATTATTCACTTTGACTAATATTTAATATACCTTTTAAAATTTGGAATAAAAAAATTTCCAATACGTTAGAATAAAATTACAAATAGTAATACTTACGAGCAAATAATTTTTTCTCCAGAAGGATTTGATGATCTTGAATTTCATTTAGTATTAGTTAATTTACCGAATTCTTTAACCCATATGTTGCAGTCTTCTAAATTTTTAATATTGCTGTGTATAGTAATGACATTCGCCGAAATTGATTCCACTTCATCAGAAAACGAAGATGGCAGATTTGTTTTCGAAAAGACGGACATTTTGTTTTAATTATATTTATTATACTTCATGGCAAGTACAATTCAGCATATGGTTTGACGGCAGAGCTAACGGTAAAGGAAACAGCGAATCAGGAGTACTGAAATTCGCCAGTGACCGATTTCGTGTAAAGATAGTAAATATGCGGCCGGGCCTCAAAATTTCGGTCCGTGCAGACCTATACGCCCAACTACATTTGTTTCATCCGAGGAAGGATAAATTATTTCGACTCGAAACAATTGTTGCGTGTGTTCAACTCATTTTTACTTACAAGGTTCATATTCAATACATTTTCATACCTTTCAGTGCATTTTACTGCACTTATAAGGTAGACCTTAAATGGACATTGAACAAAAACGCCGGATCTTCGTTCAGAGGATCACTCAATTGGCGTAACACATTTTAAACAGCATGTGACACTTATCTTTTAATTAAATTCACAGAAAAACAGCTTTATTTTAAGAGATCCATTCAAATAAATAAATATTAATTGCAGAGAATAATGGTATGATATGTAACAGATTAGCAGGTTTCCCTAGTCCCTATATTTAAAAGAATTTTCAGAAAACATTAATCAATATACTTTAAATCATTTTATAAATAAAAACTGAAAACAATTTCATTGAATGTGCGTAAAACATTGCTTCCGGTCCCCACTGCTTGCATTTGCGCCTTAGCTGAAAGAATTTTAATTAAAAGGGGGAAAAAAAATTCGTCAGTATGATTTAGGATACCATGAGGACATTGAAAATTTATCCTTTTTCAATCGACACATTTTCTTTTAATTATCTGCCAAAAGTGACATTTTGGCCTTTGGAGTATCAAATCCACGTCCTTCGCGTTATTAGCCTCGCACTCTAACCATCTGAACTAATGGGTCACGGAAAGTCGCTTTACTTTTACGTTTTCTGCCGCTGGAGATGATCATTTCAGAAATTTTTAATTAATTTTAAAAACTAATCAAAATTTCAGAAATCTGATTTCAAGTTGCATCAGAAGTACGGACCTCCATGCAAATTTCTGTAGCTCTTCGATTCGCCATTTGCCTAAAAAGCGACACATATACACCCACCCTATTTTATTATATGTAGAGATTGTACCAATGTGGCGGATCTACCAGCCGATCATTGTCCAGTCCAACGAGGATTGTGATTAAAGAAATCTCTGCCATGGTCCGGTCTCTTATCATGTAAAGCCTCCACACTGAGATCACTTACGGCGTCATGCATTGATAAATTTGGCAACTAATTTTAATGGATGTTTTAGAATAAATTTTCGCATTAGTAAATAAATATTAAATTTGAATTTATATTTAACCCTTTGAGTACTGAATTATTTGAAGATTTTTCTGCCCAAAGGACGGATTTAATTTGTCGCTATATGGAATGATTTTGAATTTTTGACAGTAAGGTCCGCCTGTGGGCGTTATTCTCCCATGTTACAATATTTTAGAACAAAATTTTCTGTATTCACATTTATATTACAAATGGATATACATTATAATTTTATTCTTTCTAATCAAAGTATTTGTATTCATAGTATATTTCGTTGTAAAATTGTGAATATTAATTATATATATAAGAAAAAAAAAATAGCATACAAATTGCAAAAGAAACGCCCACTGGTGGAGTTACATTTTCAAATGATTTGAATCTACGTCAGCGGTCGCGAAAGTGTTAATATGTAAAAGTAATACATTTTATTTGGAATATACTTATATTGATGATACAAGTA
Source organism: Salticus scenicus (assembly GCA_963930645.1). Lineage (NCBI taxonomy): Eukaryota > Metazoa > Arthropoda > Arachnida > Araneae > Salticidae > Salticus > Salticus scenicus. The sequence continues at coordinate 5,483,874 of OZ005648.1, read as the reverse complement.
TGGTTGTAAGATATCATAAAAAAACGCCGGGAAAGTGTTTACGATCGACGCCCACTGGCGGGGGTGCCGCAAACATTAACGCCTACTTCTTAAATTCAGATGACGAGTCAGACTCGTCCACCGTAACTTCGCCCAAGTAAGCACATGACGAGTCTCACTCGTCAAATGTACCCAAAGGGTTGAGAGAATAATGGATTATCAAATAGATTGAAAATATTCTACACACCATCGACTCTAAACTTAAGATTAGCGTAATGTGCACAATTTTTAAATATTCTGAAATCCTAATTTATTTGATTTACCTTTTTAAACTAATAAATGAATCGGAATGTGACTCTTGAGAGCCGATCTATCTATCTGATTAATTAAGACTTTTCTTCTCACCTGAAAAGCTTTCCTCTTTTTATGTTCTCTCCTGCCATTCATTCAGTCCGACTGATGTATGTGTTCTGAAAACAGAAAGATGATTTAACTATATTTAAAACACTTTAAACACACGTAAATATAAATTTATTTAAAAGATGCTAAATTTTTTTATCCAAAGCTTTTCGCTTTAATAATAAAGCATCATCAGGGATTTATGATTCGTTTCCATTGCGCAGTTTTAAATATGTTTTCTTTTTACAGTCAACAGTTAAGTCTTTTATATGGTCCTTGGTCCAACCTCTACCGGAATTCATATTGTTTTTTGCTGATATTTAAAATATATCACGTTATATATAAAAGACTTAACTGTTGACTGTAAAAAAAAAAACATATTTAAAACTGCGCAATGGAAACGAATCATAAATCCCTGATGATGCTTTACTATTAAAGCGAAAAGCTTTGGATAAAAAAATTTAACATCTTTTAAATAAATTTATATTTACGTGTGTTTAAAGTGTTTTAAATATAGTTAATACAAATGACACGTGTTCAATTTAACTCTTTATTTTTTAGAGATTATTTATTAGAAAGATGATTTCTTAACGTGTTGTCGAAAGGATAGGAAGTTTTTATAACAAGCTCTGTAGTTATCTAAATGCTTTATCGAAAATGTACTGGTATGTTATAAACCACCCATTTATAAAGTCTACTGCTTCTCTTATGGCTGGGAATTCGACATCCGTCTCTGCGGCCTTATTAAAAAAAAAAATTCTTTTCTCAGGCACAAGTCCCCCCCCCCCCTCCCCCCGCCAAGAATTACTAAAAATTTAAATAGAATCGAATCGTCAACAAAAACGTATTAGGGTAATAATAAAATTTAGGTTTTATGGTGGCTCCCTTTTTTTAAAACTTTAGATTTTAAATCGGCGTTATATATATACGTAATAAAAGCCGAGCCACAGAAGATTTAAGGCCTCTGAAAACCACATAGATCAATAAGAATAAAATTTCATCTAATTAAAATTATCTGAGAAGACTTTTTGTTAATTATTGAAACAATTTTACTTTTTGATTTTTAAAACAATAAATTTTACTTTCTGATTTTTTTTTTTATTTATTTATTTAATTTAACTCCAAACTTACCTTAATATTATTCCTATATAGTTAATTGCTATTTAAATAATGTTGCCTTTACGTTAAAACGACATTAAGCCAAAACAAAAGTATCAAACAAGCAAATGAGAGAATAAACAATTAACTTTTTTTTTTTTTTTTTTTTTTTTTTAAATTATTTTTCAAATTTCTTGTTCTTATAAGATAATAAAGTTCTCTTCGAATAATGATGAATACTTTTGCTTCAGTTTTTCGTACAAAAAGAAAGATCCTATGCAGAATTATTACTTGTGACAAAAAGAAATATTTCCCTACAAACGCATTCGTATTCCTCCATGTGTTTCATACTCTTCGTGCGAAATGCAACCTTGTGATATTCGCTTCTTGTACTGGATACTTCCGCGCATTTGCGGTACGTTAAATCTCATTGTATGGAGATAAAAGTTTGAATTAAGAGTCAAGTTGAACCACTGCTCACGAAGCCAATTTCCTTCGTTCACGATGAATTGATTTTAGTGCCAATTTCGGTTGACTTAAAAAGCATAGTCGTTTATTTCAAGATAGATTAATAGAATTCTAGATTAATAGACTTTATAAAATTCTAATCCTTCATGTACTGCAGAAACAAAAAATGTATTTTAAATATATTATTTTGTTGCTTAAGATGAATTTGTTAAGACAGAACCAATAAAAAATTTACAATTCCTCAATACAATTCCTCCTCTCCTGTCTGTTCCTCCCATTTGGATATTCATGAAGCATTTTACATATTTAAAAATTCGAAAAATCTTGTTAATGATATTTCTTCCACTCCATTCTTCTCTAATGCTTGGAAATTACTCACGTAACTTAGTTTCTTGTTTAATTTTTGTTATCCTTAGATTGTTTTATGTTTAATCTCACTCATTTATTTATTTCCTTGTTGTTTTGTACAATTCTACTCACACCAGTAGCTATATTTAGTTTCTACTTTATAAACTTTTTCTTTTCATTTTAAACGATTTTGTGCGTTGCCGCTTTGACTGCAGCACTCGTGCTTACTTTTTCGCCTGATGAAGGGTCGTGTGTTTTTTCGACCCGAAACAATTGTTGCGAGTTTATTGCATTTTATGGTGCTTATTCAAAGTTTGTAAGTAATAATTTTTACAACGCCAGTTTTGTGATGCTTCTTTATTAAATTCCTCACAGTCATGGATGAGGTGTGCCATGGGTATATCAAAGACACACACACAAAATATGCTAATTAAATAACACTTATTTTTTAAAAAAAAAGCCCTTTTCTTAATGCACTAAAAAGAACAAAATAACATTTTTAGCTCAGTACTGCCGATCTGAATACTTGTATTTTACTACTATTCCAATAAAATTGCACCTCAAACGAAGAAAAGGGCGGCTCAAACCATTTTATACCAGAATTTCCAATCTGGCTAATTTCAGCTCGTATTTTCGCAGATCCATAATAATTTAAAAATTTCACAAAATTCTGGTATAAAATGGTTTGAGCCGCCCTTTTCTTCGTTTGAAGTGCAATTTTATTCGAATAGTAGTAAAATACAAGTATTCAGATCGGCGGTAATGAGCCAAAAATGTTATTTTGTTCTTTTTAGTGCATTAAGAAAAGGGCACTTTATTTTTTTAAATTAGTATTATTTTTCATTTTTTCTTTTTGTAAAATTTTATAATTTTTATATTTTTGATGCGCTACCTAGACTAAAATCGCTGTTTCTAAATTAAACTTCTTGGTGAAAATGTTCGTTGTACTTCAACGAAAAAATTTAAAAAATCGCCCAGGAGGATCTATAAATAAAACTGATTTTAGTACAACATATATTAGCATTTTATCAATATGCAAAAAAAATTTTAAGTGATAGTGACGTCAATTTTTGTGAGGTGCATAATTTATTATTTTATAATTTTTTTATTATTCACGTTTAGATAAATTTATTTATTTTCCTGTCGGGAAAAAAAAAAATGAACTCTTAAATTTTTTTGGCAGCAATTAAAGTATGGATAGAATTTAAATGGCTCATTTATTGCTATATTATTAGCTTATTTTCATATTTTTATTAATTAAACTAAAGCTAATCAAAAATTCGAAAATCTGACTGTGTTAAGTTGTAGCGTCAGACATGACTAATATTTTAGTGAAAACCCGAAGTCTTTAGGTGGTCTGGTTGCTGAGATATAAGCAAAAAGATGTGACACATTCGGACAATCGCCGGTGACAGACAGAGCGGGTATAAGAATAGGTGTTAAATAAAAAAAAAAAAAAAAAAGATTGGTAATGGATTTATGAATTAAAAATACATAAAACAATTGGAGATCATGATAAATTGCAGTCAAAAACAGCGATAGCATGCTATAAAACTTTTTTTTCTTTGAACAGAAATGACTTCGGGTAACGCCTAATGCCATAGAGTACACGTTCAATCTTTATTTTATTTTTTTTTACATTCCCATCATCAATTCGATTTTATGTTTTTTAATCTAACAGTTCAGTCCATAGATAAAGGGTTAAAATGTTTTGTTAATGGAATTTTAAAAATAGAGATTTTGAAGGAATTTTATTTATTAAAAAAAAAAAAAAGTACAGTTAGTAAATTAAAATAAATATTTCAAAATAATACCCCCTCCATTCGTACACAAACGTTACATTTAATAAAAACACTTTTTCGCTGCTTTCCTATAATGATTAGAGCTCTATGTAATCGCCATGTTCATCTCGACTTGACAGCCTACACCGCCCCGTGTATGCGGAAGGTATATCTCTGCTCCAATATCTCCTGACATCGCGTGGACTGGTCAAGCATTAAGTCGGTGACCGTTGGCCTGACGAAGGCCTTGCGTGCTGAACGGTACCGAAAAGGAGATATCCAAGTGAATTGCGAGACCGGAATAGAATGGAATAATGAATGGAGGGGGATATTTAATTCATGCATGTCCTATAAATTCTTAGAGTATGGCTTAATTGTATGTAATGGAGAAAGATATTTGAATGAAATGTACGAGGACTCTATTCGTAGTCATTTCGACAAAATAAATATGCTGACAGGAAGGAATTTTACTCTTTCAAAAAATGACTCATTTTAATGCATTAGTAAACAAGACGTTGCAGTTTGACTGATATATATGTTATATATATTTTTTAAGCTCAATATAAACAAAGTTGAAATTTATGCCTATTAATTTTTTGAAAAAGTTTTTTTTTTTTTTTTTTCCTCTTTCTCAATTAAGAGATTTTGTGTGTTGGTAAGAGTAGGTGATGAGGTATAATGCAATTGCATATCAACAATATGTGAGCTGCATTTTTCTTTCTTTTTGTAACCATAAAGAGGATAGATACAGACGGAAATTTGTAAAATGATTGCCATGCATTTTTTTTTTTTTTTTTTTTTGAAGAAACGAAACTGAGGTAAAGCTAGTGGTGATGGAGGGAGGAGGGAATTTCCCATAGTGTCCGATCGTGAATCGCTACGAAGTCTGTCCGTTTGGGAAGCGAGGGTGGTTATGAAAAACAAATTGCAGAACAGGTAATATAACACACTTTGTATATCATTCTTAAGCACAGGCGCTCTAAATACTAACATACTCTTTACATTCGAACAAAAGTATTTTTAAATCGTAGGACTTCTTTCATTTCACAACCATGGAAGATAATCACTTATGATAAATGGTGTAGCCTGAAAAGCTGACTACACTGCTCTGAGGGGAAAAAAAAAAAAAAAAAAAAAAAAAAAAAATGAGATCTGATACCATTCTTGCAGATTCTTATGTAAAATGACCTCCTGAATCCGAATAGGACCACCGTTTTGCCCAGTCACCCACCGTTTTCTAGATACACCCCCTCCCTCATTTTTATCATTGTTTGGTAATTTTATATCCATCAATTTGATTGGAAGAGGAACGATGATTATTTTAACCGTTAAATGTCTTCTGACCTGAGGAGCTACAGAGGTAGAAAGTTCTAAAACGCGAACATTTGTAGTAAGGAGGAAATTTGAGGGGATTTGTGCCCAGAAAACAAAAGAAAATCAATAAAAGCAACCAGTTTCTGTTTTTTTTTTTTTTTTTTTTTTTCCCGCAATATTTCTCTTATTACCTTTCTTCTATATTCAATAGAAGAAAGTATTGGATTCGTAAAAATTTTCGACCTCGGGTTTTTGATGGATTTACACGTTTTGAGAGATGTAGAACACGATTTGACCATTTTTAGAAAATGTGTGTGTGTGTGTGTGTGTGTGAGAGAGAGAGAGAGAGAGAGAGAGAGAGAGAGAGAGAGAGAGAGAGAGAGAGAGAGAGAGAGAGAGGAGAGAGAGAGAGAGAGAGAGAGAGAGAGAGAGAGAGAGAGAGAGAGAGAGAGAGAGAGAGAGAGAGAGAGAGAGAGAGAGAGAGAGAGAGAGAGAGAGAGAGAGAGAGAGAGAGAGAGAGAGAGAGAGAGAGAGAGAGAGAGAGAGAGAGAGAGAGAGAGAGAGAGAGAGAGAGAGAGAGAGAGAGAGAGAGAGAGAGAGAGAGAGAGAGAGAGAGAGAGAGAGAGAGAGAGAGAGAGAGAGAGAGAGAGAGAGAGAGAGAGAGAGAGAGAGAGAGAGAGAGAGAGAGAGAGAGAGGAGAGAGAAGAGAGAGAGAGAGAAGAGAGAGAAAAAAATGTTGTGGCAACTGTATCTCAGGAACTACTTCACAGAATTTAATACAAATTGGTATGTACTTGCACCTTGACATAAATTAGTGCCTATCGACATCTGGTTAAAAATTGTCTTAC